>QGSO01000137.1:787902-1075402 GCA_011037825.1 Carya cathayensis | reverse complement strand
TGTCGATTGAGATAACGGGGCAGGATGGAGAGGACGAGAAGGTGATGTTTTCGAATACACCCGTGTGGGTTTTATCTCCATATTTTAATGGAATCTATTGTGATTTTATTGTTTGGCTCGTGAGAAAACAAAGGAAAAAAATAAATCCTGGTGTTTAGTGAAGAAAAATGAAATGGGTTCTGTTGTGGAGCATTGGTCTGTTTGGTCAATTGGGGATTTTAGTTGTTTGGCTCCCGAGAAAATGAAAGAAAATGAAATCGAGTAAAAACAATGAAGTGGGTTCTATTGGGGTTGGGTCATGCGGATTCGACCCGGTTTTATTTTGATCGGGTCGAACGGATCTACTTGGATTCTGAAATGGAACTGTTTCGGGTTAGATGGGGTCCAAATCCGGTTGGGACAGGTCAAGTTGCAGGCCTACTATGAGTAAGCCTATGGATTATATATTAATTAGTGGTTATTATCTTATGGTTTTGACTAATCCTTTATTGGTTTTGCTTTGGATTCATAACTAATTGTTGAAAAAATATTTGTTTATACTGCACTTTGTGCTATTATTGAGGTTACTATTCACGCTAGAAAAAGTGAAAATAAATTTTGCACTATAAAATCCTAAGCATGTATACTAAACTAACTGTACAATTCGTTTATCCAAAATTCAACTCTGAAGTGCCTTGAAATAAATAAAATGCATTTTCAAATAAGCGTTTCGTTTGAAAATTAAAAATAGAATTATTGTACCATAAAATCATAAAAAAATCAACTAAGTTTAATGACACAAACTATATGATCTCATTCTGACACTACTAACTATAGAAAATAAATTGGTGCTTTTGGCACCATATATAGTGAGTGATAATGCTGATTATTCTGATAGACTAAAATCTACGTAATTAATTAGTCGATTCGTAAAAACTTATGAAGTTTCCACGAGATTCCTAAAATCTATAGAAATTTCAATGGTAAAATTTTTAGCGGTGGTTATTACACTAGTCATTATTTTTAATGATGTGTTCAAATCGCATCACAAATTCACTTAATCAAATAAGCTATATTTACCGTCTAACGAAATCTTAGCCTTTAACTCCCATGAGTAAACCATAATGGAAATACCAAATTGCATGAGCATCTCAATTCAAAATATAGATTATTTAATAGATGCTTGGTAATTGAGATGAAATGAGAATTTTTTAAATAGTAATAAGATGGTTTGTAAATAGTTGTTAGATAGTATTAGTTAAATATTCATTTGGTTTTGGGAAAAGAGAGAGAAAATATTGAATAAAAAATGTTATAAAGTTCAAATATAGCTAGAATATAATTTTTTAATATTATTTTTGTTTTGGATTTTGAAAAAGTTTAATTATTTTTTATATTTTATTTGAAAGTTTGGGAGTTTTTGTATTTGAATGGTATTTGGAAAGGAAATGAGATGAGATACGATGAAATGTGATGAGATGAAACTTTTTCCAAACATCCCCTTAGTATTCTTCACCTTATTAATTGTCTATGGATTTGTAAACATAAGTTCCTTAAAATTATTTTTCTTGTAAATAGTTTCAGAAGATGTACAATCTAAGCTACTTTTCAAAAACTCATGTTCACTACCTAATACTATGGACAACTACTCTTTAGGCGACAATTAATAATATAAGACAGCCATCATCACTAGTATTAACTCTCATAGGAAAACACTTTTCTAGGGTTATCAATAGTGTTCAAAGAATCCATTTTATTCAATAGGTCATTAATAATAACGTCTAAGCATATTGGATATCTTTGAATAGATGGTGGTTTAGGCCACATGAAAATAGTATTAGCATCATTCATTTGTCTTTTGTACCAAAACAATATAAGCAATAATCATACACTCAAAGTACTTCACACCTAAATATCACAAAAGCTAACCATCTAATTCTCTTACGAGAATCAACTATTTAAGTCATTTAAAAAAAGTCTCAACAAATATGCGATCAATAGTTATCTAGAGGCAACTCAATTAGTACTAAGAGAGATGGATTTATACCTCCAACAACTCCACTTTTCTCTTGTCAATCAAATCAACAACATCAGGTTAAGTCATATAAGTGAAATGAGTTTAGAACTATATTTTTGGATTCCTACTATGAGAATTCAATACATTTAGCAGAGCACGTATTATAAATTTTATCTTCTAGTATCAAGTGGCAAGAAAATATTGTTATATTACCGCCATACTAATAATGAGGATCATATTCTATTGAATTTTAGAAACCACTATCACTAGTGGTACATTCTCGTTCAAAAGTATACTTCTACTAATTGATGAATCACTACAAAAGAAGATGAAATAAAGTTAGGAGAGAGAATAAAAAATAAAAGTTAAAAATTGAATAAAATATTATTATAATATAATTTTTTAAATTCAATTATTTATTATATTTTATATGAAATAATAAAAAAATTATAATTATTTCCATGAGATGAGATAATCTCATCTACCAAACCAAACCACGTCCTAAAAAAGAAACTAGGCAACAACTTGACAAAAAGCAACAACAATTATCACAATTAACATTTTTAAAAAACTCTCAGGCCTTATTGTAAGACAAGTCGACATGGAGAATCGCCCAATAACTATCGGGTAAATTTTGTTGAAATCGCCCAATAACTGTCGGGTAAATTTTGTTGAAAGATAAATAAGCCCAACAAGGACCCACTCAAGACTATAGACGTGAAATATTTATGCCTACAATGCAATAGTGAAAGACATTTCATGAGCCATGGGTCAATGGCCTGATGGCATGAAGCCCACCTCCAAAAGAGAGGTATGGTCCCCCCTCCCCAAATTTTCAATAAAGATAAAAAAAATAAAAAATAAAAAATGAAAAAAAGACCTTTCTTGCGAAAGGATGTGACGTAAAGCTTTGACGATACTTAAAAATTTTAGAAAATGACCGTAGCACGATCTCGGTCCTAGAAGAACATTTTTTTTTTTTGTGATTTTTTTATTTATATTTTTAAAAAAAAATTCATAATATCATTAAAACAATAATTCTTTAATTATTAAACAAAATAATTTTATCTGAACACTTTATGGAGACATAAAGTATTTCTCTTTTCATTTTTTAACGAATAAACAATTTGGTATAAAAAATTGTTTAAAGAATAATAGTTAGCTCAATCAAAAATGACAAAGCTAGCAAAGAAAGCATAGAAAGGCCACGGAAAAAGTGGGTAAAATTGGATAAAAGGCAACGACAACTATCATAATTAGTTTTTAAGATATTCAATGCTTTTTATGGGACAAAACTACCTTGAGAATCCCAAGAGAATTGTTTGGTATAAAATTTGTCTAGAAAAATAATTATAACCTCAGTCAAGGGTTGATGGCACAAACAAAGCCCACTGTACAAGTGATCACAAAAGACACGTCATGATAAGAGAAGATGGCAACAATTCAACTTAAAGCTTGGAAGAGGAAAACGTCGACAAAGAGGGTACTAGAGCAGACTATTGGAAAAAATTGAGCAACTTCTAGCCAAAAATGGAGGACACCTACCATAATTGACTTTTGCTATGATTTTTATTTTGTTCATTCGAGAAAGGAGGTTTGTAGCAATGTGAATGCCTGCTAAATTATCACAATATAGAGTTGCAAGTTTTAAGATGGTAATACGCAAGTCAGTAAGGAAGTACCGAATCCATGTAAGCTCACAAACCACAACTGCCATTACTCTATATTGAGACTTTGCAGATGATCAGTACACAGTGGTTTATCTTTTTGATTTCCAGGAAACAAGGGAATTCCCAATGAAAACGCAAAACCTAGTAGTCGAAAGTTTTGTGTCAGGGCAGCTTGCACAGCTTGCATCTTAGTAAGAGAGAAGTTCTAATTTGAAGTTGGCAGAGAAGAATATGCCTTATCTCGGCATCCCTTTCATGTATCTGATGATTTTAAGAATTGCATTATAATAAGGGACACGAGGAGCTTCCATAAATTTGGTTAACGAGTGTACACTTTGACTCAAATTCGGTCGAGTGTTTGTAAGATAAAGGAGTTTGCCAACTAATCTTCGGTACAAAGCAGGATCACGAAATATGTCTCCTTCATCTTTTCTAAGCTTAGCATTAGGTTCCATAGGTAAATTGGATGGCTTTGATGCTAGCAAACCTGTTTCCGAGAGGATGTCCAATTCATATTTTTGCTAGCAAGGTTGTATGCCTGCCTCTGTGCAGCTCACCTCCATGCCAAGAAAATACTTGGGGCTTCCAGATCTTTAATTTTGAACTTTGTCTCTAAAAATTTATTTACAGCAGCAGTGGCTTGAATATTTGAACTCATCAACACTATATCGTCTACATAGTCGAGAAGTGTTGTAAACGATGTTCCAATGGACTTAGTAAACAAGTTATAATCGGCTTTTGATTGTACGAACCTGAACTCAATCAAAGAGGATGAAAGTTTGGTGTTTCACTACTTCGGGGCTTGCTTCAATCCATAAAGGCTTTTCTACAGCTTACATACTTTATTTGAGATTACATATGGATGATCTGGAGGTGGATGCATGTAAATTTCTTCGTCAAGTTCGCCATAGAGAAACGCATTATTCACATCTAGTTGTTGAAGATCCCATCTTTTAATTGCTTTGCAAGGAGACATCGAATTGACACTAATTTAGCAACAAGAGAAAATGTGTCATGAAAATCTATCCCTTCACGCTGTGTAAATCCTTTTGCAACCAAGCGAGCTTTAGCTCGTTCTATTCTCCCATCCGCCTTAAATTTATACTTGTAAACCCACTTGCAATCAATTGTTTTCTTTTCAAGAGGTAAGTCAACATTGGTTCAAGTCTCATTATGTTCAAGTGCATCTAGCTTTTGCCTCATTGCTTCACACCAAATTGGATCTTGAATGGCTTGAGTGTAAGATGTGGGCTCGGTGTGTAGAGATATTGAAGTAGTAAAAGTTTGGAAATTTTATAAAAGAGAATTACAAGAGAGAGATGTAGATGAAGGAAAAAAGACCTTTGAATTTTTGGAGATTGAAGGAGAGGAACCTTGTAGCTTGGATGCCGACTGTGAAGACTTGAGAGTGGCAACTTGTTGACAATGAAAGTCCTGCAAGTATGCATGCGCTCTTTTGGTCCTATTCGACCTACATGAAATCGCCTAAGGAGAAATAACATCAGAAGAGGTAGAAGGCATGTTGGAGGGCATGTTAGTGGATATTAGGTTTGTTTCTTCGACATTGGTAGGATCAAAAATATAAATGGAATGTTCTATGGAAGGATTAAGGCTTTCTTCAGAAGCCTATGTTGATGAGTTAATAGGAAAGTGCTCAGGTTGTGTTGGAGAAGGTATGTTGGCAAGATCGAATGTGGTATTTGTGGATTGTCTTAATGGGAATGTGTTTTCATGAAAGACTACATCTCGAGAAAGAAAAATTTTGTAGGTGTCTAGATCAAGTAGCTTGCATTCTTTAACACCATAATAATACCCCAAGAATAAGCACTTTCATGCTCGGGGATCAAACTTAGCTCTAGCATGACTAAATGTTGATGCAAAACATAAACACCCAAAGACACGCAGGTGTGAGTATAAAGGCTTGGTGTGGTATAGAATTTCAACAAGGGATTTATACTCAAGATTTGGAGTTGGTGTTCGATTTATCAAATAGATTATTGTTACTACAAATTCATTCCAATACTTCATGGGAAAACTGGATTGAAATTTTAAGGCTCTCATCACATTCAAAATGTGTTGATGTTTTCGTTCGGCTAATGCATTTTCTTGTGGGGTTGCGATGCAAGTAAGTTGGTGTAGAATGCCCTTGGTTTGGTAGAAAGTTGGCATTTGAAATTCTACTCCATTATCTATTTAGATGTATTTAATTTTGCTTTCAAATTGGTTTTCGACAAGGGAACAAAAATCTTGAAGGGCACCTCTTGCTTCTAATTTTGTTTTCAATAGATAAATCCATGTGCATTTACTAAATTGATCAACAATGGTTAAAAAATACTTTGAGCCATTATGGGCCTGCGTAGGATTAGGACCCCATATATCAATAGAGATGAGATCAAATATTTTGGTGGCTTTGCTTGTGGTGTGTGGAAAAGGTAATTTGTGCTGTTTGGAAAGGAGGCAAATATCACATGGAAAATTTGAATTAGCCAAAATTTTAATATCAGATTTGTGAATATCATTCAAAATGTGTTGGGTCATGGAATTGTGTCCAAGCTGATGGTACCATAAAGTGAAGTCATCAAACTTAGTAATAACAGCAGTATTGACAAGTTTTGAAGGAAACAAAGTTTGAAAATGAGGGTCTAAAGTAGCTGGATGAAGTTGCTGATGTTAAAGGTGATACAAGCCATCATGCACTCTCCCCCACCCAGTCGTCAACCAAGAGGAAAGGTCCTGAATGTAAAAAGAATCCGTAAAGAAAATTAAACAATAATTAAAACTCTTAGTCAAGGATTTTGCAGAAATAAGATTGAAAGAGAAGGTTGAAACACAGAGGACATTCTTAAGTATTAAATGAGTGGAGAGATACACATCTCCAACGTGAGTGGCGGAAATAGTGGTTCCATTGGGCAATTTGACCGCATGAGCAACTTGTGCAGTGAGATGTGTAAAAAATTTGGAGCTACAAATCTTGTGACCTATAGCACCAGTGTCAATGATTCATGGTGCATCTATAAGTTTGGTAGGTGTATGTGTTTGTGCCGATAAACAGAAAGGTATACCAGACATGCATGGGAAGTGTGCTTGGATTTGATGAAGTGGCTTGAACGTGATTAGCAATAGGAAGAGGCGGGTCATTCTGCTATGTGTTGAGTAAAGCGATGAGGTGACTATATTGCTCTTGAGTAATAGGCAAACCATTGCTGACTTGTTCCTGCTCAAGAAAAATATGGTTAGGAGAGGATTTAGTTTTGAAAGAGTATTTGCGGTCAGGAGTGAAACCATGGATTTTATAGAATTTTCCTTCTGTGTGTCCGAGAATGCAATAGTGCAAGCAAACCGGTAGACTCGGATTAGCCTTGAAACACCATTCCAAAGAGTGACCAAATGTATCAAATGTATTGCAATGTAAGCAGAGTACGTGGATCAAGACCTCTAGTGACCATGGCAACTGGTGTTGGGATGGAATAAACTGGCTTCATCATTCTTCTTGTTGGATTAAGGATAGAACACGATGCAATGTGGGAAGTGGGTCATAGAGAATGATTTGTGCTCGAATAGAGTCATAAGAATCTTGGGGCCCCATTAAGAACTGCATAACTTCACTCTAGTGATGGTAATCTATTAAAGTCTTCACTGATCCATAGGCACAAAAAGGCATTGGCTCATATATCTCAAGTTCATCCCAGTTGCATTTCAGCTTGCTATAGTAAATGCTCACAGAGTTCACATCTTGAATGAGGGATGAAATTTTTTTTGTGAGTTGAAAGATGCATGGTGCATTTTGGATGGAAAAACCCTCATGAAGATCATTCCAAACATTAGCAGTAGAAACAACATACGCAATGGTAGATCTAGGCTCAAAACTAACAGAATGTTGAATCAAAGCTATAATCATATCATTGTAGTGCTCTCATGGAGCAAATAAAGGATCGGATGGGTCAGTAGGTTTAGAGATTTTACCATCAAGGAAGCTGAGTTTGTTCTTGATGTTGAATGCACGACTCATATATAGTTCTTGCCTAGCTCATATAATTTTCAGTAGTTAACAATTCTGGAACTAGTAAGGAGGAGGATCCCTCACCGAGTTGGATGAAATATGGGCTGGCTAGATGACGAGGGTTATTCTCATGATTGGGAGGGTTTTGTACCTTGGGGTTGGTATGAGAATTTGTTTCTGTCATTGCTCTGATACCATAATAGAAGTGGTGCAGAGGAAGGGAAAAGGTGAATAATAGAACACATGACAGAGGTGAAAAATGATGATTCTATTCCATTCCTAAGATGTATAACCTGCCCTGCTACTTATAAACAAAAGTAAAGAATGAAGAATAAAAGGAATGTAATTACAGCCCGTTGTAACAACTACAAAATAGAAAAAACTATTCTACTACATTCTAGAATCTTCTGTAAATTAAAACTTTTGTCTGGAGGAACCGGAGGAATTTCTTCTGGCAATTTCAACAGTATCCATCATCTAGCACGGTGTTGATTAGAACGGGTTGGCAAGTGATAGTACTGAGATTCCAAATTTTGAGGCAAACCCGATGAGTGATTAGATTTAGATGATGAGGCCAAGGCTGACACTATTGGCTAGAAATTAAAAAGATAATATAGAGGAAAATAAAAATTGAATGGGGAGTTGTAGTTGGAGGAAGGGACTAGAGATCGATCATCGGGTAATGATATTGCACTACAACATATATTGCCTTTTGCAATGGTTTTATATTCACCACAAAAACAATCACTGCAAATGAACTTTAATCATGACGTTTTTTCATTTTGTGGATAATTTTGATGCGAATTTGGAAAATGATCATGGGGATTTCACTGTAAACTTTGTTGTGGCGACTTTATGCTTATAGTAACAATTTTATCGTCACAAAAAATAATATTTACTATAGTAAAATTTTTCTTTCCGTCGAGAGAAAAAAAAAATAGCCACAATATCAATCTTTGGTAGTGACTTTTTGTCGCCGCAATAAAACCTACTAGAAAGGACAAGAAATAAAGAATTCTATGGTGGGAATATTGTTGCCGCAAATTATTGCAGCGATAAAAGACTGCAACAAAAGGATTATGTAGAAAAGGATTCTATTAGCGGCAAACAAATCACCGCAAAAGTTACTATATCGCTGCAAAATGATTGGAGGCTAATTTTTTGTATGAATGGAGAAAACAAAGCACTTTTTATTTGCGACGAAGGAATCAATATTTGCGGCAATGTTAAAGCATCGGAAATAGATTTATTAGAAAATTCAAAAACAGCGCGCAGACCCCTAAGCCCTAAAACAAAACCCCTCTCTATACAATGCCGCCCCACCCTCCCTAACCCTTTGTTTTTCTCTATCCATCTCTCTCCCAGAAGTCCCCCTCGCGTTGAGCCTAGACCGTGCATATGCTCCTCTCCCCATCTCCGCCGTCATTCAACGACACCGTCTCAGGTGAGCATACTTCTCTCTCCCTCTCCATCGCCTCTCTCCTACACACACTCTCTCTTTCTCTCTTTTTCTCTATCTGTCTAGTTCAAAAATTTGGGCGAAATTACAGAGGTGTTGCCGTTGACGCCACTATGCACAGCCAATTGAGACGCCTCTCCCAAGCCTCCAGGTAAGCCCCACACTTTCCCTATGATTTTTCACTATTTGGGAAGACCCATTTTCTGTTTTAGTATTTGGGCTTGTTCAAGCATATTCCAATGTGTATGAGGGTAGCTTTTATATACTTGTTGTACTGCTCAAAGACTCAACCAACATTTTCCTAGAAAAATCTCATCTATGATGCATATATATAGCTGAGGCTAGATACAATGATTCTCAATATATATATATTTTATCGGACAATAATTCTCAATATATACAAGCATAAAGGATTTTTTATGTGCATATATGTACAAGCATATTGGATTTGTTCTGTGCATAAAGCATATATATAGTTTTATGTTTATTATTTACCCTCTGTTTTTTTTTTTTTTTTGGTGGGGGGTGTAGGGATCTGTCTTCCCTTTTTTTCTGTGCTCTTGTATTCTTAAGGTAGTTAAGCTTATAGAGTTACGGTCTTCAAAGAAAATTGAAAAAGAAGAAATAGGAAAGTGGGGCAGCTGTACTTTGAACAAGGCCTGCAAATGTTTTGCTGTTTCTAAGAAAATGACTCAAATTATTTTGTTGGTGGTGGATTTTGATTGGCCTCTTGGTGGCCCTAAAGAAGATTCCCAAGCATTCTCTTGCATTTTAAAATCAACAGGAGGGGAAATGATGCTCCTTTTTTTCCTTCCCTCTTTTTAGGTTACAGTTTACTTTAACAAAATACAATGCTTTTGCATTGAGGAGCAGCGTCTTCTTCCTGGGGAGCAGATTGACATGCTTATAAGGCATGCCATGCAGATCAGCCGTGAAATGCTCATCAAAATGCCCCCTAGCTATCTATCTCATTATTGCATGCCACTGATGACGGGATAACACAAGCTTGTGTGGCAATTATCACCACTTCATGGAGGAAAAAGAAACTATCCGTACATATAATATATAGATTGGTAAAACTTAAAGATGATTATGGAATATAAAAATATTCTAAAATGAAGCTAGCTAGATATCTATATATATTTAAAAAGTTCTTTATTCAATGATTGCATATATAATTGAAATCCTTGAAGATGAGTGACAAATTGTGCTTGTCTAGCCCAGACAAATTGGCTTCTTCCATAAATGGCATATATTTTTTTTCCTTTAGGCTATAAATAGATAGTTATTGCTAGTTGCCAACTTGCCATTTGCAGAGCTGTCAGTTGCTCTTCACTTGAAGATTGTTCAATAACATTGATATCCCTCATTCACGAAGCAACAAATAGGTGCTATGCTAGAGATGGATGAGTTATCTCCAAGTATTCAACTAAAAAACAGGTAACCATTTAAGAAGTTACCTTTGACTTGGCTCACTATGTTCTAAGTCTTGCAAAAATGTTCCTTAAATGACAACTTTGACTACCTTTATGTTAATGAGTTACTCTGTTTTACTTTTTGTTAGTTGTAGTTACTTTGTGTTCATAGTCATTTTTTAAAGTTTTTGATTGTCTCTAATTTGCAGGTCTAGAGATCCCCAAGTATGAAGTATGTACACTAAAATGCACTTGTAAGCTTTTCATCAAATTGGAACTTAATAAAGATGTTTAATCATTCCAAATTCATGAATAATATGGTTATTAGAATTGACTTATTTTTATTTCTTATTTCAAACGGTTTGAGAGCAATCTTCTCTACAGGGTCCATAGCAGCATGGTCGTGGCCAACATTTTCACACCATAGCTCATCAAGTTCTAGAGCCAGATTCATGAGGGAGGAAATATGCAACAAAGTTGGTGGAGATAATGAACAACCAGCCCACAATTTCATACCATCTCACATTATTGAAGGAGTAAGTTTTGAACTATTTCAAATATTTGATGATACTTACTCAAAAAGACTTCTTTTGTTGTGTTTGGAAAATTGCGAGCTTGTGTTTATTGTCTTGTTTTTGTTGCTTTGTCTCTTTATTTCTCATATATTTCAGTTTTTGTAATACACAGGCATGTTGCACCTACTCTAAAATTGATGGGTGTAGTTACATTGTACTTAAAAGTCAATTTGTTTTAATTTCTTGTTTGTGCAATTGCTTTTTTGAGCAAGAACCTATTATTTATGTGTATTATATATATATATATATATATATTTATGTATTCTGTTTTAGACCAAATTTTTTTAGTGCATTATACCATTTGTATTCTATTTTAGTACATTATTTTTTATTTTTTAATTTGTGTATGACTATTTTCAGCGATATTTAATTGCCCCGAATACCTTTGCACGCTGGAAGCACCAATTTGCTATGATATTAATCGCTGCAAATAAACATTAGTCTTTGTTGTAATGTTGGTGGTTGGTTAAGCGGAACTTATATTTGGGATGTGATTAACAGCTGTGCGCGTGAGAAGTGGGGTGTGATGAATTGAGGGAATTAAAGGTACTTACGTGCTGCCAATGTTGGTCCGAATTGTATTCATAAAGGGTGCTTTACGTACGCTATCTATGAGGATTGAGACATTATTAAAAGAAATTTTTATAAATTATATATGTAATGTGTATGCGTTCTTTCGAGTCAAGATCCCCACAATCATTTAATAAATATTGACTAAAGGAAAGTTATTATCTTTTCTAATTTCGCTGTTGAAAATTCTATGACATTTACTTCAGTTAGGTATAAATGCCAATATTTTCAATTCTTTTATCTCCTAAATACGGCGTCTCATAAATATGACCGTACAAATTCAAATGGCCTCTCTCCTCCCCTCCACAACCTTTTTTTAAGAGCCCACGTTGTTAGGCTCTGACAATGAAAGAACCGTATTACGTGGCTGCGATAGTGACAGCTGGAGAATTAAAGACCGTCTAAATGAACGTCCAGGTTGAAACGTTTGAATGAGACTCTTATTTTATTTTTCACGAGTTCCATATGGAAGACCAGATGGATATATATTTTACAAGAAATAGAATTATGTTAATTGACACAAAAATGAATGGTCATGATATATATTCATTAAATTAATAAAAATATATCTAAGAATAATATAATCCAATATATATAGGACTTGGCTGGGTAGGTTGAAATTGGAAGTTCCGGATGAAGATCGACAGCATGCATGTCATCATGTTCTGGAACAGGCAGCTAGATCATTCAATTATTTGACATATGTCCCTCATTCAAGAAATCTAGTTGTTGAAAATGTATGCAAATAATTCTGTTCAACTCGATATATATATTATTAGTACGATATATAACAAATTATTACGAGAAGGGAAATGCTGCGTAAATTAAATTAAGTACTGTGACGTAACTACTTTTGAAATACATCGATCATATTGCTAATAAAATCGCAGTTGACACGACTTTTTGTCCCTTTAAGGGTGTTGAATATTGGATTATATATATATTTGAAAACAGATTAATAAAAAGAGGGAAAATAGGTATGTCGACGTGAAAATGTATCTAGATGGAAATAATAGTATTCGCTGAAGAGTATTAAATATGTTTTAGTGAGATCGAGGTTCTTTTCATATAAGTACTATGAAGTTTTTTACTTATGAACATTAAACATATTAATAATACAAGGGTACTTACGTACTTACGTAGTTGATATATATGACTTTCTGTCACGTTAATGCATGTTGTTGATCGTCGGGTACTGTTATATATATTATATTTGGAAACAAAAAACATAAGGAAGAAATAGATCATAAGATTAATTGATCTAAAAGAGAAAGGAGTGGGCATGCAAACAAAAATGTATATTTTAGATTGAAAGAATTAATAGTATTCGCTGAAGAGAATTTAATACAATTTTAGGGCGGGCCCAACCCCACCCTGCACCCCTTATATTATATATATATATATATATATATATATAAACATAAATATATATTTATATTCTATAAATTTATTTGTATATATAAATATATATTACAATTTGTTAGATTTGTATATATAAATATATATTACAATTTATTAGACTTGTTCATAAAGTATACATTAACAAATTTAAAAATTACAACTTAAATAAAATATACATTAGAAAATTTAAAAACTAAATAGTTTAAAAATTACTACACTACAACTTACACAAAATATGTAATAGAAAATTTAAAAATTGCACAGTTTTAAAATTTAGTCATATTTATGAAATTTAAATTTACAATTTAAGTCTAAAAATGTATTTTTGATCACTTTTTGACCTAGGAATATTTTTTAAACTTAGTGAAATATAGTCTTTTTTTTAAGTAGACATGAGGCGAGATCGATTAGGAATCCGGCCTACCCCCCTCCTAGCGGGGCAGGGTATCCTGCCCCAGAATTTGGGGGGGGGGGGGGGGGGAGGGTGAAAACCCCACCCCTCACCCTATTCGGGGTGGGGTGTGGGGAGGGAGCTACCCCTCCCCTAATAATAATAGCCAATAATGATGAGTAGGTCATGCATCCATGATCCTAACTGGTTTGGATTGGAAAATAATTTTATCTCATCTTATCATTATAATTTTTTTAAATTTTTACACAAAATATAATAAACAATTCAAATTTTTCAAATATCAAAATAATAATAATAAGATTTTATTTAACTTTTATATTTTATCTAAAATTATCTCATTTCATCTCTAATCCAAATTACCTCTCAACTTTTAATAAATAGTAAATATAATTAATAACCAATATATGTTTCCTACAATTTTTTTTTTTTTTGAGTGTTTTCTACAAAAGTTGAAGAGACTGTACGTATGTGGCATTCTAATATCAACAACTAAAAACTATATTTTAATTATTTTTCAGCATATACTATATCTATAGATTATAATTATATATAAATATAAAACCAATTAATACCTTTCTACAGGAGTTGAAATTTGAAACATCATCTACATAATAAAGTAATTGATTCAGCGGCACGCGCGTGATTAATTGACCTCGAGGCACGAAAGTCAGGTGTGGGGACAAAAAACAACAAAAACAGACACCGTCGTCGTGTCTATATATTGAGGCCACAAATTATCGAAGGAGCAAGCAATCTCGAGCCGTGCACGTACTTGCTAGAAAATAAAAGCTTTCTTTCGATCGATAATGTCTGTTATCGCCGTACCCATATGGCTTCCACTTCTCCTTCTTCTCCCCATTCTGCTACTCATGAAAAACAAAATTCATGGTCGGAGGCAAAACAAAAACCTTCCACCAAGCCCTCCAAACCTTCCCATTATAGGCAACATGCACCAGATTGGTAATTTACCTCATCAATCTTTGTCGCAACTCGCCAAGAGATATGGCCCCGTGATGCTCCTCAAATTCGGTGCTAAACCGATTGTTGTTATCTCTTCTGCTGAGGCTGCAAAAGAGGTCTTGAAAGTTCATGATCTCGACTGTTGCAGTCGACCTTTCTCAGCCAGCGCTGGAAAACTGACGTACAATTATCAGGACATAGTCTTTGCACCTTATGGCGAGTATTGGCGAGAGATAAGGAAAGTCTGTGTTCTTGAGCTTTTTAGCGCGGCAAGGGTGCAGTCATATCGTTCCATCAGGGAAGAAGAAGTGGCTTTGCTTGTGAATACAATATCTCAGTCTTCATCTTCTGCAACCCCTGTGAATCTCTTGGAGAAGATGTTGCCTCCTACTGCAAGTATCTCTGAGGATTGCTTTTGGAAAGAGCTTCCGGGGGAGTGATTTGGATAATGAGAATTTCAAGAAGTTCTTCATGAGGCTGAAGCCATGCTTGCAAGCTTCATGCACTGAGTTTTTCCATCGTGGGATGGATTGTGGACAGGCTCTCTGGTAGATTTCAAAGACTTGACAAGATTTTCCATGAGTTGGATAAGCTTTCTACAACTAGCAATTGATTTTCATCTTAATCCCGACAATACAAAAGAAGAACACGAAGACCTCGTCGATGTGCTACTAGAATAGAAAGGGAGCAAGCCAAGTCTGGTGGAGCTCCGTTCACAAGAGATAACATTAAGGCGATCCTCTTCGTAAGAACACAATCTTTCCTCCCATGCATTGTTATTTATTACGGTTTCCTAATTTATTTTTGCTTCAAGTTTTCTTTAGCTATACAGAAAATACAAAAAACAAATCTCTAAACTATGATCCCAACTTAATATTTCAACTAGAAGAAAAATATACATACAAAATGAATTCTGTGGTATTGGTAAAGCATCCTCAACTTCCTACCCAAACCATAAAATCTCAAATGGTAGAGAGAAAGACATCTCAAGTGGACCCTATACTAGTATTTATTATTACTCGTATAAATATTTGAGTCAGCACTAAATAAGCAATAAATAATGTAAGACTGACTTGATAAATTTCATGTCTCTCTTCAACTTAAAATCTTTAAGTTCAGGCAAAAAACTTGTAGAGACCTTGATCTATATAGTTATGATATATATATATATATATATAGACTATCTCAACACTCATATGATTTATAAGGACAATAATAAATGTCAATGGCCGAGACCTTTCTATTCTTTTTTCATTTGGAACTTTATAAGAAAAGATCTTGATTAAAAAATTAATATTAATAATAAAAGACTTTAGGGATTAGGGTTGTATTTGCTATTATAGTTATGAACTCTATTCACCTTCTGCTTAATTAACCCTCATATTTGTGTACGTACCAGGATGTATTTCTAGGTGGAAGCAACACTGCTGCAGTTACCACGGTATGGGCAATGGCAGAGCTTGCAAGGAACCCACGAGTGATGAAGAAAGCACAAGAAGAAGTCAGAAATCTCGTTGGAAACAAAGGAAAGGTCGCAGAAAGCGACACTCCTCATCTTCCTTACCTCAAGATGGTAATGAAAGAAACCCTCAGATTGCACCCTCCGGCCGCAATGCTTCTTCCAAGAGAAACTATGGCACCTTTTAAGATCAGTGGTTACGACATTTGCCCAAAATCATTGCTGCAAGTAAACAACTGGGCAATAGCAAGAGACCCTGAATACTGGAAAAACCCAGAAGAATTCAACCCAGAAAGGTTCGATGATAGCTCTATTGATTATAAAGGGCAAAACTTTGAGTTATTGCCATTCGGATCTGGTCGAAGAGGTTGTCCTGGGATGCATATGGGAACGACCACAGTAGAGCTTGCACTCGCCAATCTTTTGTACTCTTTCGATTGGAAATTACCCAGCGGGATGAAAGAGGAGGACATTAACATGGAAGAATCGACTGGTCCGGGCCTTACCCAGAAAAGAACACCATTGAAACTAGTTCCAGTCAAGTTTTTTTAGTGGGAGTCAGGAAATAGCATTAGCCGAAGAGCATCCCCTCTGGAATAGCCTCTTTCGTCGATACATACATATGCTGCTACAGTATTTCATGTGAAATAAGTGGCAGCAAATAAATGGCGTGTATGCCTTGATTTGTTTCTAGTGATCATTGTTAATTTCTCTTATTACTAAATGATATTGTAATTGAGGTCAAAACCCCCTTCATGACTGTGAAGACTTTGGGTATTGTTATTGATCAATTTATCATTTTGTATTATATTGATTTGGTTTCCTAAATGAGTTTTTAGGAGATTTTAATCTTATGTTGTTTTAGACCGCATTCTGATACGACATAATTTTATTTGTAAGGAAATTTTAAATTAAAGTCTTTTTATTGTGTCAATAATAAGGTGTTTGGTTTCAACATTGACTTATAAATATAGTTTTTCTTAGAATTTTAATCACAAAAGATGCCATTCTAAATATGAAAGGAGCAACGATAGATCATACAATTTTAGAATTTTCAAATCTCACCAACTCATTTTGATCAAAACAATGAGGTACACCATTAAAAAAAATTCTATTAATTTTCAAGTGAGTCCCAGATTTATTAATTTATACACCCTAATACTGCAAAAATCATCTTCCAGCATCAAGAAAATGGTTCAAAGACGACTCCAAAATAATCTGGTGTAATACCGGCCAATGAGACTAATTACAAGTACTTGCGTTTCCGAGTGCGGCACGTTAGCGAATGCATGGGGACTTCAAAGTTCAAACGTAAAGAGAAACCAAAAGTTAAGAGAGGATTGCTCATGGCGGAGAGTGCAGGCCTTCCCAAGTTAAGCCTGAAATAAGTATATTATTAGATAATTTGCAGTTAACATGTGGTAACTAATATGAATACGTAAGGCAACCAAATTCCATTATCATGGTAGAAAATATGTGGACATTAAAGATACTAAAAGAGCTTGCCGTCTACATGATTTGTGCAAGCCATCAATTTATGAGCTGGAGCTTTTTTCTTGGGGTATGCTGGAGCTTTGTCTTTGGGAGAGTTGACCAAAGCCATCAATATTCTTCTGTAATCAAAGTAGATACTAAAAATGAGAATTATTAATAAGATTATGGATTACTGTCTGGCCTCCTCTTAAAGAAAAAAAAAATAGAGAATAATTAAGCACCACGTTATCAACAAATTTTCACTTCCAATCTCTAGTCTATTTTTTATTTTTTTCTTGCTATTAATCTCATTAGATGTTGCGATTGTGTTCATTACACTTTTTTTTCCCTTCTTTTTGGTTTGAATCTCGGTTTGATTTGGTTTTTTTTTTCTTTTTTCCTTTTTTTTTCTTTTTTTATTTTATTTTTTTATCAAGGCTTCGAAGTTCTCTATTTCTCCATTCAGTTCATTAAACTATTTTTTTCTTCTTTTTAGTTTGGATCTAGGTCTGGGGTTTTTGGGTTTTTGTTTCTATTTTTCTAATCTCTAGTCTATTTTCAATTTTTTTCTTACTAGTCATCTCTTTGGATGTTGTGACTATGTTCATTAAATTTTTTTTCCTTCCTTTTTGGTTTGGATTTGGGTTTGGTTTTATTTTTTCCTAATCTCGTCTATTATGTTTTTTTTTCTTGCTATTCATTTCTCTGAATATTGTATGTCAAGAATCTGAAGTTCTCTATTTTTCCGCTACATTCATTAAACTTGTTTTCCTTCCTTTTGGTTTGGATCTAGTTTTGGTTTGGTGATTGAGCTGAGTTATTGCATATCTTAATGCTTTTAGAACCAATATATCTTAATTCTTTCATTACTTTATCATTGGTTTTATATGAAAATATGAATAAATCAAAGTTGTGATGTTAATTGATTAAAAGCATGAATTTATGCTTAAATTTTACTAACTATTGATTACTATGGAATATGGTCCATATCGCTCGAGCGGCGGCTTTTGGCCGCTCAAGCGAATTCAGGTAGATTCAAACGCTCGACTGCCGCTCGAGCGGAGGCATTTGGCCGCTCGAATGAAATCAGGCAGAGTTGAATGCTCGATGTTCGCTCGACACTCTGCTCGAGCAAACTTAGGCAGAGTTGAACGCTCGATGTTCGCTCGACACTCGGCTCGAGCGAACATCGTATTTTACAGATCTAGGGTTTATTCCGCCGTTAGAGTATATATATGATTTTTTACATCTTATGGCTGACTTTTGGCCTGGAAAACACTGTTTTGATTAGATGAACACTTAGAATTTATTTTTCCATTGATTTTCACTCAGATTCGGAGAGGAAGATTCACACAAGCGATCATTCACACAGCAACACGAATTCTTCGGGATCATTCACTCACACTGTAGCAGATTGAAGAGCTCCTTAAGGGGTCTAATTGCTACTGCAGCCCAGCCTCCTCCACCGCTTCAACTTTTCATCTCAATTCATTTGGCTTGATCTTTTCATTCCCTACTTGTTATTTCATTTCAGTTTTAAGTTTCTGGATTATTTTGGAGATTTTTGATTTAGAAGTTTGAGTAATTTATTTGTTATTCATTTAGTTCATGTTATTTATTTTTCTAATTTCGTTAAGCTTTCATTTTAATAGTAATTACAATTGCTATGATTTAAATTTTAAGAATTTGTGATTTGAATACAATGATGAACCCTAGAACATTGATTTTGGGGCTTTTCAATTTTCAGTACATGTTTTGTCAATTACTTTTTAATCTAGTTTAATTTTTAACTTAGTTTTATTAATTTCTGAGTTTAATCTATTAGTCTTTTACATTTCAATCCAACAATCAAAATCTAAAAATATAAATCTAGTCCATGACTAGTACCCTTTTCCATCCTTTGCACATACCATCATATTTATTTTCTCTTTGTGAAGTTTTTCACTATTTTCAACGAGTTGAGTTTAAATAAGCTTTCCCTGAGGAGACGATCTAGGAATTTATTCCTAATTATTACGCGACATCCTCCTGCACTTGGGATAGTCTTTGTGCTACTTATTTTTTAGTGAGTCATTTGGTTTTATTCTTTTCTCTGCTAATCTCTAGCTTGTTTTCAATTTTTTCTTATTATTAATCTCTCTGGATGTTGTGACTGTGTTCAATAAACTTTTTCCCTTCCTTTTGGTTTGGATCTAGGTTTGGAGAAATCTAATCAGAAACCCAACACATATTCTAGTTTAATAGGCCTCACTTGGTCTCTAGTCTTATTAAGGTATCTATCATTTCTCCCCTGTCCAAACCATGAAAATCTTTAGTATGTTTAGTTTCTAGTTTATGAATTCTATTTAGATTTATAGTTTTATATATATATATATATTAATGTTTAGGTTATAGCTTGCCAGTTTGGTGTACTAGTTGACTTCTATTGTGCTCGTTTTGGTTTTTTTTTTTTTTTTTTTTTTGTCTTGTACTGGGAATATGGGATGAGATTTTTATTAATTTTGATTTCATCCATTACTGCTATTGATGCTAAATGTTGGGATTTATTTGAAATTTTATCCTTTTCTGTGATCTTAGTAATCGTTGCATGGATGTGGGATGCTGAATATAGTGGATGTGTGTTGTTGAAACTTTGCCATGTTTCTTGATGATTTTAGTTTGGCAAAACAAGCACTGATCCTAAATTACCAATACAATCTCAGTTCATTGACTAGAAAAACTAAAGAATGTTTCTTGAAGACAACAAAAACCTTATACAGAATCAAGAATTTGTGGATGTGGCTGTAGCTCTACATGATATTTATTAAATGGGGGTTCTTACTTCTCACCTTTAAAGCTCTAAATTGCATAATATTTATTATAGCCGCGTATGTTAGCTGTGTTTTGTGCTTAATTCATATCCTTTTTTGTGCCTTCCTCCATGAATACCCAAAACACTAGTGATAGCTTTTGCTATGCTTGTGACTTTGTTGTTTCTCATGCCACTATTTTATTTCACTCCCACTTTCATCTTGATTTCATGGCTTGTTTGTGCTCATTTCTTGGTGTGCTTTTCATTTCAGTGCCAACAGGTCTTACCATTGCAGTAAGCTTTTTACTACTTCCATTAGAATTTTTCACTCTTTTGTTATCCCTTATTAATTATACACAACTTATGTCTATATATAGGTATCACTATCTAGGAACTTCCTTGCAGTAGACATATAAAGATGACATGGTTGACGTGGGTTCTGTTATTATGTAGATGAGGTTCAAAAAGTCTCAGGCTTCTGATAGCAATTCAAGTTGCTAGCAGCAGTTCAATCTTTCTTTAATTGCCCCAAAACTAGAGGAAGTCTTGAGATGTTAGCTATAGTTTACTTTTGAAATACGGAAAGCTTAAGTTCATAGCAAACAAAACTAAAGAAGTCTTGAGATGTTTTGCATTGTGATGTAAACAACAATGTAATATGCAGTGCATTGTGTGTGTATTGATGTCTATTATTATTTAGTTTGTTTTATAAAAATTTCAATGGGCAATAAAAAGTTTAAAATGCCTATAAAAATATTCATTATATAAAAAATGCCTATAAAAAAATTAAACATAATGGCTGTTAAAATGCCTTTTAAAAGGTGCTAAAAGAATTTCTTTTTAGAATGTGAAAAAGGTTTTTTTTAAATGTTTAAAAAGGGCTAAAAATATAATTTTTTTTAAAAAAGTATTAAATCCGAATATCCGGTTACAATCTAGGTATCCAGGTCTAGATCCAAAACTCGTCCAAATGTATAACCAGGTTTATCCGCCTGGTTTTAAAAAGTCAGATCCAAATCTAGATATCCAGTTGCCAACCCTACATACATGAATTGAATATTCACTAAAGGGCCATTTAGATTGAAAAATATTTCGACGTAAAAAATTAAAGAGAGAATGACTGTTTTTGTTGTGTACTAGTTCATTAATATCAAGAAATCAGCTTAAAGAACGTGGATTGATAAAAAAAGGCAAGATGGATTCTATTTAACGAGGCTTAAAGAAAACATGGTCTGGCTTTTGAGTTTGACTTCTATTAGCTTGGGTTTCTAATAAAGGCTAGACATGATTTAATTAGTTTTGGGCTTTGGGTATTCTTATGGGCTTAAAGGAAACTTGGTTTGAATTTTAGCATCCAGTTGGAAATATAACTATTCTCAAATATTGTAAGATATTCTTAAACATAGGGGTGTAACCGGTTTGATTTGATTCAATTTTGTATAAATTTTAGAACCAAACCTATAATGCCCGATCCCGAAGGCTTGGAGAGTTGGCTCTTATTACTTAATATATATCAACTCCAATATCATAAACTATATAATCTGGAAAACTCCATAAAATATTAATTCATTTACTTAACCCAAATATCTATGTTTCTTCGTATGGATAACAAAGAAATTCTCAATAAAATAAATTAGAAACTCTCCAAAAGTTCAAAAATATCCTTAACTTAATATATTAAAATAACTGAAAATAAACAATTTTTTAACTATGACTTTCAAATAAGTACTTATACTCTCGGGCACTTATTCCTCTACGACCTTCAAACCTCTCTAATGCAGCCTATTCTTGTTCTCTAGTTGAACTATCAAGATTATCTTAAAAATATTATGGAGATAAGGAGGTGAGTTATCAACAACTCAGTAAGCACTAAGCAGAGAACATATACTAGTGTACAAACATGAGCATTTATAAAGTTCAGAATGTAGACCAAAACACTTTTTATTTTCAAAATGCAAAGTCAGAATATGTTATAAAAAATATCAGAGCAAAAGTTCAAAAATATTTTTAATCAAAATTCCTTTGGCATTACATAACTGAAATATCACAACCGAACATAATTCCATATTTAACTCTAGTGGTAGGGTTGTACAAACCATGACAGGTAATCGAGTAGAAACATAATGTAAATCTTTCCCTTATTATTCTTGAAACCCCAAGTGTACACATAGGAAAAACCACACAGAAAACCACCTTGCAAAGTGGGTGCACCAGAAACAGAAAAGTTGATACCAACCCGAACGGAATAGAAACAGAAATAAAATGTCATGCTATAAGTTTTCAGAAATTACATCATATCATATCAGAGTGCAAAACATCTTCAGAAAATAACAGAATTAAATCACAAAAATATAATTTATGCACAAAATTTCACATTTGCTCTCTTTTGCATAGTAAAGAAACAAAATGCCAAACTAGCTTATGTTTATACCAGTCATGCCAAAAAATATTTTATTCTTATTTAGAATTTCATGAGTAATGCATAACAAATAGCTGAAGTTGTTTCAAAATTATTTTAACAACAAAACATGCATATTTTTTCAAAATTAACCTCAGTTAATTTCTTTTATATAAAGTCTAGCATATGAGCTCCACTTATCTGAACTTCTTAGTCTTTCAAAAATTCCTCACAATAGTACTCAACGAATAATCAATCGTCACCTATACAAAATCATAGAATTTGAATAAATCTCCAATTGAACATGTAACTTGTAATTGCATTCAAAATACTCAAATTGCCTATATTAATTCCTTAAAAACTTAAATTCTCTTAACCCTAAAATATCATCAGTTCCAAAATTCATCGATGTCTACTTAATATTTACTTAACTTAATTTCCACTTATTCACAAGTTTATCTAAAAAAATCAAAGTCCAACCCATTTAAAAAATGCAAATTCGCTTAAATAGAAGTATTACCTGACCCAAAATAATTTAGAACCCAAGCCCGACCCAAAACATTTAACTTCAAAATAACTTAACAAAACACACACAAAAACAAAAAGAACACTAGTAGAAAACATGCCCATGTGGCCCAAAGGGCAAAGTTGTAACTTATTAAAGCTAAGCCTCCTTACCTCCTACCTAAAGGGTTTATGTGAAAACATAATCCAAAGTTTGTTGCAGGGAGATACTCGCTAGACCCAGGGTAGTTATGCAATGGAGACTCACTTGAGAGCAGCTGTGAGGTGGCAGAGACAAGGGCGGATCTAGCGGCTTGGGTGGCATGAGGTGGTATACAAAACTCTCTATGCAAGTAGTGTCGAAGTGGAGGGGCTAGTGCCATGGGGTGGCTAGGTTAACTCAACGTGGGGGAAATAATTCCCTTGTTTCGGTGTGGCAAATCATCAAAGCAACACTTGTAATGTTTTTTTTTTTTTTTGTTTTTTTGTGGCTGGGCAACAATGGTCAGAGGGTGGAGTTGCAATGTGGGTGGCTTGCTTTGGTGGTTCATTTGTGAGGTAGTGCACGGGCATAGGACAGAGGTGACAAGGAGAGCTGGCTACGCCGCTAGACTTCCATCGTGCAACGAGCTGAGAGCACACAAATGTGCTCTATTTCGGGTATGGAGAAACAGGGGACACATGGGTTGAGTTTGGTGGTTCGGTTGAGTCACACAGTGGCTATGCAGTGGTGCTGCGGTTTTACGTTGGCTGTGCAATAGGATGGAGGCTACAGCTGGCTTAAGAGGTGAACAAAACTCTGTTTCGGTGAGGTGCAAGGCTGAGCATGAGACGCAACGGACTGGGGGCTCGGCTGTTTGCATGGTGCTTCCGAAAAGAGGCAGTGCCTTGCGAGGTGGTTGGAGTTGCCATGCTCAAAGGGATTCACGTGCGGTGGCTTTGGACGACAGTATGGTTGGGCAGTGAATGGAGACGGGTGGTTTTCTCAAGTGCATGGGAGGAATACCTCCATATTTATAGGGGTGATTGAAAACCCTAGATGAGAATGAAAAGGAAGGTGGACATGCATGGTGTGGAGTTTGGAAGTTGGTTCACATGGGATTGGGTTTTGGTGCAAGGTTTTGGCTTTTGGGTGATCGGGTAGGGCCCATTTCAAATATTTGGGCCCATGGTTTGGATAGTGTAGGAAATTTATAAAAGAGCTCTTCCCTAAATTTTTGACCTGTACTCAAACTCAAAAAAAAAAAAAAAAACAAACTTGTTCAAAAATTATCTCAGCCCATAAAAAGATTTTTAACCTAAATATCAAAACCAAAGGAAATCATAATTCACCAAAAGAGAAATTTTAGGCTTGTAGTCTACTTTTAAAAAAATTTTGAAAACTCAAAAGGGTTTTTCGCACATAGAAATCCAAAAATTCTTTAAAACGGCTAGACACTAGACCTAAGTGTTATAGAACTAGTATACACCAATTTTACATTTTTAAGAACCGATCCCGAACCGGTTACCCTCTTAAACCTATACTTTCAATTTTACCAGTTCTGGTTTGATTCAGTCCAGTTTTAATCAAGTGTCAATATAATTATATATATTATATATAAAAATTAGATATATTTAAGATTAAAAGTTTATGTTATAAATTCTAATATAAAATTATTTCATATATAATTATATATAGTATATAAAAATTTTATATATTATATATAAAATTTATTTATGCATATGTGAAATATTTTATATAATATTACAAATTAATTTATATATATATTTTATAAACCTGTCTGGTCTGGTACCGAAAAGTCAAGAATTGATTCTGGACTGGATTTAACTAGTTTTTAAAATGTAGGAACCATCGGACTGATTCAAAACCAAGCCAACCGATTCAGACTAGTTGTCTGGTTTAAACTTTCACCCCTACTTAGGCATTCTCACATATTTCATTCTCAAATAGCATTCAAATGTAAAATACTTTTTAATTTTAAATATTTAACTTTTACATCTAATTATTACAATGTTCGCAAACTCTCAAACTAAACACAAAAAATAATACTAATTTTTTAAATTTCAAACAAAAATAATATTAAAAGATTATATTCAAATAATATTTTAATTTTATAATATTTTTTATTCAATTTTTTTTCTCATTATTCAAAACCCAACCCAATAAAATATATATTTTTTCTTCTATCCTCAAAGTCTAGTGTTCCTACACTTACACGACAATCAAAGGAAAGAACACATCTCCTAAGTGTTTTCACTCCTAGCCAACTAGCACAGTCGAGCCCATCTCCCGCATAATATTATTTTTTTAATATTATTATTATTTTAAGATTTGAAAAAATTGAATTGTTTATTTTATTTTATATGAGAATTTAATAAAGTTATAATGATGAGATAAGATAAAATGAAATGTTTTTTATATCCAAACGGGGCCCTAAATGTTCCACTACTCGCCAACTAACGTGGTCGAGCCCATCTCCCACTAGCCTTGAAGCCAAGTGTTCCTACACTCGCAGTGATCAAAGGAGTGAACACCTCTCCTAAGTGTTATGCCCCTCGCCAACTAACATGGTTGAGCCCATCTCCCCCTAGCCTCAAAGCCGAGTGTTCCTACACTAGCACGGTGATCATGCCCCTCGCCAACTAACATGGTTGAGCCCATCTCCCCCTAGCCTCAAAGCTGAGTGTTCCTACACTAGCACGGTGATCAAAGGAACACATTTACTAAGTGTTTTCCTCCTTGCCAATTGGCGTAGTTGAGCACATTACTCGTCTTCTATCGAAGCCGAATCTTCACACACTCGCACTTGGCCATCAACGCCAGCACGTATTCTTAAAAAAATATCAAATGTTGACAATTGTGCCACAGCTGCCACTAGCGTGTTACCTCCAAGAATGAGCCTTTGAGCCTAACAACTACCTTGCGTGGGTTACCTTTGGGACTAAGTCAACGAGCTTGGAAACTATTTGAGATGAACCACGGGGATCAACTGGCCTAATCACTTAGCAATGGTTACAACAAATAAATTATAATCTCAACGCCAAAATGAAAATATAAACAGAAAATCTCCTCAAGGGACAAAAAGTCCTTTATTTCCAACAAAAGAAAAAATAATTACAAGAATTTGCACTCTTTGCTAACAATAAACAATCACCTAAAATCATAAGTACACTCGATTATCAGGAAAATGTTCTTACAGACAAACTTACCAAAGGCCCATTCTTGAAGGCTCTTAATATAAATTTCATGGATTCTCCTCGAGGACCACTGACGAGGATCTTCATTGCATTACACAACAATAAAAAACTAACGACAAGTTCCCAAAATTTCTCTACTGTTTTTCAAACTATCTCTATCATGGCTTGACTTGAAAATTCCCAAGGCCTTCTTATTGAGCAAATCGATCTTAAGAATCGCAGGCATCTGTTAGGGATAAAGTTGACTGCAACCCATTGAAAGCCAATCACTAATAATAAGGAAAAATATAAGCTGAAAGAGGTTAACTCAAATATAAAAAGAGAAAGCAACATAAGCCAAGTAGGATTCAACTACTCTAAAGAAAGAAATAAACCTCTATAAAATGAAGAGATCACTACAAATCTACAGACTCTCTATGACTTCTCTATGTAGCGCCTCCACCATGCATAGTGACTACAAAGGGTTTTCTCTCAAGGCGGGCATCTTCTTCAACAACCATCAATTCCTAATTTCCTCCATTCTATTAAGAGATACTTGAGGTCATGAGAGATTATAAAATCATCTATTATAGTAGATTTCGCCTCCATATAACCCATGGGCGTAGCCCTTTATGCCAAATCACATAAATTTTTATCTCTTTTTATTTATATTTTGTATATTTATTTATTTATTTATTATTCTTATGGATGAACGCCAAGAGCACTGTATCAACACCCAAATCACCATCATGGGCCAGGGATGACTCTTCGTCCATTCTGGCTTGCTGTGCGAATTTATGCATTAACACCTCCAACAATTGTGGATACTTTTCTCGTATTTCTACATCAATATCCTTTGAAGCCTCTTCGGTGAAATTTTAAGTTCTATTCCGATAATCATTCAGGTTTAGGTATTGGAACAAATATTTTGGTACCGAGTTGTGATGCAATGTTGTGAAATTTTAAATATACTTGCAAGTACACAAACCATATTATAATGTAGTTGAGCAAGAATGAGGTCGAACCCATAGAGACTCATAAAAACGTAGGAAATCAATCAAATATAAGCTAAATAAATTTTAATCTAGTTTAGAAAAATGAGCTTTAAAACAAAATATGAAATTAAGAACTAAACAATTAATGAATCAAAGTAAGAAATAATAAATTTTATAAGCTACTAAAAGAAATAAAATAAATTTTAAAGATACAAGTTAATCTAAACAGTGAATAAACTATTAATAGAGAAGGAACTAAGGTTTTGGAATCCAGCTCGTTAATTCATAATAATATATTTATAATAATTGTTTCTCCCTGAATATCTTTATGACAATCTAGAAATCAATCTTATTAGTATGAAAAATATCATCATCGAAACCCTCACTTTTTCTAATGAAATATCTAAAGTATTTTCTTCTTTGCTTAAAAATATAAAGTCAAATAATCACTTGTATTTTTTAAAATAAATTACGAGAGATATTAGATTTTATTTTTAACAAAATCATGAACTAGGCTCGTAACTGATTAAAGATTATTCTAAATCATGACAAAAAAATGATTGAACTCATATAAAATATTATATTTCTCTCAATTGATATTAAGCCAGAACAATAGATCTTTGAACAAGTAAATAATTGGAAAAAATCAATCTCATAAATAATATTACTAATTTTCAATGAGGTTTTATCCTCAAACTTAATTGAAAAATTAACTAGACATGCTCACAAAAATAAACTCCGAAACTTAAATGTAAATAAACATTAAAACAGTATTTGAAGTAAATTAACAGAGAAATAAACATTAAAAAACTTTAAAACGTAAACATATTTACAAAACTGGTGGTAGAACCCTAATTTTTTATTTCTTCTTCTGTCCCGGTTGCGGCGCAGCCGCCTTTTCTTTTCTCTTTTTTGATTTCTTCTGTTTTGTCCAATATTTGTACTATGTGTAGGCCTCGGTCTATTTCTTCTGAGCCCGTCAAAGTCATTGAGCCCAGCCCAACTAAAATAAACTTGATCTAATAAAACAAGGATCACGCAAGTTATGAATCTCACTAACCTCACACTGCGAATTACTAGGTTAATGTAAAATAGAGACTAGGGATGAAGACATAAATTCATAAGAAGAAGAAGAAATAGAGTAATTTGTAATTTAAGGGTGATTCGAGGCCACCCACAGAATATCCTTGGGTACCTATACCCACGTGAGAATCCTATGGACCCAACTAAGGTCATGGGCCCTCAAGTCCACTTAAACAAATAAACATGAAGAAACAAAAATAGAGGAAATACAGAGTTCTAGGCCTACACTTTGGCCCAATTAAGTTAATGCAACAAAAGAAATAACATAGTCTCTGATCTTCTGAGCCCGTCAAAGTCGGTGAGCCCAGCCCAGCTAAAATAAAATAGATCCAATAAAACAAGGACCATGAAAGTTAACTTTTTAAGCCCAAGTTGATTGTATTTGTTACACATTTCTTAAAGAAAAAAGAACAAATCTGTACTAATTATGCCGATATCTCATCGTCCGGCCTTACTAAAATCTTCAATATGGGTCTCACACAAAATCCAAATTGAGGAGAGAGAAGCAAACATGAATTATTCTTTGTGTCAAGGCTCTCAATTGAAAATAGTAAATAGAGGCACTTCGAGGGGCCAAACTTCCGGCCGAAAGATCAATATGGATTCATGGAAATTCGTTAGAGACTCTGGATCATGCTAAGACATGCCCAACCCACTTACTAACTGGCGCCCACATGGCCCACTATCCTAAGGACTCCTACAACCCAAAGATGATAAACTGCAAAACACAACCGATAAAGAAGACTCTTGATCCTTCTTGAACTTATATAAAATAAAGAAGAATTCTACACATCATCCTTAAAATATATACTATATATAATTTTTTATTTTTTTATATTTTTTCTTTAGCAAGTATGTGGTATAGGGATAATGAGTAGAAAAACTCAATTAGTTTAGAGAAAATAAATCTAAAAATTAAAACACGTGTGGTGTAGGATGAGTTGTAGCAAAATCTTAAAATAAATGACTGTAGAATAATAAATCAATCACATCAAAACAATTAAGAGCAACACGATCACATGGAAGGCTCGGATGGACCCACGTGTTCACGTGACACTTTATAGTGATGCATGATTGTTTTGACCAAACAAACAAAAGAAAATGAGAGAGAGAGATAGAGAGAGTGAGTTTTATAGTTGAGAATTGTATTTAATATTTTTCAAAGCGTTAGAATAAGATATTGGAAGCGGCTTATGGTTTCTTTTGGTGAAACAATATTTAGGTTGAGATGAGTGCCTTTTCGTGGAGTCTTGCACCAAAATAATCGGTTTATATCTTTGGCCCTGCTGCTATGCCGTCCAGCTTTGACCGTTAGGAATATTCTCAATATAAATTTTATTTTTTTTCCTGTTTTCCAAATATTTTTTTAACATTTTTAAACATTTAAAAAATATTAATATACTAATAGTCACTTTCTTAATTATTAAGAAAAATATATATAAGCTGTAAAAATAAGGAGATAAAATCATAGAATGTACTATCATTTTATCTTTAATTATACCTAACAAGTGAAATGAAACCTAAAAATTACAATGGGTCATAACAGTAAAACACTGCTTTTCAGAGGATCACCAACATCCAACACTTCAAGATTTTTTTCCCAGTTATTACCAACAATAACCGACTTTAAAGGAAGGAAAATTCTATTCCTAGTCTGGTTCTTAAATCACACGCCACACACTGGCCTTTGATGTGGTGAACTTGGTCCGAAGGGAGTCCGGTCCAAATGTTAATCTTGACCCCATGAATCGAGATCCCTCTCCTTCACTATGAGAAAAATACCCTCTCCCACCTCCCATTCCCTTTGAGAAATCCCTCTCCCTCGTGAGTTCATCGATCCCCCCTCCCATTGATCACCTCTCCCCCATCCCCTCCCATCAATCCCCTCTCCCCTGTGAGTCCCATGCGAGAATCTCCCCTCCCACCAGTCTGGTTTGTTCCCCCCCCACCCCCATATGATTTTTTGAGTGGTGTGATTGCTTCTCCATCATTCCTCCTATGGGAATCTGACTCCCCCATCAGTCTAGTTTCTTTGACATCGTTCAGTATGTTCACCAACCAAAACCCTAGATCTATATGTTGGGGTTATTTCGTATTTACAAGTTCCTATTATTGCACAATTTATGATTTTTTACTTGTTTAGTTTGGTTGGTGAACGCTTGGGTGATTTTTAAGCTACTGGGTTGCTTTAATTTATGTGTCCCTAGGTTGGTTTGATTTCTGATTTAGGGTTGTTTTTATTGTGAGTTGCAGATTGGTGAATGCTTTACTAGATGCCCTATTTCATCTTTCTGTTATTTGTATAAGCCTCTCATAGAATGTGTTGCCCTTTCTCTGCATTGCCATTACACCTATCTATAGGAAATGTCAATAGTTTTTTTATGTGATTTTAAAGTAAATCGTGTGAGTTTCTGATGCAGGAGTATCCGAGTCAAATGATGCTGAGTTATCAGATGGCACGTTGATGGCACTGAAATATCTTGAGTTGAGAGATCAGCGCAAAAATGGTAGGTAATCGTGATCTTTTCCTATGAAGCAGTTTTGGGTGCGTTTCAATATTTTGGCCATAACTTTGGCAACGAGTATCAGAATCCCACATATGACTCCAATTCGGAAAGCTCTTTTTGGCACGCACATCGTGGCCACCTAGCTATGCTTGATGTGTATCTTTTTCGAGATCAAAACCTACTATTTTCCCTTCTAAATCCCCATTTTTAGTTATTTTTTTCCTTTATGGTAATATTTCATTTATCATTTAAGAAGTGGTTCTGAACCTGATTTGGGCCAAATTTTTGACAGGTTACTTCTTTTGTTATGTATTTTATTTTGGCATGATTATTGGGATTTTGCTATTTTGGTAAAATTCTAATCGTGACGATTTTCAACTATACAGCCCGACTTGTGGGCTGATTTTGGAGATTCTTGGATTTGATAATTTTGAATTGAACATTAGAAGTATTTTTCTATGTTTTTGGGCAAATCCCTTGTGTTCTTCCTTGTGAATTATCTATTGAGACTAACCTACAGAATAATCACTATTCTGTCCGGCGTTAGTTTCTGACTCTCAGTTTTGCTTTCTGATACCCATTTATAGTATATTCACATCGCATGCACTTATGGTAATTGGTAGCAGTCACTAGTCTGTCCAATACCACACAACAACTATTTTATTTGGTAATTTCGTTTGTCTTAGTGAGAGAGACAAAGAGAAGATTGGCCTTTACCAACACTTTTTTTTAAAATGTGTTTGTAACTTTTTTTCTCGACATTAAATACGTGTAAAACCGTGCTCTACATGATTTTAAATACTATGCTTCTATCGTTCATTTTTCTCAAAAGATTACATGATTCCTAGATTTACAACTTTAAAAAGGGTTCCTATCATGAAGTTCCTTTCATACCACAGAGCCAAGAGGTGGCACGTCGCATGCACATTTCAAAAAATCAAAAATAAAAGTAAGAATTCAATAAACCCTTAATTAAGGAAAAAAAAACTCTTCATGGAAACTACAAATCTTATTATTCTTTTGGATGCCCTATTTCGTCTTCATATCTACAAGAGGCTGTAGATGACCCATCTTTTCACTGCATGTTTTAATTCCCCAATCCAGGCAAATGGCATTGCCAATAAGGCTTGTGGGAAGTTTTCTTTATTACAAAATTGAATAATGGAGAGAAATTGTTTACCATTACACTAATTTTCTCTGGCATGGACCTTGTCATTGTTTTCACTATCATTTATGATTCTCATTTAGATAACCTTTGATAACGAGACAATCATCAGCATGTGTAGTTGATATGTTTCAAATGGAATCACAAACTTACTGGTGTGGTTTGAAAGCACCATTAAAGAACTCCCAGACTAACAAAAATTTTGAAAGAAAATTTTATGTTTGCCCAAAGTATAACACGGTAAAATAAATTTTTCTTTTGTCATATTTAATGTTTTTTGAAATTCTTGAATTGTATGCAGGGATAAGCAAGATATCAATTCTTCATATGGGTAGATATATTTCAACTAGTAGAGGAGAAAATTTTGACAAGAAAAAATGCACTCTGGAAGAGGGAGGATGATTTATTGTTGCACAAGTATGAGGTTCAAAGAAAAAAGGATAAACTAATAGAGAGAGAGAGAGAGAGAGAGAGAGAGAATGATCTACACAATAAAGAGGATAAAGTTTAAAGGCGAATCGTAGAGAATAGATGTGCACGTATATTATTATGTCTGTACTGGGTGTTATCAATTGTAATAGTTTTTGGTTAGTTTGGATGATAGATGTATCGTGTTACTGTTAATTGTAAGTGGATCCTTTGACAGTAATTGTAATGGTAGAATTCTCTATGAATATTTTGTAAATCTGTGCTTAGTAAGATTTGAGTTCAATATGGATGTTAAATTGTTTGATTTGTGATAATGGCAAATGTCTCCCTGTCCCTCTGACAACATGGGGTCTTAATACTTTCTTAGTCTTGTTTACGACCACATTCTCTTTGACCTTAGTTGAACCTAACTCATGTTTTAATTCTTTAAAATTATACTCAAACTCATATGAAACTAGCAAGAATGCATTGGCATGGTCATCACATGGGAAAACACGCATCGCTAAATTCAAATATCTTTTAACCACAACCTCGTACCTTCGTGTGTCTCCATTAGGCCGCAAATCATTATAACTACTTTTGACCAATGTGTATCTCCTCTTTAAGTCCTTCATCCATTTAGAGACATTTAGAGACATAAATTCTACTCATTTTTTGCTCTGTATATTCTGGGATTTCCTTTTTCAGAATTTTGGCTTTTTCGAGGCTAGGGTTCACCCATGGCAGTGCCCGCTAGCCTCTGGTACCTTTTGCATTGGCAGGTTCGTTTGATTCTAGTGATGCAAGTAAGAAGACATTCGTACTCATCCAAAACCCGCAAGAATGCATTGACATGGTCATCACATGGGGAAACATGAATCACTAATTCCAGACATCTTTTAACCACAACCTCGTACCTTCATGTGTCTCCATTATGCCACAAATCATCATTGCTACTTTTGGCTAGTGTGTATCTCCTCTTTAAGTCATTCCTCCATTTAGAGAGATTTAGAGACATAACTTCTACTCATTTTTTGCTTCGTATATTCTGAGATTTCCTTTTTCAAAATTTTGACTTTTTTTAAGGCAAGGGTTCACCCATGGCGATGCTAGCTAGCGCCCTGGTGCCTCTTCCGCCAGCGGGTTCATCTGATTTTGGTGATTTTAGTAAGAAGACGTTCATTCAAGTGGTGTCTCGTGTGGTCTCCTCATCTTTCAAGTTGCAAATGAGATACCCTGTGGAAATTGATGGTGAACAAGGTTTTTTGTTTCCAAAGTTTGAATTGTTAAAGGCAATGGATGACTTTCGTTTTGCTCTGGTGCTGAAGTTCTCACACTCACAGCCTTCCATTGATGTTATCTGTATGACTATGATCAAAACTTGGGGTTTGCAGAACATCCCAACAATCAGTTTTATGGATGATCGACATGTACTGGTTCATATAAAGACTAAGCGGGACTTTGTGCATGGCTGGGGCTCGAGAGGGTAGATTGATTAATGGTTGTGTTTTTTGTATTTTTCGGTGGACCAAAGATTTTGATGTGAATAAGGAGTCTTCCCTGGCACCTAAATGGATTTTCCTCCCCAGTTTACCATTGCATATATATCGTATAGATTGCCTTCATATTCTTGCCACTAGATTTGGTAGGTTTTTAGGGACTAATAATGCCACATTAAATCGTACGAGGGCTTCGGGTGCTCAGATTTGCGTTGAGGTGGATTTGAAGGAGGAATCAGTTCAAGGTTTCCCTATGGTAATTTCAAATATCACGACAATTTGGCAAGAGGCAAGTATGAGAAACTGAGTTTTTTCTATTGGAAGTGTTGTCGTGAGGAGCGTATAGAAGTTGTGTTTCAAGTTTGGGAGAGTTAGATGGTTCGTGATATTGATTAGAAGAAAATTTGGAAAGGAAAAAGATCATACAAGGTTGTTCCGAGTTTGCAACCTTTAGAGGAAAATAAAAATGCAGAATCCAGAGTGTCACTAGGAAAATTAAAAGAGGTATTGATGGAGGAAAATGTCCAGGTGGAGGCTGAGGTTGAGCCCCAAGGTTGTTTAATGTTAGAAGAAGGGGAGATTAGTGGGCATACAAACATGTGTGGTGATTTACAGAATGAAAAATTGGACAAAGAAGAATTGGTTTGTGTTGCTAACGAACGTGAAAAACAGCCGAAGGTGGTTTTTTTGGACATGGGTGTTGATTTGATGAATCACAGTGGGATTGACGAAATGCAGTGTATGGTACAGCAGGAAAATTTAGACATTGTGGATGAAACTCTAGCGATGGAGTGCCTGGTGCAAGTGAGGCTTGCTGAATTGTTGCCTAGGAAAATTCTAGATTATTCCTCGGATAAGGCGAGTGAAGGACCTTTGTAACCTCTTGCTCGTAACAAGCTTTATGACTTGGATAATGAGGTTCTTGCTGGTTCCTCTACTATGAAGGAAAAATCGAAACTTGGTTCAAGACAGTCCCAGTGGGTTTTGACTTGTACCTCCAAACTAAATTTATGATTGACACTATACTAGTGTGGAATTTGAGGGGTTCGGACTAGTGTTTTAAATACCGTATTGTACTGGCTGGTATATGTCATACCAGCCACTGGTCCGGTACAAGTATTTTACCTGTTTCGTACAGGTCCAAATACTGGCCATACCGGCCAATATTTCGGCCTTTACTTTCTTTTTTTTTCATTTCTTCAAACTACAAGCTCATTTTTGACCCACAATTCAAACCAAGCTATTTATAATTAATATATATATGTATTTATGTATAATTTATTCATATATAGACTATTGTTTTGGAATATAATAATTTATTTATATATCGACTATCCTAAAACGGTACACGAAACAATACCGGTATCGAAATATTTCGTTCCAGTGCCTTGACCTGTACGGCATCTGGTACGGTATTCAAAACATTGGTTGAGACGGTCTAGGAGGAGATTAAAAGGCTTGCTCTATCGTTATAATTCTTGTTTATTGGTTGTCTCGAAGCCCTTTGTGAATTTTGATGCTATGCCGTGTTTAGCTAGTTATTTACGTCTACCATCATTTTGTTAGAATATGGAGGTGGGTGGTAAATTGTGGCTGCTATGGTCAAAAGATTCAGTATTTGAGGTTGTTACTATGTCGGAGCAAATGATCACTGGATGGTTCTCATTAGTTGGTTTGAAGATTTTGGTTACATTTATTTATGCTAAGTGTAGTCAAGTGGAGCATTGGAGGGGATCAACTTGGGTAACTGTCCATGGCTAGTTGCGGGGGGTTTCAACATCATTAGGGAGGATGGGGAAAGAATTGGGGGTCATCCAAGGGCTATTACGGCCATGGATGAGTTCAATGCTTGCTTGGATAGTTGTCGTTTGTTGGATATACCAGTTTCTAGAGGTCATGTTTCTTGTTGCAATGGTCATTCTAGCACTTCTCATAGTTGGGCTCCTCTAATCAGATTTTTGTGCAATTCCCAGTTTTTGAGTCTTTTTTCGGAAGCTTGGTATGAATAACTGCCAAGATCATTGCCTGATGGTTTTTCGATATCATAGGGAGTTTGTGGACTAACCCTGAGTCTTTTGGTGCTTGTGTGGAAGCAGTCTAGTGTGAGCAAGTGTAGGAGGTGGGTCTTTGAAAGTTTGTAGCTAAACTGAAAAAGTTAAATATTGTTTTGTGCTCGTGGAACAAAAACACGTTCGGTTGCGTGGGTTTACACATTAAGGAGTTGGAAGGTAGGGTGAATGGCCTATAAAGGTAATTGTAGGAGAATTTTTCAGCAGGTGGTGAGGCTGATTATATGGCTGCTAATTTGGAGTTGAAAGTTTGGGAATGAAGGGAAAATTTACTTTTGGCCCAGGTTGCAAGAAAAGCATGGTTGGATGATGGAGACCAAAACTCCAAATTTTTCCATGCTTTCGTCAATCAAAGTAGGAAATAAAATTTTATTTCTTCTATGTCCCTTCTAGATGGCACAATTTTAAGCTCTCCAGTTCACCAAGGTGCTGTGAATTTTTTTCATGATTCTCTTTCAGGTGAACATGATTGTGTGGATGCGGACTTATCACCTTTGCTGCATTATGTGATTTTGGATGTGGACAATTTTAATCTTTGTAAGGAGTTGGCGGTTTTGGAAGTGAAGGAAGCGTTAATGTCTATTCCAAAGCATAACAGTTTGGGACTTGACAGCTTTGGATCGGGTTTTTTTGTGAGCTATTGGGAGATGGTTAAGGATGACTTGGTTGAAGTGGCGAAGGATTTTTTTCTCAGGAAAACCTCTTCCTCAATTTTATACGTCCTCTTTTATTGTGCTTATTTAGAAAGTGCAAGAGTCAAAAAGTTTCGACAAGTTCCAGCCCATTAGCTTATGCTTGATTCTTTATAAGATCTTTTCTAAGATTTTGATTCGCAGGTTGACTTCTTTACTGCCATTGCTGATTTCTTAGGAGCAGGGTGCTTTCATTCTTGGACGTAGTGTTTTTTAAAATATGACATTGGCCCTCTGGTTCATTCGTTGAATAAGAAATCTACAAGTGGAAACATGTCGGTGAAGATTGATATGTCCAGAGCCTACGACATAGTTCATTGGAATTTTCTTCTACAAGTTCTTGAGTGTTTTGGGTTTTCTTTTCACCTTCGTTTATTGGTGGCAAATTGTGTGAGGGATCAATGGTTCTCTATTATGATGAATGTTCTTCCAAGGGTTTTTTCAAGTCAACTCGAGGGTTCAAGGAAGGGGACCCATTGTTTCATTACTTATTTATTATTATAGAGGAAGTTTTATCTCACCCCCTAAGGAAAAGTTTTAAGGATGGTCAGATTAAGTGTTTTTCTAATCCATCGGGGGCTCCTTTGGTTTCTCATTTTCTTTATGTTGATGACCTCTTGTTTTTATTAATGGGGAGAAGAGATTTTTGGGGCGCCTTATTGAGGTTTTGGGGATTTACGAGAGTTGTTTAGGACAGCTGATTAATAAAGAAAAGTTTGCGCTTTTCCTTTCCAAACACATATCCTTGAGTCGTCGAGCTAGTTTGAAAAGATTGTCGGGTTTTGGAGAAGGGAGTTTTCTAGTGATTTATCTTGGTGTTCCTATTGTGGTGGGAAGATTAACGGTTCAAGACTTGGAGCCTTTAGTGGAACCAATAAATGTTTTCTACTGATTTTTTTTTTTTTACCATTTTTTCTACAAAAGTTGAAGAAACTGCATGTGCGGCATTCGAATATCAACAACTAATAACTATATTTTAATTATTTTTCAGCATATACTATATAGATTATAATTATATATATAACCAATAAATACCTTTCTACAGGAGTTGAAATTTGAAAAATCATCTACGTAATAAAATAATTGGTTCAGCGGCACATGATTAATTAATATACATGTTGTCGAATGTCGTGGGTTTCTTACAAGTCTGTTTCAGCAGGCGGACCTAGCTAACATCTTTTAAGATCGATTGATATGAGGCACGAAAGCCAGGTATAGGGACAAAAAACAACAAAAACAAACACTGTTGTTGTGTCTATATATTAAGGCCACAGATTATCAAAGGAGACAATCTCGATCAGTGCACGTAATTACGTATTCGAAGAAGATAAAAGCTAGCTTTCGATTGATAATGTGTTTTTGCTGTACCCATATGGCTTCCACTTCTCCTTCTTCTCCCCATTCTGCTACTCGTGGAAAAACAACCCATGGTCTCTTTTTAGTGCACAACTCTAATGCATGTGACATAAACTTGTGACGTCTTCGCCTCCCGTTCTACCACCCCGTCTGTGAAGTTCTCAATTTCTTGGGGTTGGCCCCTGAGTAGCTTCATCTGAACTCCTAGCGGCTCCTAGTGGCTAGCTACATCATCTACCGAAGGGTGCTCAGCTTTTCTGCGGAGGAGTATCCTGACCTGAAAGCCCTTGAATTCTTGTTCGTGTACCGCGTGAACCACCTCTACGGGAGCATATGTGGCTTCCAGGTGTGCATCCCCTACCAACTAATAGCCAACCTCAAGCATCGACAATCGAGCATCAAAGACTGGGCCTAGAAGTACTTCTTTGTTTCAGGCTTAGGGTGTGAATAACCTCAGGGAGAGGAGGTTCACCAGGAGTACCCGATTCGAGCGATCTGGCCATTTGTCCCCCTTTCCAAGAGCCTATCCATCACTCTTAACTCGGAAAAAGGAGGCCAGGTTAGTGATGGTGCTATCCTAGGTGTCGGCCAACCCTCTCGACTCGGGGACTGACCGGGGCCTCTCCGATGTCAACATTCAGAGCTACTTGACATCGCCTAATCGCTCATAAGTGGTTGGTCGAGACTTTTTGTACGACTCCCCATCGCCTCACAGCCAAAAGTGGACTTCCAATCCCTCTAGCAGCAAGGCGAAGCGACTAAAGGTGCATCACGATGAAGTCAGCGAGGTTCCCCATAGTGAGGCCGGCAGATCCCGCAGCGTAGGAGATGCTCCCTAGAGTAGAGCTGGAGGATCTAGACCCTCTCCTTCTCATAGGGTCCCAGGGGAAGGACAAGGAGTCCCGAGGCCAATCAGAGGGTCCAGGGGCCATGCTAAAAGGTCCTAAGGTGAGGCCGAGGGGGTCTCGAGCCCATGCCTGGGGACCAGAGTGCGAGGGGTTCGTGCACCCAGAGATTCCAACTCCTTCCACTTACGGGAGCATGTCCTTCTTGGGGGGTTCGAGTACGACGTTTAGGACTACTTCCTCCCCGGGGGGCACACACGATGTTTGTTGCTCTGCCCGTCCAATCAGAGTTCTCACTCGAGGGGGAAGATGACACCGGTGATCTCCAGGCTGCCTTCTTCAATATCTTCATTAGTCCCGCACCTCGTGGGGCTCAAGTGGTGGAGCCATTCATGTCTTTCGAGGACACACTCAAGCAGGAGGCCGTTCTTGACGCTCCCCCTGCTGTTACCGAGGCTAAAGGGCAGGAAGATGATATTCCCACCATTTCTCCAAGCGTTGGGGCTGGGCCTCCCCCTTCCTCTTCTGTTGACTCGACAGCCAAGGGTACTACTAGAGCCCCCACTCCGTTGTGGAGCTAAGTGATGATGACAATTTGGCCCAGTCCCCTTCCATGCATTCTTCTCAGGAGTTGGAGGTGGACTACTACCTTACCTCTCCAGAAAGGTCGTCTCCACAAACTCTCCCATCGAGGGGCCCAAGCTCAACCGAGGGGCAGTCTCACCATGTGACTGGCAAGAGGCCCCTAATTGATGAGCGGCTTGTGACTACTGAAGAACCCCCTTATGGTTCCTCAATATTTGAAGGGCCCGTGTGGGAGGAGTGGGTTCTCGAGCAGGAAAAGGTCACGGCACTAGAAACCCCTACCTAGGGTTCATTTGTGGGATTCGTGCTGGGGCCTTCATGGCAGTTAGGGAGTGCCAACCCTTCTTCTCATGCTCGGGCAAGGACAAGCCAGGCCACTGGCCCAGGCTTTGACAAAGCTCAAGATGAAGCAATTAAGCTAAAGGCTCAAAAACTACATCCTATCTTTACCTAGGTGTGTTTCCTACACTTTGCTTGTTCTGTGATCCTTTCGTTTTCCACTTCTAACGGTTTCTCATATCGCAAGCCGCGGAGCAATTGGAAAGGCATGGTCATTGAGGAGAGCAGGGAGCTTGAGGAGATGAATAAGGCACTCGAGTCTTTGGTTCGTCTCGGCCAGGAGCTTAATGCCCTTTCCGTGAAGAGTGACAAGTTGATCGAGGAGGTCGAGGACCTAAGGAAGCGTAACAAGCTTCTAAAAGAGGACACATAGAGGTTCAAGGATAAGAAGAAGGTGGTGAAGCGGGTTCTAGCTAGGGTCCAGGAGGAACTTGCCCGATGGGTATCGGAGTACAAACGCCTCCGGGATGCTCATGCTGACATCGAGAGGGATCTGAAGAAAAGGGAGGCGAAGTTGTAACCGGCCCAGAATGGGCTTTTAGAGCTTTGGAGGGAGAGGGATCAAATGGACCAAGAGAAGGCCTTGGCTTCTAGGCGACACTCGAAGTTGTTGTTCAGACACTTTGAGCTTACACGGGAAGTTCAACGCAGAAGGATGCAGATGCAGCAAGGCGAGGCCTGGGTAAACACCCTTATGGTTGAGCTACTCAAAAAGATAAACACCATCTTGGCTTAGGATCCTTAGATCTCGATCATGAAGTCTAGCCGAGAAGCCACAACCAAGTACATCGAGGAGATAAGGTCCCAGATTGCAAACACCCGAGCTATTCGAGACACGGCTTGGCGTGCATCTACCAGGAAGGTCTTGAGTGAATATACAAGCACCTATGAAGTCTGGCCTCCCTCCCTCTGAACCCCTAACCGCACGCCTTTGTCAAGAACTTTGGGAAGCCTGAGTTCTCTCCGAACCTCTCGAGTGCTCCTTCTCTTCCCCAGTAGTCGGGATCATATAGGCTTCTAGCCCCTTTTGCTATAAATGTTTTTTATGTTTTCTTGTAATCCAATCCTTGTTGTTTTCTTGTAAATTTGACTCTGTAATATAAGATTTTTAGGAGCTCGGCCTTAACCCTGTGATGAGTCTAGGGACTCGGCTTTGTTGAACGGGAGATCGGAGAATCTAGGGACTTGGCCTTTACTAGTGGTGAGTGCCAAGTCTAGGGACTCAACTTTATAGAATGGGTGATTGGCAAGTCTAATGACTTTACCTTAACTGTGGCGAGTCTAGGAACTCAAATTTGCTTAGGCACAAGGCTCGGAAAGTTTAGGGACTTGTATCTAAGTGGCCATGAGGGCCTAGCTTCAGATGCTCTAGGCCCAGGCTTAATCCCGTGGTGAGTCTAGGGACTTAAATTTATTGAACAAAAGATCAGCGAGTCTAGAGCCTTGGCCTTGTTGCCTAGATGACTAACACAAGAGGATGGTGAATTGAGTTGTATTTTAAAAATTAACAATTATAAATCAAATACACAATATAAAATATAAACAAAATATGAAGCAGCAATAAATATAAAGATTAAGAGTAAGAGAGAAGCAAACTCAGTATGTTAACGAGGTTCGGCCCCACTGCCTACATCCTTGCCTCAAGTTACCCCTTAAGGATCTCCAAATTCACTATTCAACCTCCTTCAGGTGGAGATAGAAACCTATTACACCTTTGAATAACACCGCTACAAAGGATCCGTGTAGAACACCCTTTACACTTGCAATCACCTTATATGTGGTGATTCAACTATTCCTTATGTAGAATACTTTCTATACGCACAAGAGTTATACACACCCTTTTACTGATACAAGAGCTGATAGTGGGCAGATTATCAGAAAACACTCATCAATAAGTGAAATAAGAACAATATAGTGCAAACTATATCTCTCTCAAAATGAACAAGGGTTAAGGCTCAATGGTTAGAGAAGAGAGAATGAAAGTTTTAAATAAATGTTGTATGCTCTTGGTGTTATGAATTTGAATCTCTCAAATGATCTATTTATAAGCATATGAGACTTCATATTTAAATTTAAAAAAATTCACATGTTAAAGACAACATCATTCACATTTTCACAAAATTCAAATAAAAACTTCTTCTTTTTCAATTGTCAAAGACAACATCATTCACTTTTCAAAAAACTCAAATAAAAGTTTCTTCTTTTTCTTTTGTCAAAGAGAACATCATTCACTTTTTAAAAATTTCAAACCTAATCTTTTTACTTTTCGCATATGACAAAAGAAGTACTATTTACTTTTCAAATTTTCAAACAAAATCATCTACCTTTTGTATAAGTCAAAAAGAGCATCAATCACTTTTGAAAATATTCAAATAAAGCATGCACATGTGAAATATGACAATCAATTATATTTAATATTTTCAAAATTCAAACCTTTAATCATGTCATACACATGTGAAAGATGACAATCAATCATCTTTCAAAATTTTCAAATTTAATTTTCAAAATATTTATGCACATGTGAAAAATATATTTTAATGCTTTATGATAAAATATTAATTTTGAGCCTTAATCCTAATTTCAAATTTTTAAGAGATTTACAACATTCTCTATGAGCTTTAATGTGAACTTATTTCCTTCTTGCTCATGCTTGGTTCCTTGATGTGCTTGACTCCATTGTGTAGACAACTTGAGCTTGAGACTCCTTTATTCTTTGAATTCATTTGTTATCATCAAAATTCATGTGTAGATATATAATTATACGAAACTTGAAACCTTGGGTTTAATAGCCATTAACCCTTAGCGAGTAGCGAGTGGCGAGTCTAGAGACTCGACTTTGGTTAAAAGGAGATCGGCAAGTCTAGGGACTTGGCCTTCACCCGTGGAAAGTTGTGAGTCTAGTGACTCAACTTTGTTAAAGATCAACAAGTTTAGGAATTTTGCCTTAACCCATGGCGAGTGGCTAGTCTAGCCAGGGTGAGTGGCTAATCTTGGGACTCATCTTTCTTCAACAGGAGGTCAGTAAGTCTAGCCTTAACCCGTGGTGAGTGGCAAGTCTAGAGACTCGACTTTGTTGAATGGGAGATCTGTAACACCCAGGTACAGTGCCAAGCCATTTTTTAAAAAAAAAAAATTAGATTCATATTTGCTAAAAGCCCATCTGAATTTTCAAATCTGTTTATTATTTTAAATAGACTATAGGCCTAAAAATCTCTGTTTTGGTGGATTATAACTTTCTTCGGGTTTGATATTTAGGTTAAAAAAATTTTTATGGGCCGAGATAAATTTTTGAACAAGTTGGATTATTATTTTTTTTTTTTGAGTTTGAGTCGAGGTTCAAAATTTATGGAAGATCCATTTTATTAATTTCCTACACTATCCAAACCGTGGGCCCACATATTTGAATGGGCACTACCTAATCACCCATAAGCCCCCATTCCCATGTGAACCAACTATCAAAGATCATTTTCTTCTTGCACGCTTCGATCACGTCCGTTTCCCTCTTCATGCACGTCTCTCATCTCCTCTCTAGGGTTTTTATTTTNCTATTTATAAGTATATGAGACTTCATATTTAAATTTAAAAAGATTCACATGTTAAAGACAACATCATTCACATTTTCACAAAATTCAAATAAAAACTTCTTCTTTTTCAATTGTCAAAGACAACATCATTCACTTTTCAAAAAAATCAAATAAAAGTTTCTTCTTTTTCTTTTGTCAAAGAGAACATCATTCACTTTTTAAAAATTTCAAACCTAATCTTTTTACTTTTCGCATATGACAAAAGAAGTACTATTTACTTTTCAAAATTTTCAAACAAAATCATCTACCTTTTGTATAAGTCAAAAAGAGCATCAATCACTTTTAAAAATATTCAAATAAAGCATGCACATGTGAAATATGACAATCAATTATATTTAATATTTTCAAAATTCAAACCTTTAATCATGTCATACACATGTGAAAGATGAAAATCAATCATCTTTCAAAATTTTCAAACTTTATTTTCAAAATATTTATGCACATGTGAAAAATATATTTTAATGATTTATGATAAAATATTAATTTTGAGCCTTAATCCTAATTTCAAATTTTTAAGAGATTTACAACATTCCTCTATGAGCTTTAATGTGAACTTATTTCCTTCTTGCTCATGCTTGGTTCCTTGATGTGCTTGACTCCATTGTGTAGACAACTTGAGCTTGAGACTCATTTATTCTTTGAATTCATTTGTTATCATCAAAATTCATGTGTAGATATATAATTATACGAAACTTGAAACCTTGGGTTTAATAGCCATTAACCCTTAGCGAGTAGCGAGTGGCGAGTCTAGAGACTCGACTTTGGTTAAAAGGAGATCGGCAAGTCTAGGGACTTGGCCTTCACCCGTGGAAAGTTGTGAGTCTAGTGACTCAACTTTGTTAAAGATCAACAAGTTTAGGAATTTTGCCTTAACCCATGGCGAGTGGCTAGTCTAGCCAGGGTGAGTGGCTAATCTTGGGACTCATCTTTCTTCAACAGGAGGTCAGTAAGTCTAGCCTTAACCCGTGGTGAGTGGCAAGTCTAGAGACTCGACTTTGTTGAATGGGAGATCTGTAACACCCAGGTACAGTGCCAAGCCATTTTTTAAAAAAAAAAAATTAGATTCATATTTGCTAAAAGCCCATCTGAATTTTCAAATCTGTTTATTATTTTAAATAGACTATAGGCCTAAAAATCTCTGTTTTGGTGGATTATAACTTTCTTCGGGTTTGATATTTAGGTTAAAAAAAATTTTATGGGCCGAGATAAATTTTTGAACAAGTTGGATTATTAATTTTTTTTTTTTGAGTTTGAGTCGAGGTTCAAAATTTATGGAAGATCCATTTTATTAATTTCCTACACTATCCAAACCGTGGGCCCACATATTTGAATGGGCACTACCTAATCACCCATAAGCCCCCATTCCCATGTGAACCAACTATCAAAGATCATTTTCTTCTTGCACGCTTCGATCACGTCCGTTTCCCTCTTCATGCACGTCTCTCATCTCCTCTCTAGGGTTTTTATTTTCAAATATATATATATATATATATATATATATATTTTTACTTTTTCCTCTCCTGGGTGACACGTCCCTCAGTTTCAGCCATCGTTTCATGTCGGAAGCAAACACTACCAATCGCATGCCACCCTCAACGCCCTTAGCCACTCTAATTGCTACACCACTCACAGCCCAACGCCTCCACCCACTCAACCACCAAACAGCCTTCTCGGTTCCCTCTCCACTGCCCAATAGGTCTCTGTTTTACTCCCCAAAAACATAGCAACCCAAGTCACCGTAAGCCCATCCTCCACGACAACAACTTGCAGCCCTTTCCTCCGTTGCCACCCTGCGACGTGAATCCCATGCATGCTGCCTTCGGACATCCAATAAGGCCTTATTTTCCCTTCTTGAAAACAGAGCAACTTTCTTTTTCTGTTCGCCGCCTGTTCACCGCATCCCAGCCGAGCAACGCCGCCGTCAACCTCCTTGGTGAGCAACTAACCAAACCTCTCTTTCTCACTCTCCATCTCTCCCTCTCTCATCTCTCGCTTCTCTCTCTCTCTCTCTCTCTCTCTCTCTCTCTCTCTCTTAGTGATCAACCACCCAGCGCCGCCCTCGTCTCCACTGCTTCGCGGTTGTCCTCATGGTAATCCTCCCTTGCACGACCTTGGTCATGTGACCGTATAATATCCATGCAAACAAAACATGTTTTTGTAGCCTTACGTAGAGATGGTAGGAAGACTCTTTTTGTGAAAATTACAATTTTACCCTCTGATTTTTAAACCAAAGCTTGAGGATTTTAAAGTTATATTTCAGTGGGTTGGTTTTTACATTGAGCCTAAGTCTTTTCATAGAAAATTATTGGAGTGGGCTTGTTTCTACTTGGTTTCTTTTTATATTTTTTTAGTATGTTATGTTAAGTTATTTTGAAGTGAAATATTTTTAGGTTGAGTTCAGATTCTAAATTATTTTGGGTCGGGTAATATTTTTATTTTTATTTCAACAACTTTTCATTTTTAAATGGGTTGGGTTTTTATTTATTTGTAAACAAACTTGTGAATAAGTGGGAATTAGGTTAAGTAAAAATTAAGTGGATAATTAATGGTTTTGGAAAATGATGGTATTTTAGGAATTATGAGGATTTTAGGTTTTAAAGATTTAGAATAGGTTAATTTAGCATTTTGGGTTTAAATATCGAAATATATGTTTGACCAGAAATTTACGAGAATTACGTGATTATTTTATAGGTGACAAATAATTTTTGTTCAGCATTATTGAGGAAAATTTCTAAAAAGCTAAGAAGTCCATGTAAGCGGGATTCGGGTTCATATGCTAGACTTTGCATAACTGAGGTTGATTTATGAAAATGTGCATTATATGTTATGAAAAGAATTATGAAAACAATCTCAATTATTTGTTCAGCATCATTCATGAACTCTGATGAAAGAGAAAGCATTTTTGTCATGACTAGTGTAGACATGAGCTTATTTTTCTAGCATTCAGTCTTTGAACTGTGCAAAAGAGAGTGAATATGAAATTTTGTGCATAAATTATATTTTTTGTGATCTGATTCTGTTATATTCTAAAGATGTTCTAAACTTTGATATGATATAATATAATGTGATTTCTGAAAACTTTTGGCATGACATTCTCAATCTGGATGTGGTTTGTGGATGGTGATCTGTTTGACCAACCACGGGTGCTAATAGTGGCTTCTGTTTGGGTTGGTACTAACTATTCTGTTTTTGGTCCACCCACTTTAGAAACAATGTGGTTTTTCTGGTTGTCTTTCCTGTGTGCACACTTAAGACTCCGAGAATAATAAGGGAAATATTCACATTCTGTTTTTGCTCGATTAGCTACAGAAATTTGTACAACCCTATCACGGGGGTTAAACATGGCCTCTGATGTGATATGATGTTCTAGTATGATGGTGGTCAGTTATGTTATGCCAAAATAATTTTGAATAAGAATATTTTTTAACTTTCATTATGATATTTTTGATAACATATTCTTTTATTTTTTTTTATCAACAAAGAAACTTGTATTATTCATCAAAACCATCAAATTACATCAAAGCATTTTGATAACATATTCTGATTCTGCATTTTGACCATATAAATATTTTTTTCTGCATTCTAAACTCTGTAAATGCTCATGTTTACATACTGGTATATGTTCTTTGCTTATTGAGTTGTTGATAACTCACCCCTTATCTCTATAACATTTTTCATATATTTTTTATGGTTCAACTGGAGGACACAAATAGGAAGTATTGGAAAATTTTGATGATCATTTATGAATAAGTGCTAAGCGTACAAGTATTTTTGGAGGATCATATTTTGTAGGTTTACCTTTGGCGGTTATTTTGATACGTCGAGTTATAGGTAATTCAAGTTTTTGTGGAGTTGTTATTCTATTTTATTAAGGATTTCGGTTAGTATTTATGTAGAGACATGGATATTTGTATTGAACAAATAAGTTAATATTTTATGGAGTTTTTTGGATTTTATGGTTGGAATATTGGAGTTGATATTAAATAATAAGAGCTAACTCTCCGGATCTCCTGGACTGAGGCATTACAAGATTGGCAAGTTTAGGGACTTTGCCTTAACCCATGGCGAGTCTAGGAACTCGAATTTGCTTGGACATGAGGCTCTGTAAATCTAGGGACTTGTATCTAAGTGGCCATGAGGGCAGAGCTAAGGATGCTATGGGCCCAGCCTTAACCATGCACCTAGTCTAGGGACTTGGCTTTGTTCAACGGAAGATTAACAAGTCTAAAGACTTGGCCTTAACCCATGGCGAGTGGCAACTCTAAGGAGTCGACTTTTTTAAATAGGAGATTGGCAAGTCTAGGGACTTTGCCTTAACCCATGGCGAGTGCCGAGTCTAGGGACTCAGCTTTGTTGAACAAAAGATCGACAAGTCTAGGGACTTGACCTTAACCCATGGCGATTGGCAAGTCTAGAGACTCGACTTTGTTAAATGGGAGATCAGCAAGTCTAGGGATTTTGCCTTAACCCTTGGCAAGTGGCGAGTCTAGGGACTCGGCTTTGTTGAATGGGAGATCGGCAAGTTTAGGGACTTTGCCTTAACCTGTGGCAAGTTTAGGGACTCAAATTTGTTTGGACACTAGGCTCAGCAAGTTTAGGAACTTGTATCCAAGTGGCCATGAGAGCAAAGCTTAGGATTCTCTAGGCCCGGCCTTAACCCCGTGGCAAGTCTAGGGACTCGACTTTGTTGAATGGGAGATCGGCGAGTCTAGAAACTTGGCCTTAACTCATGGCTAGTGGCGAGTTTAGAGACTTGGCTTTGTTGAACGAGAGATCGGCAAATCTAGGGACTTACCCTTAACCCGTGGTGAGTGGTGAGTCTAGAGACACGGTTTTGTTGAATGAGAGATCCACAAGTCTAGGGACTTGGCCTTATCCTGGGGCGTGTGGTGAGTCTAGAGATGCGGTTTTGTTGAACGAGAGATCGGCAAGTCTAAGGACTTGGCCTTGACCCGTTGCGAGTCTAGGGGCTTGACTTTGTTGAATAGGAGATTAACAAATCTAGGTACTTTAGCCATAACCCGTGGTAAGTAGCAAGTCTAGGGACTTGACCTTAATCCATGGCGAGTGGCGAGTATAGGGACTCAGCTTTGTTGAACGGGAGATTGGCGAGTTTGGGGACTTCAACCTTAACCCATGGCAAGTGGCAAGTCTAGGGACTCGGCTTTGTTTAATGTGAGATCGGCAAGTCTAGGGACTTTGCCTTAACCCATGACGAGTGGTGAGTCTAGGGACTCGACTTTATTGAACACAAGGCTTGGCAAGTCTAGGGACTTGTATCCGAGTGGCCATGAGGGCTGAGCTCAAGATGCTCTAGGTCCGACCTTAACCTTGAGGCGAGTCTAGAGACTCGACTTTGTTGGTTTCCAAATTTGACGATAGAGAGTTTGAGATGAATATTCATACATCTTCATTCACTACATAATTTTACAAGTACATAATTTTTCATTCATGGGCGACACTATCCATTCCTAGGTGAAGTATTTCTTCAGGTGCTCAGCATTCCACAAGTGGGGGAGTTCATGGCCCTAATTGTCTTTGAGGCGGTAGGAGGCAGGTCGGTTGCTTACTATTACCATGTATGGGCCCCCCCCTTCATGATCTGAGCTTTCCTTCTTCCTGGGTGCTCACACTGGTCTGCTTCAATACCAAGTCGCCTACCTTGAAGGAACGTGGCCTAACCCATCTGTTGAAGTACTGCTCTGCTTTCCTTTTATTGTTTGCCATCTACACCACTACTCTTTCCCATTTTCTTCTAGGAGGTTTAGGCCTTTCCTTAATCTTTCCTCATTGATGCCCAGGTCGAAGTGTTGGACCCAGTATGTGGGCATCATCCCTGCCTCTACAGGAATCACTGCCCCATTCCCATAGGTAAGGGAGAAGTGCGTCTCCCCAACAGGGGTCCTGACGATTGTTCAGTATGCCCACAACACACTTGGAAGTTCTTTGGCCCATCCTCCCTTATGAGCTCCCAACTTCTTCTTAAGGGTGGATAGTAGAGTTTTATTGGTTGCCTCGACCTATCCATTGGCTTGCGGGTGTCCCAATGAAGAGTATTTGACCTTGATCCCAATCTCTGCACACCATTCTCGATAGTGCGAGCAATCAAATTGCCTTTCGTTTTCTGAGATGAAGCTTTGGGGAATGCCAAATCGACAGACTATCGATATCCACAAGAACTTCGTGATGGCCCAGGTAGTGATGGTTTTTAAGGCCTCCACTTTGACCCACTTTGTGAAATAGTCAATTACTATAACCACGAATTTTGCCCCTCTTCTGGCTATCAGAAAAGGGCCGATCAAGTCCAACCCCCACTGCATAAAAGGTCATGGGGAGCTGATCTAAGTTAGCTCCTCTGGTGGGCAGCGCGGCATGAATGCATGCTCTTGGCATCTCGGGCACTTCTTTGTAAAGTTCTCAATGTCTTAGAGGGAGTGGGGCCAGTAGCACCAGGCCCAGGTCACTCTCGCAGCCAACGCCCTTCCTCTTGAATGGTTCCAGCAGATCCCCTTGTGAATTTTGGCTAGCACGTACTGGACTTTGTCCAGTGAGAGGAATCTAAGGAGAGGTTCAAAGAAACCCTGTTTGTACAAGACCCCTCCCAACAATGTGAATTGTGCAGCCATGTTCCTAACTTTGTATGCCTCCTCTGGGTCACCCAATAGTTCACCTTCTTGCAAAAATTTCATGATGTATGTAGCCCACTTGGGAGATGTCGAGGCGGTGACTAACACCTCGGCATCGATGGCTGAGGCATCGACTGTTCTAACTATAGTGTGCTCTGGAAGGGGGAGCTCCTCCTGTCCCGACACCGCCTTCGCCAACTAGTCTACCTTTTGGTTCTCACCCCTTAAGGCTTGTCTAAGGTGAAAGTAGTGGAAGAGGTTGTGCTCTTCGTTGACCAAATGGAGATACTTCTTCAACTTTTCTCCCTTTGTGGCAAACTATCCCAACACGTGACTGACAACTACTTGGGAGTCAAACCTTCACCTTGACTTCCATAACCACTAGCAGCCTGGCAACTGACATCCCTGCTAATAGCACTTTGTACTCAGCCTCATTGTTGGTTGCTTTAAAGGTGAGCTTTACTACATAATTGTGCTCTTCTCCATGATTGGTCACTATGTGCACCCCTACACCCCCACCAACCCAGCAAGATGATCCGTCTATGTAGACCTGCTAAGGCTTTCCCTAAGGTGCAACTTGTACCTCTTCTGGGAAGCTGGTGAACTCAGCGATGAAATCCACCAGCACCTGCCCTTTGATTGCCATGTGGGGCAGGTACTCTATGTCGAATTCATTGAGCTCGATTGCCCACTTGGTGAGCCAGCCTGATGTATCTGGCTTCTACAAGATCTTTTTTAGGGGGATATCAAGAGCACTTTCATCGGATGGGCTTGGAAGTATGTCCTTAGTCTTCTCACGGCAACTAACCAATGTGAATACTAACATCTCCGTCTATGGATACCTAGCCTCAACCCCGAGGAATTCCATGAGCCAATACTTCCAATACGGCATGAGGTGAGCCAATACTGCCAATACGGCATGAGGTGACACGGCTAGGTACACAGTTAGGTTCTCGCCTTGCTTAGTCTGACTAAGGAGTAGGGGTGGGCTAGATACTTCTTCAATTAGGTGAATGCTTCATCACAAGCAGCGTCCCATTCTTGGGCCTTCCTCAGGACCTTGAAGAATGGGAGGCACTGGTCGATTGACCAGGCAATGAAGCAGTTTATGGCCACCACCCAACCAGCAAGCGTTTGGACCTCATGAAGGTTCCGGGGGGAAGGCGTCTGTACTATTGCCTCAACCTTCTCTGGGTTGACCTTAATCACACGCTCAGAGACCATAAAGCCCAGGAACATGCCCGACTCCACTCCGAAGTCACACTTCAACGAGTTGAGCTTCATTTGGTACCACTGCAAAACCATGAAGGCTTCTCAAAGGTCTGACAAGTGCTACTAGCAGGTCATCGACATATACCTCCATGTTCCAGCTGATCTACTAGTTGAACATCCAGTTGGCTAACCGCTAGTAGGTGGTGCCAGCATTCTTTAGGCCGAATGGCATGGCCTTGTAACAGTAAAGCCCTTGGTCTATGATGAAGGTTGTCTTCTCTTCGTTGTCTAAGCTCATCTGGATCTAGTCGTACCCGAAGTACATGTCCATAAAACTAAGGAGCGGGTGCCCAGCCGTTGAATCCACTATCAAGTTGATAAACGGTAGTGGGAAGCTGTTTTTTAGGCAAGCCTTGTTCAGGTCAATGAAGTCGACGCACATCCGCCACTTCCCGCTTGCCTTCTTCACCAGAATCACATTGGAGAGCCACTCAAGGTAGTAAGCCTCTTGAATGAACCTCGCTGCCAAGAGACGGTCCACCTCCTCGGCTATGGCTACGTATTTTTCAGTGCTAAAGCTTCAGCGTTTCTGTTTGACTTTCTATGCCATCGGGTTGATGCAGAGGCTGCAATCAATGACGGAGTTGTCAATCCTGGGCATCTCCTTGTGACTCCAAGCAAAGACGTCCTGATACTCAATGAAAAGTAGCTCCAAGGCCTGCCTTAGTTAGAGGGCCAGCTTAGTCCCGACTTGAACTGTTCGATTGGGCCTCTGTTGGTCAACCCAAACCAACTCCTAGGGCTCGTTTGGCTCTGCCTGCCAAAGTGCTTGCTCGTCTCAGACCTCCTTGTCCCACTCGGGCAGGTCTGGTGGTGAAGGTGGCCTAGTTGCCTCCCCTGCTTCCATGATCACTTCAACTTCCTTGACTTCGTGCTTTAGCTCTTGAGTGTAGCACTCCTGGGCCAGCACCTACTCGCCGCAAACCTCCCCCACCCCCAAGTCCATGGGGAACTTCATTTTGAGGTGGTAGGTAGAGGTTATCCACCTCAAGTTATTCAGGGCCAGGCGTCCCAATATCACATTGTACAAAGAAAGAGCCTTGACCACTAGGAAATCAGCCTTTGTGGCTGAGGTCCTGGGGGCCTTCCCGGCTAGGACAGATAGAGTGATAACTCTCATCAATTAAACAATGTCACCCATGAAACCTTTGAGCAGCATAGGGGTCAGGCATAGTCTGTTCAGGCTAATCCTCATCCTGATGAAGGCCTCTCAGAATAAGATGTCTACCAAACTGCCATTGTCGATCGAGAATCTCCAAGTTGTGAAGTTTGTAATCTGCATAGTCACCACCAATGCATCATCGTGTAGGTGAAGGATGCCCTCTTCATCTTTCTCCCCAAAGGTTATCATGGTACTCCCAGACTACCTCCTGGCTTCGATGATGACCCATCCTGTCGTAAACACTTCCTCATACTATGCTCTTTGAGCATGTGCCCTCCAGGCTAATGGGTGGTTCCTCCTCCTGTGTATCCCCCCACAATTGTGCGGATCTCCCCAACTAGGTTGTTCGCCTTATCAGGCTCGCACTCTGCCAATGTCTTGGAAGGCCGCCTTTGCACCACTCCTGTCGGTCCTCTGACCATTGCCATTGGCCCGAGGCCCTCCAACGCTTCCCTCCTTTGTTTTCAAGTATAGTAATCCTCAGTGTTGTGCCAATCCGTTAGGTGGTAAGCGCAATACTAATGGCCCTCCTAGCTCTACCATGGCTCCCTCTGTGGGCTCGAGGCTTGTTCCCCTTCTACAGCCATGCTCATGTGCATATGGGGCCCGCCACATGTCTGAGCCAATGCTTACCCCCTTCTCTTCGCCTCTAGTGCCTCCTTCAGGGGGTCGTCCTTGCTATCTCAGCCATGAACAGGTTCTAAGGCCATATTCCTCCTAGCAAGGCCGCCAGGGTGATCTTCTCATCCTGATTGTCTGTGGTCATGCGCTCCCGATTGAAATGAGAAAGGTATGACTTTAGGCTCTCGTCGTCTCGCTGCTTGACCGACAGGAGGTAAGTAGCCAGGTGCCTCCTCTTCCAGCTTGCCATGAACTGCATTAAGAAGAGATGGGGTAGCTTGTCAAAGCTGTCTACAGTCCCTAACGACAGGGACCCAAACCAGGCTTGTGTAGCCCCTTTCAGTTTCAATGGGAAGGCTCAACAAGCAATCTCTCCTGGGAAGCCATGCAAGGTCATATGGGTCTTGAACATCTCCAAGTGCTCCATGGGTCCTAGGACCCGTCATACACCTCCATCCGAGGGACTTTGAATTTGGGCGGGAAAGGCACAGTCATTACCTCCATGTTGTATAGCAAGTTGGTGCTAATGAACAGCTAATCCACCGTGGACAACACCCATCCGTTGGCCATCTCTGCATACTTGTCCTTGAGCTCTCAGAGTTCAAGGAGTATCCTGCACCTTTCTTCCCCAGCCACGGCGTTCCCAGGGACACACCTTGACTCGACATGCTCATTGTCGCTGGGTTCCGCCTAAGTGCTGCGTTCTCATGGTGAAGCACTCCCATCTCCTCCGTCAGCTTTTTTATCATATCCCCCATCTCTATGAGCCTTGCCTCCATTGCTTCACCTTGTTCTCCTTCTCTTGGCATGGTTTGGGACCTTATCGTTGCTGGCATGCGAAGTACACACTTCTATAAGAAATATTCCACAGACGGCACCATTGTTAATGTCGTGTTTTGCAGCCTGAGCAGTTCCACAGAGAAGAATAAGAAAAGGAAGTGGAAGTCCCCCCCAAGTGAGGGTGGGAGTATTTATACCTGGCTCAGGTTCAACCAATGAGAGGAATCGTGAGGTGTCATTCCGTACTCGGGTCAGACCTACTATCAACCTCCTTGCCATGCAACAGTGTGTTAGGGAATGGTCAATGCAACCACTGGCGCCCTTGGAAGTATGTCGTTGTGTGCTTGCCCCTGGGGAGTATTAAATGCGATGTGGTCCATGGTTGTGGCATGCCCACCCCCGTGTCCCATTTAGTGCAGCGTGTCCTCAATCAGGCGCACCCCATTCCTGGGCATGTTCAGTCGTCTGGGCTATGGGGCAGGGACCATCCTTGTCTTTGCTTGCAAAGGCTTGTCGACCAGTAAAGGTGTCAGGTGGTTCCTGATTTGGCACGTGCTCTCCAGTTGCTCCCATTGCCAGGCTTCCTGGGTCGGTATGGCCTAGCATCTTCCTCACCCTTGGGCCCGGGGCCTTCATGGGCTTCGTGGGCCAAGCCCGTTGGGCCAGGCCTGGCTTGGCCCTGAGGATAACCCCCCTCACAAAGGCAATAAAGATTAGGTGTCAGAGTATCTCTATCACCCTAATACATCTTTAAAAATTGAAAATGGTTTAAATGAGATATGCCAAAGGCTGGGAAGTATTTGAATGTGCAGGGGTGGTAGGTCTGTATCTTGGGGGATGCATTCCTTGGGCCTCTTTGTGGTCGATGATATATAGTTGGTCTAGTCATTTTTTCATTCATCTCTTGAGTTGTATGCCGAATTAGAAATCCAATGGGATAACAGGACCATGCTATGATTTTATTTAGGGTTAAATACACTTTACCCTCTCCAACTATCACTCAATTCATAATGTGCCCCCAAAACTATTGATCGCATCAAAGTGCCCCCTCTTACTTTCAAAACGTCCCAATCCCCCCCCCCCCCTTCCATTTACAACAAGCGTTAAATCGAATGGAAATGTCATCCACTTGCTTCTCACATGCATCTCCTTCAATGCAAAGACAAAATTACCCCTTACTTCATTAGCAACGTTGTCGTTTGCATTTCCCTCGAAGACAAAAGGGGTCGGCTGGCCTCATTTCTTATTTTGCCCATCCCCACGAAAACTGCTCTTTCATTATGTCTTCAAATCTTTCCCATGCATCTCACAAGTCCAACGAAAGCAGGTTTCAACGTAGCACCACCACTCTTCCATAGATTACCAGTCTCACCACTGTCCAACTCATGCAGCACCTTGCACCAGACCACGTAAACAACCATGCATGCACCACGGCAATACCATGTTGCACATTGTCCACATGTACAACCTGCACCACCTTGCCGAAGCCAAGCCTCATGTAAAATATGCAAACCGTAGGCCCACGTCCGCAGCATGCATGTTACACCTCCATGTCGTCACCATCCGCAAACTTCAAGCCGCAGCCCATGGAACCGGTAACTCAGCCAGTCCCACCTCCTGAATGCGCCTCATCGCTGTACGTGAGCCAAACACATCCACGCCGTCACTCATGTACCATCAACACACACATACAGCCTCCCACGACAGAAGCCACCATTGTTCACCACCGTCTTCTCAAACTCATCACTGTGAGCCCCTGTTTCAACCCTCGAAAAATAGAGGATTTTCGTGAGCCACAGCCAACCAGCCATGGCGCCAGCTCTCTCTCTCCACGTCATTGTTACCTGCCCATAAAATGCCGGCCATGACACCCACTCCCTCAGGTTAGATGTTGTCGTTGCACCCTACCTCATCTCCCTCTATGTTACTCTCAGTTTCCTCCCGTAATCTCTCATCATGTTGCCTCTCTCGTTCACTCATCTCTCTCTCTCTCTCTCTCTCTCTCTCTCTCTCTCTATGTAGTGTTCAGCCTACTATTGATACAGCCACCCCTCAGCAACCCAACTCCGCCCCGTTCCCTTCCCTCACGATGAGTATCTTGCACCAATTGGATGCATGGATGTTTGAAAAGGGTGTTGTCCATCTAAAGAAAATGAAGTGCAAGGTGAAGTGTTGGTATTTACTAGATGAAGGGATGTAGGGATGTTTGAAAGTGGATAGATTTACCATAGGGATTTTCGGATATCAACGAAGCCAATAAATTAAGGGGTAGTTTTGTCTTTGCATTGAAGGAGATGCATGTGNCAGCAACCCAACTCCGCCCCGTTCCCTTCCCTCACGATGAGTATCTTGCACCGATTGGATGCATGGATGTTTGAAAAGGGTGTTGTCCATCTAAAGAAGATGAAGTGCAAGGTGAAGTGTTGGTATTTACTAGATGAAGGGATGTAGGGATGTTTGAAAGTGGAGAGATTTACCATAGGGATTTTCGGATATCAACGAAGCCGATAAATTAAGGGGTAGTTTTGTCTTTGCATTGAAGGAGATGCATGTGAAAAGCACGTGAATGAAATTTCCGTTCGATTTAACGCTTATTGTAGACGGAAAGGGGGGGATTGGGACGTTTTGAAAGTAAAAGGAGGCACTTTGATGCAATCAATAGTTTTTTTGGCATATTATGAATTGAGTGATAGTTAGAGGGAGCAAAGTGTATTTAACCCTTTTATTTAATTTTGATGTGCATGAACTTAAGTTTGGGATTATGGATATTGCTACTTAACAAACATTTCTGGCCTTTGAGATTGATAATTCCATGTGCTCCAAACTATTTAAGAGTTTACATTATATTTAAAAATATTTGAGATAAGCCTACATAAAAAGGGAATGATGATTTGTAGCTTTCGGATTTGAGTTATGCTTCTTACAAGTTGTGCGTAAATACATCGCATAATGTAAAAACTCATTATACTTATAACAAAAATCAAAACACAAATGTTTTTTATGCTAGCTTATGAATGATGTGTTTGGCTAAGCAAGCTTATAAATAGATTTTTTTATTATTATTATTATTTGACTTTTGTTGAATGGTTAGCATCACCTAGGATGCTGTTTTATTGGAGAGGTATAAAATTCCTTGAAATCATAGTATCATCTCTAAAGCTTAGGGAAATGCTGTGTGGAGCCCACCAGCTCCCAAACATGCAGCATGATCCTAATCAGATATTGAGTAAGATTTGGACCTAGTCTTCTACGAAAAGCACCCTGATGAAAATGGAAACAAGGCACGAGGAAGAGTCATTTTACTATAACAAAGGGTACTCTGCATGCTGGTTTTGAATCTGATTTAAATCGTTGAAGACAGAATACACAAATTGCAGACAAAAAATACCAGTGAGATGAAGTCTTGGTAATATTTAAATCAATAGAAATATTTATTTGGTTGCTGGCGAGAATACGAGTTGTAGTAATCTGGCTCCGGCACCATAACACTTGATAGCAATGAACCCTGCAGGGCTTTTCCCTCTGGCTCCTTGAGGAACTTCTTATCTTCCATGTAAGCTTGAATCTCAACAATGGTCGCTCTTAACCCCGACTCTTCACGTGCTTTCAGTGCTTCCAGAAAATTGTTAGAGATGATGCTCAGCACCTTCATGAACTGAGATTTGTATTTTCTGAAGAGAGCAAACCCTGCCATCTGTAAAAACAATAAGATTTCGAAATGAAGTTTATGCAAATATTTATGCAAAAGAGCATAATGTTTGTATATTAACATACTTGCAGGAACGCATTCAGTGCAACGGCAGTATATCTATTGGCAGGCATAGTGTTTAAGAACCGTGCAATCCATGCCCAACCTTCTTTCAGGCCATGTATGTTCTGGACACCCTGCACTTCTGTCTGCCAAAAAATGATTCTAGGTAAAAGCTGCTTTTCATGAATTTCCCAATAACTAAAAAAAAAGTTTCCATCGCCTCAAAAGCCAAAACACAAAAGCATAGTTACAAACCTGAATGATGGCCCCATACAGTTTCATGTAGGACTCTAACCGTCTCAAATAGTCCTCAATGCTCTCAATCTTTCCTTCTGTTTCCCGGTATCCGATGGCCTTGTAATAAGCTTCTTTGGATTCAAATGCCAACTGAAGTGGAGAAAAATAATTTAAATCCATACAGTAGCAGCAGAATCCATAATAATAATAGCAGTAACAAGTGGTAGGGCCAAGAAATTTAAAGTTTCCCCTTCGTCATTTTATTGGATTGGTTAACCACTTTAAGGAATTATATCCATATAATTAAAGTGATATTTCAAGCTCTCATAAGCTAGCCATAACTTGACTATCTTCAAATAGTTGGATTTCAGAAAATAATTAAATAAGAAAAAATCTATTCATCATCCATTTTCTCATCATCCTCTCATTATTCCATGATGTGGCATTAGATGATCGGTTCACAAGTGAAAGATAATAAATAGTCTTCAATCATCTAAGATCATATCATAGAATGATGAAAAAATAGATGATGGGTAGCATTACTCATTAAATAATAATCACCACTGTAATTTGTCTCAAAACCTACAATATGCCATCCAACTGAAAATCTTCAATTGAAAGAAAGGGTACAAGATAAAAAACAGGAAAGAATCAAAGGAATTAGATAGTTACCCTCATGCTCATATTAACTATACAAAATTCCACAATAACAATCAATGCTCAATACAGGTAATGCGATCTCTATTCGGTTCCTCTATTGTTATCCTCATGCTCTTACAAGATGCTTGGGGATGTTGAAATGAAAAATCTGTGAATGGTAGTGAAATAGTTTGAATTAAGATGTTTTCAGGGATTGTGGGAAATGAGTGATAAAAGGTTGAATAAAAATATTATAAATTTAAAATATATTTAGAATATTATTTTTTAATATTATTTTTGTTTTGGGATTTGAAAAAGTTGAATTGTTTTGTGTTTTGTTTAGAAGTTTGGAAAAGTTGTAATGATTCTGTAAAAATTATATGAAAAAGTTGAAGATTTGAAATTAAAAAATAATTGTATTTGAGTAAATGTTTGGGAAGAAAATTATGAAAAATTTTGAGATGAGATGAGATGAAATGAGATATGTTTTCCAAACAACCCCTAAATCTATCTAGATTTGATAGGTCAGCCAAGTGTCACCCCGTCTATTTAAAGCAAGAACATCCACATCATGTGAGACTCTTAAGTCAATCAACCAGATGTAATGTCCTTAAAAGTATTGACAAATGCATCAATGCTACCCTACCCCACCTTCCTGTCACCACGCAAATAACAATTGTTGATACGACACGTTTTTTCTATACATCCTCATAGTGGTAGTCACATACTGGTTTTGCAACATCAGAATATAAGGAGATACATGATTTCCAAATTTATATTAATTATCAAATGCATGTGCTTTCAGTTGTTCTGATTTCGTGACTGCAGTCTGCAGGAAAGTATTTGTCTGCTACAGTTGCAGCAACAGGTGATGTTTACATGTGGGATGAGTAAGGCAGGATAACCGGTTAACCTATGAACGGTGGGTGATGAGTGCAGAAGGCCAAGACAAAAGCATAAGAGTATTGGGGAAACAAGTTCCTTTGGGAAAAAAAAAAATGAATTTTTTATTGGAAATGTACACATATAACTAATAGATCGAGTCCAGAGCTTCACCTTCTCAATACAACTTTACTAACATGACATGAGAAATTGTCCTCAAACAATGACTGATTAATCGTCAAAGTCAAACACAAAATAACCATAGATTGATTGTAAAAAAAGTTCAAGTTGATAAACATCACCTTTGAGTAAATTATGTGCTTTGGAACAGTGTAAGTGCAGGCTCTGTGTAACTCGGCTAGAAGGAGATCCATTGCATGTGGAACCTGATTCACATATCATCGAAATCTAAGCAACTAAATCTAATATGTACAATAGCTGCAGGTTTGATTAAGTCCTCTTCCCACCTAACTGTCTCCTGACCCGGAAATGGCTTCAGTTCGGCGACCAAGATGGTGGAAGTCTATTTTTAAATAAATACTAATTCAAGGTAAGGATCATGCAATAACCTCCTACAATCATAGCTGCACAGCATATGCATATACATATAGATGAAGAAATGTATGCAGCTTTCCTTGAGATTAGTAGTGCTGTGACAATAATGTATCATGTGAGGGCTTGTGCACTACACTAGTCATGTACGTATCTGTGTATTTCCAAATTGATGAACTGTTAAACCTTTCTTCAAATTTCGTGCAGAAATATAACATTCCATGAAAGACCTGTAGAAGTTGTTTCATTAAGATATCCCTAGATTGTCACATGAAAACTTAATTATAACCAAACTAACCGCTACCATCTGCACCAACTCGACATATAAGCATACAATTTTTTTTTCACATGCAAAACAAGTCAAGGTAGTCCTTAATGTTGCCATATTTTGAAGTTCAAAAATGAATCCTTTAATTATTCCAACCTTTGAGTAGCATCCTAATGTGTAGAAGAAACTAAAACATAGGAAACAGTAATTAGCCCATGAAGGACCTCTTTAATCAACTGACATCCTTGCCAATCAATTAAACACATCATACCTGTGAAATAACAAGAACGATGACATAGCCACATGCAAAAGCATCATTATCTGGGCTTTCACAACGAGAGACTACCTGCATCAAAATTGGCAATAATGTTGTATTCTTAAGCTCACTATTTACATATAAAAACACAAAACAAAAGAACTTTTATTCTCAATATCCTGAAGTATAAATTCTAAGATCATATGATGGCAAAAGATTTTGAAAGAGCTTCGCAAGACTGCTATCAATTACTTTCTTTTAATTTTTTTTTACCAGTATTTTGTTATCAGTAATTAATTTCTTACAATAAGCGGAAGTGAATATTGAAATCCTATTGTCAGAAAATCTCATATTTTTCGCATTACATGTTAATGTAAGGGGCAGTTGCACTTGCAGTTTGTTGTATACACATACACCAGGTTTGCTTTTATTGATGAAGGAAGTCATTAGATTTTTATGCTGTCTGAACTTTTACACGACAATGGTTATCTAATTTCAAAGTTCTACATCCTCCATTGTTTTGCTATGTAGTGATGTAAGATTGATGCTGTTTTTCAATGCAGTTACCATTTAATAGCAGAAATCCCATATTGTTCAACGTGCTTGATCCCAAATTTTCCCTCTATCCTCTACATTCTCTGAACGAACCAAGCAAAAAATGAATCATGATGGGAAAAAATGCATCTCTGTGACCAAATACTTGAAATTACCTTCTTTGCAAATGCTGCAATGCTGATGGGCTGAGGGCAAAGAGGATCATTGAAAATCTTTACAATTTCACGTGACTTTTCTCTGCAAGTTGTAAGTTAATAAAAACAGAAAGGCCAAAAAATGTTTATTGCGTTATTGCAAAAGAATTCTGTCCAAAATGAAGACAATGAATGAAACTAGAATTTGAGTTCTTTAATAATTGGCTTGTTTTTTTCTCCTTGCCAAGGGCCTATGCACCCCCGGGATTAGTCAAGACATTGTTCTCAAACACCAAGTCCAATCAAAAAAAATAATTGGCTTGTTTTTCTCTCACAATTGTCTGAGTTCTACATATATTTTTTTTTGATAAATAAATAATTTTATTAATCAAAGAATGGCAACGCCTGAATTACAACTCTAATGCCCCACCTAAGTGGGCGCATTAGAGGCTAGAAAGTCCCGAAGGGCCATACCATTAAAATCAACAGCTATGGCCCAACTACAAAGAGTTTTAAAAAATAAAAGTTTAAGCTCCTCTATAGATCTTTCCTGGTCTTCAAACGTCCTTTCATTGCGCTCTCGCCACAAACTCCACACGATGCAAATCGGAATCATCTTCCACATAGCTTTAATTGACCGCCTTCCTCTTATGCTTGGCCAACTAGCCAATGCTACCTCAACCGTTCTTGGCATCACCCATACCATTGCCGAGCGAGCAAACACCTCGTTTCATAGAGTCCTTGCTACCCCACAATGTAAGAGAAGATGATCTACTGACTCTCCCCCACTTTTGCACATACAACACCAGTCTGCAATGATAATCCTTCTTTTCCTTAGATTATCAGTGGTAAGAATTTTACCCAACACTGCTGTCCAGACGAAGAATGAGGCTTTTGAGGTGCATTGTGACGCCATATCTTCCTCCACGGGAAAAGAGAAGTAGACTCTGGGGTGAGAACCTTATAGAAAGATTTAACCGAGAAAATACCTTTTCTTGTTGGCTTCCACCACATGACATCTTCTTGCTGGCTGTCTAGATTTATGGAGTATATAAAGCTGTAAAAATCTGCAATGCTACTCATCTCCCAATCCTGTAGCCCTACCGAAATGAATATTCCAAACAATCCGTCCCTCCTCACCTCCATAGCATCCGCCACTGATATATTCTTTGCACTCGCCAGTTGGAAGAGAGATGGATACACATCTTTTAAGGCCCGACAATCACACCACACATCCTCCAAAATTTAATCCTGGATCCTGTACCCACCTGAAACTTGACAAAACGGTTAAACACCTCCCAGCCTCTTCTAATGTTTTTCCACAACCCAACTCCATAAGCCCCCCTTACTTCTCTCGTGCTCCACTCTCCCCATAAGCCACCATACTTTTTTTCTATAACCATTTTCCATAGGGCGTCTGGTTCTCTGGGGTATCTCCATAACCATTTACCTAATAGTGCCCGATTAAACACCCTTAGGTTTCTAACACCCAAACCTCCCCCCTGGATTGACTTACATACCTGTTTCCACTTGACCAAGTGAAACTTGAACTCATCTCCCAAGCCTCCCCACAGAAAATCTCGTTGAAGCTTCTCAATAAGGACTGCTACACTTGCTGGAATTGGAAAAAGAGATAAGAAATATGTGGGTAGATTAGATAGTGTGCTTTTTATCAAGGTGATCCTACCGCCTTTAGACAAGTACATTCTTTTCCACCCTGCCAGTCGCCGCTCGATTTTCTCAAACACCATATCCCATATCGAAGTAGCCCTTGAAGCACTCCCCAAAGGCAGTCCCAGATAAGTCATAGGAAAAGAAGCAACCTTACAACCCAGCGTTCGTGCCAATAGGCGGGTGTTTGGAACCGATCCAATTGGCACCAATTCTGATTTATCCAGATTCACCTTCAGCCCAGAGACAGCCTCAAAACATAACAGTAAGGCCTTTAGCGCTTGAACCTGCCTATGCTCAGCTTCACACATGATCAGTGTATCATCTGCAAATAATAAGTGGGAAATATCAATGATGCCCCTGCTTGGGGTTCCAATCGGGAAACCTGCAATAACACCATTCACAACCAATGCCGATATCATCCTGCTTAGCGCCTCCATGACCATGACAAACAGCAAAGGAGATAATGGATCCCCTTGTCTCAAACCACGTGAACTCTGGAAAAATCCCACTGAGGTTCCGTTCAATAGTACCGAAAATTTTGCCGAAGAAATACACCAACGAATCCAGGCCCTCCACCGCTCCCCAAAACCACACCTCCTTAATAAGTGTAAAAGGAAATCCCAGTTAACATGATCATACGCCTTCTCCATATCAAGTTTGCACATAATTCCTATTTTCCTTGCGTTTAGTCGACTGTCGAGGCATTCATTGGCAATTAACACTGCATCTAGGATCTGTCTTCCTTTAACAAAAGCATTTTGGGGTTGAGTAACAATCTTACCCATCACCTCACTTAGTCTATTCGCAAGTACCTTGGATATTATCTTATACACCCCACTCACTAGACTGATAGGCCTAAAATCCTTAATCTCCGTCGCTCCCACCTTCTTAGGTATCAAAGCTAAGAAAGTGGCGTTAAGGCTTTTTTCAAATCTTCCCACCCTGAAGAACTCCTGTAAGACTTTCATTAGATCTTCCTTAATGACACCCCAACAGTCTTGGAAGAAACCCATAGAGAATCCGTCCTGGTGCCTTGTCCTTAGCCATTTTCCTCACAACTTCATAGATCTCTCTCTCTTCAAATTCTCTTTCTAAATGTGATGCATCACTCAAACCAATGGTATTAAAATCCAGCCCATTCAGAGGAGGCCGCCATCCTGCCTGTTCCTTTCGCAGGTTCTCATAATATCCCACAACATGATTGTGGATTTCCTGTTCATCTCTGCACTCCATTCCATCCACCTTCAACATCTCAATGTTATTATTTCTCCTGTGTGAGTTTGCTATTCTGTGGAAAAAGCCCGTGCACCGATCCCCTTCCCTCAACCATAATGCTCTTGCTTTTTGACGCCAAGACACCTCCTCTAATAGGATCAACCTTTCAAATTCTGCACCCAGCTCAACCTTTCTATCTTTTTTTGCCTGTGTGAGGTGTTGTACCTCTTGAAGTCTCTCAATCGCCTGAAGTTCCGCCAGCTTTGCTTTTTTGGTTTCCCCTACATTGCCAAACGATTCCAAGTTCCATGTTTGGACATCTTTTTTAAGAGTTTTCAATTTTGCCGCAAAAATGAAACTCGGAGTTCCTTGAAACTGATAGGAGGACCACCATTATTTAACCCTACCCGCGAAACCTTCTGATTTTAGCCACATATTCTCAAATTTAAACGGCCGATGACCCTTCCGAATACCTCCGCAGTCTATCAAAATTGGCCAATGGTCCGAGCCAATACGGGCTAACCTCTTCTGCCAAACCTCCGGAAAGTGACTTTCCCATTTCGGTGAAATGAGAAAACGATCTAGTCGGGACCAGGACTGATTGTTCGACCAGGTAGCCGTACCCCCAGCTATTGGCAGGTCTACCAAATTCAAGTCAAAAATGCACTCTGAGAAAGCCTCCATTGCTGGTCGTAATCTTCTGCTTCCCGATGCTTCACTTGGGAATCTCACAACATTGAAATCTCCCCCTATACACCAGGGGAGATCCCACACACTGTGAATCCCAGCAAGTTCATCCCATAGCAAGCTTCTTTCAGAATTTGAATTGGCACCATAAACACCTGCAAAAGCCCAACGATAGTTATCGGCTATACTCTGAAACAAGCATGCCACCGTATAATTACCAATAAATTCCTCCACCCTTTCTACCACACGTCTGTCCCACAAAACCACAATTCCTCCTGAAGCCCCATTAGAGGCCAAATAAGCCCAATCTACATGGACACCACTCCATAAACTTCGCACTATTTCTCTATCAATACATTTCATTTTAGTTTCTTGCAAACACACAATATCCGCTTTCCATTCCCTAATCATATTTCTAATCCGCAGGCGCNTACAACCCAGCGTTCGTGCCAATAGGCGGGTGTTTGGAACCGATCCAATTGGCACCAATTCTGATTTATCCAGATTCACCTTCAGCCCAGAGACAGCCTCAAAACATAACAGTAAGGCCTTTAGCGCTTGAACCTGCCTATGCTCAGCTTCACACATGATCAGTGTATCATCTGCAAATAATAAGTGGGAAATATCAATGATGCCCCTGCTTGGGGTTCCAATCGGGAAACCTGCAATAACACCATTCACAACCAATGCCGATATCATCCTGCTTAACGCCTCCATGACCATGACAAACAGCAAAGGAGATAATGGATCCCCTTGTCTCAAACCACGTGAACTCTGGAAAAATCCCACTGAGGTTCCGTTCAATAGTACCGAAAATTTTGCCGAAGAAATACACCAACGAATCCAGACCCTCCACCGCTCCCCAAAACCACACCTCCTTAATAAGTGTAAAAGGAAATCCCAGTTAACATGATCATACGCCTTCTCCATATCAAGTTTGCACATGATTCCTATTTTCCTGGCGTTTAGTCAACTGTCGAGGCATTCATTGGCAATTAACACTGCATCTAGGATCTGTCTTCCTTTAACAAAAGCATTTTGGGGTTGAGTAACAATCTTACCCATCACCTCACTTAGTCTATTCGCAAGTACCTTGGATATTATCTTATACACCCCACTCACTAGACTGATAGGCCTAAAATCCTTAATCTCCGTCGCTCCCACCTTCTTAGGTATCAAAGCTAAGAAAGTGGCGTTAAGGCTTTTTTCAAATCTTCCCACCCTGAAGAACTCCTGAAGATCTTCCTTAATGACACCCCAACAGTCTTGGAAGAAACCCATAGAGAATCCATCCGGTCCTGGTGCCTTATCCTTAGCCATTTTCCTCACAACTTCATAGATATCTCTCTCTTCAAATTCCCTTTCTAAATGTGATGCATCACTCAAACCAATGGTATTAAAATCCAGCCCATTCAGAGGAGGCCGCCATCCTGCCTGTTCCTTTCGCAGGTTCTCATAATATCCCACAACATGATTGTGGATTTCCTGTTCATCTCTCCATTCCATCCACCTTCAACATCTCAATGTTATTATTTCTCCTGTGTGAGTTTGCTATTCTGTGGAAAAAGCCCGTGCACCGATCCCCTTCCCTCAACCATAATGCTCTTGCTTTTTGACGCCAAGACACCTCCTCTAATAGGATCAACCTTTCAACTTCTGCACCCAGCTCAATCTTTCTATCTTTTTCTGCCTGTGTGAGGTGCTGTACCTCTTGAAGTCTCTCAATCGCCTGAAGTTCCGCCAGCTTTGCTTTTTTGGTTTCCCCTACATTTCCAAACGATTCGAAGTTCCATGTTTGGACATCTTTTTTAAGAGCTTTCAATTTTCCCGCAAAAATGAAACTCGGAGTTCCTTGAAACTGATGGGAGGACCACCATTGTTTAACCCTATCCGCGAAACCTTCTGATTTTAGCCACATATTCTCAAATTTAAACGGCCGACGACCCTTCCGAATACCTCCGCAGTCTATCAAAATTGGCCAATGGTCCGAGCCAATACGGGCTAACCTCTTCTGCCAAACCTCCGGAAAGTGACTTTCCCATTTCGGTGAAATGAGAAAACGATCCAGTCGGGACCAGGACTGATTGTTCGACCAGGTAGCCATACCCCCAGCTATTGGCAGGTCTACCAAATTCAAGTCAAAAATGCACTCTAAGAAAGCCTCCATTGCTGGTCGTAATCTTCTGCTTCCCGATGCTTCACTTGGGAATCTCACGACATTGAAATCTCCCCCTATACACCAGGGGAGATCCCACACACTGTGAATCCCAGCAAGTTCATCCCATAGCAAGCTTCTTTCAGAATTTGAATTGGCACCATAAACACCTGCAAAAGCCCAACGATAGTTATCGGCTATACTCTGAAACGAGCATGCCACCGTATAATTACCAATAAATTCCTCCACCCTTTCTACCACACGTCTGTCCCACAAAACCACAATTCCTCCTGAAGCCCCATTAGAGGCCAAATAAGCCCAATCTACATGGACACCACTCCATAAACTTCGCACTATTTCTCTATCAATACATTTCATTTTAGTTTCTTGCAAACACACAATATCCGCTTTCCATTTCCTAATCATATTTCTAATCCGCAGGCGCTTATCCCCCTCATTAAGCCCACGAACGTTCCATGACACAATTTTTGGTTTCATGGAGGAACATTCTGCCCCTTCCCTTTTACCCTACCCCTACTTGCGCTGCCCTCCATGTTCATCAACCAAGTCAATCTTTGGAGTTCCCAATGCTTTTTTTATTTTCCTTTATCCTTTTGTTTGTGCCCTGCTTCAATAGCTGTGAACAACGCCATAAACTGCTCCTCATGCCCATCACACTCAAGCCCCACTATTTTTTGAATTTCTTTCACTTTATGATAAACCCAATCTGTTACATTCGGTTGGGGAGGGAGGCAGAAATTTAATGGGGTAGGTTCCTCCAATCTACTTAGCAGAATTTCTTGACTGACTCCATCCAGAGCAATATCATCCAAACCCACCTGTTTTTCTTCATTAGAAAGCACAAAATCACCCTCCACTGAGTAACTACAATCATCGGGCCCCTCTCCTTCCGCTTCCTCAAACTCCGAATCACTGCCTGAGTGGATTATGAGCTCCATACCATCTTCCCCATTATTTCTAGTGGAGATCGGCGTTTTCTGGCCATTACACAGAGAGAAAAAGTTTCCTTCACTCATCAGCGTTGAAGGGTGTTGAAACGGTGTTGGGCTGGGTACGTCTATAGTCGCCGTGACCTTGCCGGAGTGTCCCCCTGTTCCCGTCGGTAGCTTCTGTGGACTCGCCGGCGTCATCTGACTCGCCTGCGTGCACAGAACACGAGTTGGTGTCTCGGTGTTGATCGACGGGTCAGCGGGTCGGGATATCCGGTTCGAAAAGCTCGGGTTAGGGCCGACAGGACTTAAGATTGGGGTGGGCTGGGACAGCCCAGGCCCAGGCCCACATCCAATTAAAATCGTATCCGACGGCCCCGATTCCTCTAAATCTGCTACAAGGGCCGGGCCAGGCCCAGGTCTAGGCCCACCTCCATTTGATTCTGAAACCCACGGCCCCGCTCCCTGTCTTTCTTCTCCTAACATCAACTCCTTCCCTTTTATTTCCTTTTTCATCCCGACATAGGCACGTAATTCTTCCAGCTCCCTCTGCATTCTCCTCATCTGTCCCTGCAACTCCAACAGTCTCCTACTACTCACCCACGTCTCCTGTCCCACCTTAGGCCTGCCGTAGTCTGACCTCTGTACTGTTTTAGTGGCTCGAGACACACCCCCTTGCCAGTCAGCCCCTATTTTCTGCTCGCCGTTTACTTGTTTTGCCGCCGTGAGAGCCTCTGCGTATGTGACGGTATGAGGTTTCCATGCTCTTCTGTACAACTGATACCCATCTCCTTTAACCACTGGCTCCTTTTTCTGTGTCATCTCCCCAGCCATCTCCTTAAGGCTTTTCCATCCCCATCCACCATACCCTTCTGGAAAACAGAGTAGGGATGTTCTTCCCTCACGCCCATACTCTGCCATCGACAGATAACGACCACGGTGGCTTGCACAGCGTTGTGCAATGAAACTCCTGTAACCTTCTCAGACCACCGAATACATCTCCTTGCTTCCTCCCCTCATGCATTCCTCTAACGCACGTACCAGCCATAGTACTGTGTTAAGGCAGACCACCACCTCGTATTTTTCTTTCCACCCCCTTTCAGTTAACCGAAAGTTTACTCCCTCACTTGCGATAGTGATTCTCTTTGATTCTACCACTAACTCCCTAGACTGTGTCATACTCCGCCGCATAACCAGAATTAAACCATGACCTTAACACCCCATGGATGCTCTGATAATGGTTTTTACGTAGGGGAAAATTTTCTCTCAAGTGTACGGAGAGAAAATTTTAGGAGAGAGAAAGTTGCAAATACTGATTTTAGTCAAGCGAAAATAAAAGGATGTGGGGGTGTAGGGAAATAAAAGTTCTGCATATATGGTCCATGATTAGTTTCGAAAGAACTAATCATGGGAATCTCAAAACAACAAATGATTGAATCTAAAGTTTTTGCGTTAACGAGGAAGGCAGTTCCATTCATACAACAGCAAGGAGTTGGAAGGTAATGAAAGAGATTATCATGGGGATGTACACATTGGACTGGTTCACTAAAACATTGGAGGACTGTTCAACGGGTGAGGAAAAGGGATTTTATGGTACTTCACTGGATGGTAGTTAAAGCTTTATTACTAAGAGATGTGCTAATGCCCATGGTTGCTACATGGCACAAGTGGAGTATGGAGGTACACCACCATACTCCATGAATGGATGACACATCACAACCTCAACCAGCTTGATCAGTCACCATGATTCTCTTAGTTCATTGCTTTGAACTATACAGTTAAATAACCAAACAGGCCAAGGGGCTGGCACTTAATTTACTGGTCCAACTAGGCAGTCTTATCCAATACAGTCCAGGGCAAAAGTCCACTCTAAGGGGAAGCTTGGATGTTGAGATGAAAATTTTGAGTTTGAGTTTAGAGTTTAAAATATTAGTTTTAGTAATATTATTGTATTGGGATTTGAAAAAGTTGAATTATTTATTATATTTTGTATGGGGATTTGAGAAATGTGTAATGATGAGATGAGAATTTTGAGTTTGAGATGGAAATTTTTGATTACCAATCCTGCCCTAAGACAAACAAAAAAGATGTCCATATCACAGCCACCACCCAAGTCAAAAAAATGGAATGCAGGGTGAGTTGGGTTCAAGAACACAAACACAAGAAAAATAAATAAAATAAAATAAAAAGATATTTATGTACAAGTGTATAGATAATAAAGGTTGACCAAAAAAGTCTAATCACAAAATATTAGGCTAGATTATAATGAGACTAAAATCACCTCACCTGACGATCTCTTTTGTCCCACTTATTTGTCTTATCAACCTAGCAATATGTCTTTCATAGCTGCTGAAATCCTAACAAAAAATGAGACCATGCCACTCAATGATATAAAGGATGGAAATCAACTTATCTAAGAAAGAGAAACGGGATCCTATGTATTGCATGCTCAGAATTCAATAGCCTACGGCCATGACAACAGAAACATGATGCAAACTCTAAGGCCTTGTTTTGTTAGGCCATTTTTAAAATTTCTCAAAAAAATTTAAAATCAAACCAAACATCCTTAAATCTTAAAAAAAAAAAAAATACACTTTCAAATTTTCATCCAACCATCATCCAAACACAAAAATCAAAAACTTTTAAAAAAACTACTATTTAAAAATTATACTTATAAAACTTTTCAACTCTACCATCCACTTTCACAAACCCCAATACAAAATACATCAAAAAATATTATTCAAAATTTACTCAACCTTGCACAAAACCCAATAAACACTACATCTCAAAATTTTCTCACAAATTCTCTCAATTTTCTCAAAAATGGAGAAGCCAGATATGGCCTAATCTACGACCAACAGTATCCAAGCATGAATAATTATCTTATCTTTTTCTCATTTTTTTTATAAGTAGTTATTTTATCGTTCTCCATAAAAGGCCCAAATAAATTTTTTTTCTAAGTATAAATGTCTTAAGAAAATTAAGACAACTCATTCCAATATTTCAAATCTTAATCTTTGTAGATCTAGCAATACCTTATTGTGAGTTAACCTCAAAGCCTGGTTACTTTCCTCTATCTGCTGAAGTTTTTGTAGTCTCCCCTGCTCTAAAAGAAGAGCACTTTCAGCAGCCCTGAGAAGGTTACCTGCCGTCACATTGCCAATTAATACCTCTGATGAGGGAAAAAACCTTAACTTCACTAAAACATAACACACAAAGCATGTTAAAAATAAGGAATACCATCTGATTGTGGGTTTTTTGATTCATCAGATGGAAATCCTTTGGATTCATTTGAAATTCCTGAATTGGCATCCAGTTGGCATCCTGCAGCTGCTTCTTGTGCCACCCCAGCAGCAACCTTTGCTGCTATTTCATTAGCTTCCCTTTCAGCAGCTTCTTTTGCCTCTCTTCTCTCAACTTCTAAAGCAGCTCTTTTTGCTTCCTCAGCTCTAAGTCTTGCCTGCATTTACAAAATGCTTTCATCACTAATTAAGTATTTTTATGCATTCCCTGTGACTCTAGTACATATATCAGAAGTAATTTGACACTTTCAGATTTACCAGAAAAAGGGAGGTATGTGACCAGAAAGCCAGTTGGAGCTAGCAAAAATAGGGAATACATCCAATGAAGAAATGGATATTCATTTCAAATAAAGAAAAAATTACAACCAAAAATGAGGAACGTTTTCCTTGCATAAATATAGAACTCTAAAGACAATGTCATGATGAGACAAAAAAAAAACTAGAAAGGCATGCACATCAAGCGTGTTGGGCTAGTGAATTTGATGATCTTGTATCAGTTAAACAGAATAGTGTTAGCATAAAAATAAAAATGAAACCCTCCCCCCACCCCTCCCAAAAAAAAGTGTTACGTAATCTAATGGAGTTCCTGTTTGCTCATATTCCAAGAACTGACAAGATAATATGGTTACCAAAAGATATCTACAGAAGCACAACAAACCTCAGATTCTGCTCTAGCTCTTTCTTGGCGTATTTTTTCTTCTTGGAGAGCCTTTTCCTTTCTTTTGGCCTCTTCATAAGCTGCATCACTTCTTATTTTTCTTTCTTCTATTTGTGATCTCAATTCATGGTCCCGCTGAACAGCAGTCAAATGATTATCAAGTGCTTCTGCGCTACAAAGAGTGCAAGAAAATACAATAATTGATATGACCTATACAAGTCCCCAAAGAAAGGAAGAGTACAAAAGGAAAATACAAAATGCAACTTAGACTTCCAAGACTAGACAGTAAAAAAATTATATCATACTCCAGTGAGAAGCAGCAACAGATGCCAAAACAAAGTTTACATGCTTAAATGCCATAGTTTGACAACAGCAAAACAAATGACTTTGTTCAATATTCAACACCTATTGCCGATCTTAACAACCTACATGACATTAATTTTTCAAATATCTTTCTTGAATATGCAATTGTAATTTTTGTTGGTAGAGAAAAAATATATATTAAATCGGTAAGAAAAAAAAAATCTAAATAATGGGGTGAATCAACAGCAACTAAAAATATTTTTATTATGCCTTAAATTGCACTTTATAGGTCTATAGAAAATAATAGGAGTTTAGACATAACAGGCAAAGGTAGCAAAAAGTCATGACAACAGAGACTAGGATATACCAAAAACTCAACCATGTCTTCGGCCAGGTAAAAATAAAATCATAGTAACAAAGAACAAGTGGTCTTACATCTTGCGCTGATATTGAGTATCGAGTTTTTTATCAATTTCCCGTCTTGCTGCTCTATATTTCTCAACTCGAGTGAGTGCAGAAGCAGACTTTTCAGTTTCACCCATCAAATCTGTCTCTAGTGCAGAAATTTTGTTCCTAATCTTCTCCTGTTAGTCAATCCAAACACTAGTTTATGCACCAAGCAGCAAAAATTACTGAGACATATACAACAAGACCAATCAGAGAATGGGCTCCTCCTCTACTACATACAACAACCGAGAAGTCAAGGAAGAGCACGAGAAAAGAGTTCAAGGAGAGCACGAGATAAAATGGTAATTTTTATGCATCCAGGTTTAACAGATAATTCTATGGAAAAAAATGAATGAATGAATAAATAAATAAAAGGAAAAACTATATACCTTACCTCCATAAAGTGGTAATAATAGTATGAGCAGCAATCAGTAGTAGACGTAGATTTTATGCATTACTATACGAACACAGAGACAAAAAGACGACAATTTTCAGCATCCAGGTTTAACTTATAATTCTACACACAAGTAAACCCCTGTATGAGGAGCAGGAATGGCAGTAGTAGGTGTAGATTTTCAACATAATCATACATTAGTAGAGAAAAAAATATTTCTTTTTTGGATGAGTGTTTTGAATAAGCCCAAAAGGTGCAATTCACATACAGGACAGAAAGATTACTATCATCAGGTTATATATATCTATATATATGTTGCATGGGTGTTGCTCTTGTATATGTCCCGTGTACTTGGCTATGCCTATTTTTCAATAAAGCTCTTATTTACTGATAAAAAAGTATATCTAAAAAAATGTGTATTGTCTAAATCTAATTTACTAGTACTAGAAAGAGTACAAGAAGTGGAAAATGTAGCAAACTACATTGAGATCTACACTACTACATACCTTAGTATCAACTTGATATTCATATGTTAGTTCACATAAAGCACTTTCTACCAATCCCACTTCATCCATCAAGTAGGACTGGAACTCAAGAGCCAACTCATCATCAGAATCATCACTGTTATTGAAACATAAAAGTAAGTGCAAACGCCATCATTGAATATCTTGCAACAAAACATAGATATCCTACATTACAATGCCTGGACCTGGGAAATTAAAACATGATTGCAAAACAAGTAAAGGCCCCCCAAGAACATTTCCCATTTTCAAATAAAGTTTCCCACATGAAATGGAAGAGAAGTTAGCACCTCAAATAATGTTTGTCACAGTTGAACCGTTTCACAGGCACTAATCTTCGATTGTCCTCACCATCACTTTCAGAATCCTCCATCTCATCCTCGAACACATGCATTACAAAAGGCCTAGGACATTTATCATCACTCTTCTCATTTGAGAAGCCTCTAAACAAAGTTGCAGATGGATAAAGGTTCAGACTAGCAATAATAGTCATTAGTTATATATAAAAAAAAAAAAAAAAAAAGTCAAACTGCCCCATTGAGAGTATTGACAAAATGGCATAGACGAAAAATCTGATACCGCAGTCTTGATTTGGTGAAACGTGCAGGAACCTTTGCAGAGGTATTGAGCTTCATTTCCAATGAATTAAGCTCTGATAATAAAGCATCAAAGTTCCAATCCGGCTCAGGGTCCAAGGCGATTCCATCAACACTTTGGGGACAATGAAGTTCCAACTTTACAGCTCCCCTATATACAAAGAATCACCATCAATTGAAAGAGCATACAGAACAAACAAGCAACAAATTTGAAATGAAGAACAGAAACAATAATTCTACACAGAAGCCCCCACACTCACACACCCTCTACGTTGGCAACAAGCAAATTCTCATTTTTTTTGCCCATATGGTTTCAAACAGATGCTTTTGTGGTTTCAAAGTCTCCCTCACGGACCCCCTTTTCTCCTTCAGTAGAAAACACCTATTAGGGTTACAATATTTTTTCTCCTTCAATTCGACGCCACTTTAGGTCTCAAGGGCGGTGGCCATTCCCTCAAGCATCACTAATAAGGTTAGATGTCAATCCGAAATCTCAAAATAGAACTCTAAGATTGTGTTTGGTGAACCAAACTCAACTCATATCAAACCAATCATTAATGGGACCTACTACTTTCTCAACTTCCCATAAAAAAGTTAAACTCATCTCAACCTACTTCATATATTTCAACCTAAAAAGTTTAACCCGTCTCAACCTAAAAAAGTTAAACTCATTTCAATAAGACCTACAAAATATTACTATTCACAACTCAACTCAACTCAACCCATCTCAACATGCAAACATAGCCAAAAATACTAATTTTTCCTTCATGATGTAAAATATAGGAAACTTTTAGTTGTAATAGTCTTCATCTATAACCATTAACCAGGAGGATAAAAACAACTATTTTCCCTATCATAGTTTCTTGCGTCAAAAACCCCAATTGCTGATAAAGACATAAATTTAGAAAATGTAGATACTAAGGGCATAATTATGCCCCTTCCTTTAAAATACTAAAGACATATTGTGTTTTGAAGCTGTATCGGGGCTCAAGGTGAACTTGGAGAAGTCGGAGTTGGTCCTGGTCGGGGACGTGAGCAATATATCCTTGTTAGCGGAGCTATTGGGTTGTAAAATTACGCCCCTTCCTTTAAAATACTTAGGACTTCCCTTGGGGACACCTTATAAAGCAATGAGCATTTGGGATGGAGTAGTAGAGAAGTTTGAGAAAAGATTATCGGGTTGGAAGAGGTTATACTTATCAAAAGAGGGAAGATTAACTCTCATTAAAAGCACCCTATCCAATCTCCCCACCTACTTTCTTTCCCTATTCCCTTTACCGGTGAAGATGGCAAACCGAATAGAGAAGTTGTTCAGAGCTTTCCTGTGGGGAGGCATGGGGAAGGAATTCAAGTTTCACCTTGTGAGTTGGCAAAGGGTGACCTGGCCAATTGCGAATGGGGGGTTAGGGGTGCGAAATTTGAGTTTGTTTAACAAGGCATTATTAGGGAAGTGGCTGTGGAGATATCATTTGGAAGGGAACTCGCTGTGGAGGGAGGTCATTGATCAAAAGTATGGTTGTGCGTGGGGGAAATGGTGTTCTTTAGAGCGTAGGGGTTCATATGAAGTAAGCCTGTGGAAATTCATAAGAAAGGGATGGAATGCCTTTTTGAAAAACATCTAAAGTTTGAGGTAGGTGATGGAGCACGAACCCAATTTTGGTTAGATGCATGGAGTGGGGAGAGTTCTCTTTGTACTACATTCCCAGCAGTATTTAACTTGGCTGGAAATCAGCAGGCCTCAATTTCAGAAATACTATGTCGTACCAACGGGACGGTAACTTGGAATATCACTTTTACTAAAAATGCGCAGGACTGGGAACTTGAAGAGATGGTAGATTTTTACAGCTATTTATATTCAGTAAATCTAGGTGTCAATGGGGGAGACCGACTGTTGTGGACTCACACGGAGAGTAAAAAGTTTACTGTTAAATCTTTTTATAAGGCCTTGACAATACAACAGCCAACTTTCTTTCCGTGGAAGAGTATATAGAAGGTGTTAGTACCTTCTAAAATTGCCTTCTTTATTTGGACAGCCGCTCAGGGGAAGATTTTAACGATTGATAACCTTAGAAAGTGAGGTATGGTTGTCATGGAGTGGTGCTATATGTGCAAAAAGAGTGGGGAATCAATAGATCACCTGCTTTTACATTGTGAGGTGGCTGGGGAGTAATGGGCTGGAATACTTAGTAGAACCAGGCTAAATTGGGTTATGCCTAGGGGTGTGGAGGAGGTACTTGCATGCTGGAACAGACCACACAACAGCGTTAAACTAGCAGCAGTGTGGCGGATGATGCCATTGTGCTTAATGTGGTGTTTATGGTCGGAAACGAATGAGAGGTGCTTTAATGATAAGGAGCGTGGAGTGGGGGAAATCTAGAACTTTTTTGTATTCTCTTTGTTTCAATGGTTTTCTGCTATTGTCCTAAAGGGTGGGAATGTTCATGAGTTTCTATTTTCTTTATAGTCCACTAGAATGTAACTAGGTGTCTCACTTTGTATACTCCCTGTGTACTTGGGCATTGCCTAGTTTCTTCATATTCAATAAAGATTATTACTTATAAAAAAAAATGGCATAATTGGAGAATGAGATGAGATGAGAATTTTGTTAATAGTAGTAAGATAATTTGTGAATAGTAATGAGATAGTTTGAATTGAATATTAATTAAACTTTAGAAAAGGAGTGAGAAAAAACTGAATAAATAATATTATAAAATTAAAATATTGTTATAATATTATTTTTATTTTAAAATTTCAAAAAATTGAATTTTTTTGTTAGAAAGTTTAGAAAAAATATAATAATTAGTTTTAAAAATTGTAATGGTTAATTTGAAATTGTCTATGTTTGAATGATGTTTGAGAAAGAAATAAAATGAGATGTCATGGAATGAGATAAAAATTGTTTCCTAACATCCCTACCAGAGAATTTTTGTAAAGAAAACCAAGGGTATGCGGAAGCTATTTCAACATAAATGTTGAAACTAAGAGAGATGTAAAGAAAATCCTGGGTATGCAGAAGCTGTCAGTCGAAAGCTCAAATATTGTGGGCAAATGAAGTGGCGGAAGCTCTGGTATTACAGGCAGCGGCGAAGCCTTCAGAAGTTGGCATTGATGAAGTCGTTAGAGGCTGGTAGCAGACCAAGTAGGGTCTAAAATTTAAAGATTGGAGGGATTCGATGAAGGCAAAATGTTGGGGGTTGAATAGCTGACAGACGTTTCTGTTTCTGTTTAAAACAAGTTCGTCCCCCTTTACTTTTTAAAGCACTCACGACCGCCACAGGTGTGCGGCTATGTTAAAATATCTGGCTACTGTGTAGCAGAACTCGAACAAGAAAAGGAGCAATGTTTAATGCTTTCTGTTGCTTTGATTTAGGAAGTTTGAACATAGAGAATCATCTAAATCATAATCTCTAACTGAATTGGACTTGTTTCTGCTGCCAAATTCTACATATTCAACGTTGTTAGGATTCTAAACAATCAAATTGATCGAAAGAGAAAGATGGGGAGCTCACATTGTCTAAAATCTCCAAGGAGCCTTTCGCTGTGAATGCTTCGGGAAACAGAAGAGCGATATGCATATAGTAGAAGAGCTGATAATTAAGGCCTTCAAGGTTTCTGATTATGCTTTTCACTTCTGGTGCCCTGGAATTAGGTTTTTTATTATGCTTTTCCTTTTGAACGAAAGGACCGTTGCATTTTCAGGTTTATTTTTCCTTTTTTTATTTTTCGTGAAAGTTGCGTGCCGAAGAAGCGAGACGCTCCAATTTTTTATGAAAAAGTTTTATTTTTCATTTTTTACAGAACACATTATATATAATTTTTTATTTTTTATTAAATGTGATGTATAACTGATAAGTAAAATAATTCAATTAATTTAAAAAAAAATAGAACTAAAAAAACTTAAAAAAATTATAACAAATATATTATATAATGTGTAGAGATGATTAGTAATAAAACTATTTTTTTATATATAGATTTTTAGAAGAATTGGTGGGATTCACTAAAGCGTTGTTGGATATCAAAAATATTTCAATTTATTTCATCTAATTAATAAATTTTCTAAATTTATAAATCAATATATAATAAAAAATTTAAATTTTTCAAATCTTAAAATAAAAATAATATTGTAACAATATTTTAATTAACTTTCAATTTTTATCTCAACTCACTATCCAAACTTCTCTAAAGTCTTCATTTGATTATACAGATGAGATAAAAGTTGAATAAAATATTATTATAATATTATTTTTCTTTTAAAATTTAAAAATATTAAATTATTTATTATATTTTATGTGAAAATTTAAAAAAATTATAATGATATGACAGGAAATAAAATAATTTGTGTAACTAAAAAAGGCCTAATTTTCCTTTTCTAATAAATTAGAAGAATTTACACACAAATTTTATAATATGATAAACCATGTTTGAATCTTACAATCAAGGGCCAGATTTCAACCACGTATCCGGTATCCAGTTTTCCTTTTCAAATGGACGAAGAGGCATTCTTAAATATATATAAAAAAAAATTTAAGTATCAAAAAATTTTATAAAAGTAAATCTATAAACTGATATGATTTGATGTAATGCATCAAATTGTAAAGTTATTTTTATTATATAGTAGATCTAACATATCATATGAAACTACATCAATTTGTAATTTTACTTTTATAAAATTTCTTTGTGGCTGTAATATTTTCCTAAAAACATATTTTGTTTACACAAATTTTTGAAAAATTTTCAAATGTTAAACAACGTGATTTATCGTATTATAAAATTATTTTTATTAAAAAATAAATCTAACTTATTATTCTAAGAGTTTGTTTGGTTATTAAGAATCTTGAGAATATTTAAAAATAGTTTTTTAGATATATTGTTTATTAAGTTTAGAAAGTGAGAGACAAAAAATTCAATAAACTTCTTTTTTCAAAAAATAAGTTTTGTATTAGAGATTATGAAAAATAGATATATAGAGTTGAAATATAATTTTTTAAGAAGTTTTTTTGAGTTTGTAAAAAGTTGCATTTATTTTTATGTTTGTATAACGATCACATGAAAATCTGAATACATTAGAACATCATTGTTGGATTAGCAAAAGGCAAAGTCAAATTCTGGCTAATATCAAAATCATCACAGAGAAGTAAAAACCAGCACATAGTGAGTATGAAAAATAAGATTTGACCAGAATTTTACCCTGACTTCATATTGAAATGGATATGTGATATGGAGGCACTCTATAGCAAAAACCCAAGATGAGTGGTGCTACATCGATTTTGAGATCATTGATGTCAATTCTCACCCCCAAACGATGACGACCAGATGGTGTTGGGTCGTGTGAAGGAAACTGAAATCAAGAAAGTAAAATAAGCTGTTGAATGTTCTTAAGACAAGAAAAAACAAAAAGAAATTCATACAAACTCCAGATGATAGGTGGTAACGTTGTGTTTCGCACTCCTTTAGGTTAGTTTCTAGCAACTCAGGTTTTTGGGCTTAGGCCTACACACTTGAAGAAAAAACACAAAGGTGAGGGCCTGGATGCTGGCCGGGGAGTCTCCGATGCTTAGGTTAATATCTTCTTAGTGGTTCGTGTGAGAGAGTAGAGAGATCAAAAAGATTTCCTCGTACCTAGGGATCAACTTTTATACTAGGTTTCTAGGGATAGGTTACCCATACCCTGTGTCAAAGAGATATGTCCTATCAGCAGTCCCTTTAGTCAGATTTCTTTAATACAACGTGCTTTTTGGGGTAGCATAATTAATGCAGTGTGGCTCCTTATCTCTTTTATCCTGCAGGTGCATGACGTCAGGCGTCTCCTCCTTTACCCTCAAAAGATAAAGGGCACCCCTTTTTCCCACCCACCTGCCTATACAGTGCTATCTGAGGCTAGATGTCGTAGGGGAATGTTGGGGTAATGTGTCAAATCCTTCCTTGTATTTTGGGACTTCTAGCGTAGTTATGGTCAGGGGCTGACCTCAACTTCTAGACCGGGGGCCCTTAATGGGCCAAGGGTCATCCAGCCGAGACGGGCCTCGGCCAAGGGAAAATTCCCTTATAGTTAGCCTGCCAGTTCTCCAATGGGAATTTCTTCTTGCCTTTGTCTTCATGTCTTCTCACGGAAATTATCATTTGATATCCCCCTTTTTGGCAGGGATGACCATTTCACTTCCCAACCCTTCCACGTGTCAGGCCCTAGGGCACCCCTACTTGGTCTTTTCATCATCTGACGCAACATGCATTGGTTCCCTTCCCAACTTTGTTGGCATGTTTTGTGTTGGTTGAGTTACGATGCTCAATTGGGTATGTCATGTCCCTTCTACATTGATGGTGTCAGGCGGCTCCCCACATAGAATCGAGCTGCATGTCTAGCGGGATTTGAACTGTTTCGTATTCCACGTCTAATACATGGGGGCGGAAAGCCAACTGTCACTTCCCTTTAGAAGCTCCATCATGTCCTCTCTTTCCACCTTACTACCATATTTGCATTCTCATCATGCCGCAGCTTTCTCATTCTTCCTCCTCGCTTGACTCCTCTTTCTTCCTATTACCTTTCTTATCCTCAACCTTAATGGCTTCCAAGAAGGTCATTCGTCCCAAAATTCCTGAGGAGTTAGATGGGCTTGAGGTCTGCACTGCAAAGCAAACCTTTATCGATTACCACTAGTGCTCAGAGGCTACCCCCGAATTCTTGTCGTCATTGATAACCTAAAGGGGCCATCAACGACAAGGGTTATGCTTTGCATGTTGCCCTCTTTCCTAGTATGTTTTCCTATGGGTTGAGGTTATCCTTTCTTTGCCCTATCGCGACTTATTAGATCATCTTAGACTGGCCCCCTCTCAGCTTCAACCAAACACCTGGAGGATCTTGATGTGCTACTACATTCTATGGTAGCACGCCTTGTTAAAGTTGGACCCAAAGCAAGCTGACCTTACTGGCTATGAATTTCTCCTTACCCACATTCTCATAAAATGGGAAGGGAATCTTTGCAACTTCAAGGCGACACATGCCCTCGTCGCAAGGTCAAAGATTGGACCAACAAATTTTTCTTTGTGTCAGGTGGAAGATGAGCATTTCCCGTTGGGTAGATACAGCAGGGAGTTCCCTATTTGGGCCATATGGGGGTTGTCCCTGATGACCAAGATGTACGACTGATAACTTCTCCTGATGAGTTGCACCATATCGCCCTTGTTAAGGAGAGGGTGAAGAATCACCCAGATGTTGTGTGACGCCCCCAAATTCCGCTTGGGATTGAACAGACATTTGAAGCGTCGAGACATGCAACACAAGGTTACCTGCCCCCGTTCATGACATATAAGATGCAATGTTCCTAACATGCATCTAGCATTATGCAATATTCGCAGCGGATAATCTTTTTCTTTAGCAATACTATGCACCAAACTAAATATATCCCAAATACTTGAAACATAATTCATACATAAAGGCATACTAAAAAGCCGTGATCATCACACTAGTCCAAAATGGTTGTGATCAAAAGAATACTTGAGATACAACTCCAAAAGTACAAGTATTAACCTAAGTTAAATACTATACCATCATCAACATCGCACCGTGGCCTAGTCGACCGTATTCAGTTGGTCAGATTCCAATTCTCCTTTGGGTCCTGTAACAAGATCTACCATTCGGGGGGAATGGTAGTTGGGACTACCACAGTGAGATTTGATTACAAATCTCAGTAAGTTAACATAAAACTCACACACAGGTTAAAAATGCATGCATGGCAGTAAAAGCATAAATGCATAATTATAGTCATACATAAACATAGTATAACTTGACATATAGCATGACTTAACCAGAACTTAAGCGTGAACTGAACTTGACTTAACATGGCATGAACTTAAGCTTAAAACATAACATGAACAAACAACATAACATGAACGTGAAACATAACATGGACTTGAAATATAGCATGAACGTAAACCTGCATAACATAAATAAGAACTTGAAAATAACATAAACTTGAACATAACATGTACGTGAGTATAACATAACATGGACTTGATCTAAAACTTGACTTATCATGTATTTGATCTGAAACTGGACTTAACATAAACTTGGAATCTTATTCAATTGTCTTGATTAATAACGTGCATTAATACGTACTCCACAGTTGTTGTGGCCCCACGTATTCAAGTAACATAAAACATAATACGTACTCCACAGTTGTTGTGGCCCCACGTATTCTACATGTCACAATTGCTGTGTCTCATGTAGTGTATGCTCCACAGTTGTTGTGGCCCCATACTTCATGCTCCACAGTTGTTGTGGCCCCATGAATACACATAACATAAAATATAATACGTACTCCACAGTTGTTGTGGCCCCACGTATTCTACATGTCACAATTGCTGTGTCTCATGTAGTGTATGCTCCACAGTTGTTGTGGCCCCATACTTCATGTAACATAAAATATAATACGTACTCCACAGTTGTTGTGGCCCCACGCATTATAAGTAACATAAATATAATACGTACTCCACAGTTGTTGTGGCCCCACGCATTATAAGTAACATAAAATATAATACGTACTCCACAGTTGTTGTGGCCCCACGCATTATAAGTAACATAAAATATAATACGTACTCCACAGTTGTTGTGGCCCCACGCATTATAAGTAACATAAAATATAATACGTACTCCACAGTTGTTGTGGCCCCACGCATTATAAGTAACATAAATATAATACGTACTCCACAGTTGTTGTGGCCCCACGCATTATAAATAACATAAAATATAATACGTACTCCACAGTTGTTGTGGCCCCACGTATTATACGTATCATAACATATCTTATCTTTCTTAATGCATGAGACATTAATTAATATCATATACTTTTCTAACATGGCGTATACTTGTAAATGGCACAATATGATTTAATCATAACATTTCATGGCATACTTAACATGGCATACTTATAACATACATCATTGTATGACAGAAAAGATTATGTAACAGATAATTATTCATGAGAGATTAAATCATACATAGCAGATAAACATGTAATGACATAGCATGACATGGCATATACGATAACATACATACATAAATTGTAGTTCTCTTACCCATCACACATACACAATAAACTGATAGTAAGTTAGAGGCTAACTTACCTCGATCGTCGCGTTCTATGAGAATAGAGCGCGAAACACGAGGAACTGCACAACAGCTGGAAGAGGAACACTCAAGTCCTTAAGATTTTCACTTCTGAACTCAATTGCCATATTGTAAGCACTTGCAACACCACGGCCAACTTGAGGTTTCACTATACTCGGAAGAGATAAATTGACTTCAGAAAGCCTTTGCACTAAAACAAGTTCATTAAAATTATCAATAACAACCAAACAAACAACTCATTTCTCAATCCATATACTCTTAGCCATAGTCAACCACAAGATGACACCAGTCACCCCGGACTATAATCCATATCATCACTGCTTCGGGACACTGTCATACAGTTTCCCAACACTACACCATACGCTCCACACTTCTCTGCTACGCCATCCAACCCTTCGTGACACGCCATCCGGTGTATCACGACTTAGTACAGAGTACACTCACGTGAACTCTCTTCCATTCACACTACAAAACCCATCACTGCGATACACGTCTCACGGTGCATCGCTACGCGACACGGAGTACGCGCTACGCGTACTTCCTTCGCTACAACACTCATCAACACGATGCACATCACACGATGCATCGCCATACCACACGGAGTACACTACATGCGTACTCCCTTCCTTCTACGACCCACATCACTACAGCGCACGTCGCGCGGCGCGTCGCTGCATTACACAGAATACGCTACACGCGTATTCTCTTCACACAACCCGCCGTATCACATCTACGGCATCCATCTCACGCCTATACTTCACAGCACAGTCCACAAAACTACAAAATCAAGCCTAACACTTCACAACCACACTTCGTTTCACAACTACGCAGCGAACTCCACAAACACTAACTACACAGTCTACAGCCAACCAAATCAACTATGTTAAACATAAATAACTAAAGATAGAGGGTTATACCATCGACGGGATAACCCGTGCGTCGCTCGCTGCTCGTCACGAACATGCGTCGGAGGAGCATACGTGGCGGTACGGTGTCTGTCCACCACATAAAGTGGTAGTTTGGGCTTGAGAAAGGCTAGGCGTGGTCTTGGAAGACTCACGGTCGCCTTGTGATGGTCAAAGGTGGCGGAGCACGGCGGCATCACGCCGTGAACAGTAACTCCGAACGGTGAGCGGAGGAGACGCGAGGTAGCGAAAAGCCATAGAACTTCATGGAAAGCTAGGGAAAGGTAGAGGAACATGTGGTGGAGCTGTGGTGGCGAGGTGGTGGTCGGACGGTGGCTAACGGCGGCAGATCGGCCGTTTGAAACCATTTTTGGCCTTGGAGAGTGCGGGAGAGTGTGAGCTCTACGAAGCTCCGTTGGCCATGAAATTTCTTGGAGAGGTTCATGAGGATGAGAGGAACAAGATGGTGGTGGTGAAACACCACGGGTGGCCGTGTACGGCGGCGCACGGTGGTGCAACCGAACGGGTGTTTTGAGAAACCCATATGAGAAAAAGTGAGAGTTTGGGAAAAAGAAAGACATGGGGAGGAAGCCCTTGATGTGGTGAATCCAATGGTGGTGCTTGGTGGCTGATTTGGCCGTGTATGGTGGTCCAAAATGGTGAAAAGCCTTAAAAACCCATTTGTTTGGAGGCGAGAGTGGCGGCTAACCGTGGCTCGGATGGAGGTGAAACTTGGAGGGGATGTTCACCGGTGAGAGGGGAAGAAATCTGGGTGGGTGGTGTAGTCCACGCCGCCGGCGAGCGGCGGTTCTGGGCGGAGAAAGAAATCGGCAACAGGGGAGAAAACAGGGCAGGGGCAGCAACTTCCGGGGGCTCTCGGCGACTAACGGCTGGTCCGATGGCTCTGAAAATTGGTGTGTATGAACTATGGTGAAAGGGGAAGAGAATGGCGGGGGTGGTGTACGACACCTCCACCGGACGGCGGAGAAACGGGCGGTCAAAGGGGCGGCGACGGTAATGAGACAAGAAGGAAGAGCACGGGAAGAGAGAGAGAATTGGTGGCCGGCGTTGCACACCTCCGGTGCAGATGTGTTCGCCGGTGAGGGAGGGACATGCCGGAGGTGGAGGTGAGGCACGGCGGCCGGAGGTGGCGCCGGTAGGAAGCTAGAACCGATCAGCTATGGTGGAAGGGTGTAAGTCGACCATGGAGAGAAGGAGAGGAAAGAGAAGGAAAAAAAAGAAAAAAGGAAAAATGAAGGAAAAAGGGTAGGAGCCTAGGTAATAAACTTCAATCCTACGTTTTGGGATCCTCAAATAATTCAACGGTGAATTAAAACACTGATTAAAAACGCGTAAATGTTTTATTTTAAATAAAACACTTTAAATAAAACACTACGATGAATTAAGGTAGAATATTATTTTATAAACTAAAATTTATAAAATAATATTTCCTCATCATTATATAAAAATGATAAAGTACCGTTAATTAATCGAAGTGCATAAAACACTTAAATTTAAATAAGAATTTTCAACGTAAAATTAAACCTCTTAATATCTTAAAACAATTAAAATATTTAATCTAAATAATTATCCACAATTATAATATTTTCAGAGCTCATTAAATTATTATAATTGTGCTACTTTAAAAACAAGCTTATCTAATACTTTGAAATTCGATGGATAAGATCCGGGAAAACGCCATCGAGGTACAACGCTTAGGATAAAACTGTTCATGATTTTACAGCTGTCGGTGAAGAACAAATTACGTGATTTACGGAAAAGATAATCTATACGCGTGATTCCAGATGAGGGTAAAGACGAGAGAGATGTGATTGCTGTCGGGAAAGAATCCAAAACTGATAATTTTAGCGGGCTGTTACATGTTGTCCTCTTAGAAGCCCTTCTCGGAGAGGAAACATAATGGCATACCTGCCTCCTCTCAGCACACCATATTCGGTGACCGTACCATTCCCATGCGTCGAAAGCCGCGCCGACCAAGAAGCGTTCCCCCACACCCCCATAGGGAGAGGGCTAGGGCTAATAGTAGCCCAGTGTCCCCTCCTCGGTTTCCTCAGGGGCAGTCATCAAATGTGATTGACGTGCACTGGCCATGATGCCTACCCCATCTCCAGTTCCTTCCATTCGACCTTCAATTCCTCCACAAAGGAAAAGGGAGAGAGTCTTAGCATTCCAGAAGTGCTAGCCGTTCCACCATCCTCGATTGCCCTTGACGGGAGAGTAGGGGGCCAACATTCTTGCGATGCACTTCTACATGGCCTTCCTAAAGCAGGCTCCCTGTCGGTTGACCTTAGTAGAGCCCCTTCCCCGAGGTGAACGTGGAGATGATCCTCTCTTCTTTGTCCACTGCACAATCTGCAGTTGGAGGTCAAGTCTTCGAGGTTGCTTCTGAAGACCATGCAGAAAGGCCCAACCCAAATGCCGAGTGGGCACCCTCACCTGAGCCTCCTCGTGCCCAAAACTCCAAGGAGGGTCTTGCTTCTACTTCCGCCAGTGTCAAGCATACAACGGCTTCTACCAAGAAGCTAGTCGAGAGGACTCCTGGGGGAGTAATTGAGTTGAACTTGGCCACAGTCTCTGACCACGTAGTCAAGATGCCAATTACTCTAGTCTTTCTATCGCCCACCTTCGACTTGCCAACTGCCAAGATGGAGGTGGTTGTAAAGACAAAGGCCAAGGAAGGAAGCTCGCATGCTTCTAGTGAGGGGAGGGAGCTCTCAAATCTCAGGGATGAGCATTCTCCCACCACTGAGGTCCCCTCTAGTTCCTAGGTTGCCCTCAGCCTTGTAAAGGAGGTGGGGGCCAAGGTGCGGTCATCGTTCGGAGAGTGCGAAGTGGAGACTATTCCTTCTCCACTCAACCTAAGGCCAAGGAAGCCCAGGCAGAATCCTTAGAACGAGTGACCAAGTCCCTGATGGACTTCTTTTTTTAGGTCTCTTTCACCTATCGATCTTTCTTTTTTCCTCTTTTTCCTTTCTTACCATTTTGGTGTTTGTTTTCATTGGTGATAGGGAGCAACTCGATTCTCATAGTGAGCGACCGGAGGCAATTGAATGGGAGAATGGGGCCCTCCATTATTTGGCGCAGCAAGCCCTTCAATGCATATGTGGAGAGAGGAAGGAGAAAGGGCGTCTAGAGGTTAAATTGTCGGTAGCTCAACTTCTCCACACATAGAGCAAGGAGCGGATCAAGCACCTTCTCCAGCGACAAAAGGCCTTGAAGACTGAGCTAGCCTTGATGAATGAGCAGGCTGAGTTGGCTAGCAATGATGTCTTGACCGCATTAGCAGTGACCAACTCTACCTAGGAGTTGATTGATAAACTGACCACCAGGGTGATGGCCATTAAAGAGTCATCGAGCCAACTGTAAGGAGAGAATGCTAAGTTGAGGGGTTACCAAGCTACTAGAGGAAGAACGCCAGTCCCTCTCAAAAACTCTAAAGGGATGGGAAGACTCGTTGTAGGCTTCCCAGGCCACTGTCCACCAGGAGAAGGTTGAGAAAGCGTCGAAGGAGTTGGAGGAAACCCAACAAAGGATAGCCACCCAGGTCGTGGTCATTGAGGACCTGTAGAGTGACTTGTTCTAGGTCCAAGAGGTTGTTCCCCACTTAGAGAGACAACTGAGGTCTGCTATATTTGTCCGCCACCAGGCTTGGTCATACAGGTATATCGAAGGCCTCAAGAGGATGCGGGACCACGTATTGGAGAACCCTCATATGAATTTGAGGGTGCTTGAGGCACACTTAAGAACCCTCAACGTTCACGATCTTCCTCCTGACTCTGATGCCCTTGAGCATAACTGTAATCTTGGCAGAGACATGATCCAAATCCTGACACTCTTGAGGTCAACCCCGCCATGCCCGAGGTAGATCTCGATGCTCCAAGGCCAGACCTCGATGCCCCTCTACCTTAGCTTTTATTTATATTTCTTGCATTGTAATGTTCTTTGTGATGATATAATTTTCCTTTTTCCTTTTCCTTTTGAAAAGACTCCAATTGCAAATAAACGTGCATTTTTTTTTCACTGTTATGTCGTGCACCCCGACTTACATTTTTCCTTCACTTTTTCATTGGTCACCTTGATGGGATTGATGGGAGCCTAGTCTCCTCATCGGCCTTGCCCATGGAAACAAGGGTTGAGGCAAGTCCATGGAGACATGATACTTGGCTCCCCCATTGGCACTTTTTGAGTTTGTTTCCTTCACTTGTACTTTGCATATACATTTCACGTGCTTTGGGGGAGTGTGTTGAGCGAGAGGCAACATCATCTTCACTACAGACAATTCGTAAGCGGACTTGACATTTCTTACATATTTGAGTGACCCCGATCCGGTGGAACTTTTTAGGGAGTAAAGTCATGCTGTGGAGAGATTGGGCCCCCCTTCCACAAGGAGGGGGCTTGGGGTGCCTTGGGCTAACCCTCCTCTTTGGCCTCTCCGGAGGGTGGGTTGTCTTGCAGCTGAGAAGTTTAACACATAGTCGAAGTTAGGCGGGAGGTGGTCTCAACTGCGTACAGTGCACACGAACGTGGTCAAGCAGGCAAGTGACTTGCCTGCCCACTCAGGCTCTTAGGAGGTCGAGCGATCCCTAACATTTCCCACCTGTTAAGTTGTTATAGGACTGGTGACAAGCTAGGTGGTCAAAGGATTGGACCCACTTCTTTGGTGTGATGGAAGTCGAAGAGTTAATAAGACCGGTTCACCTTAGGTTTCCAGATGAGGTCGAGCAGTGTGTTCAGGCTGCACTTGCCTCGTTGACCCTTGTGCTTGGCAAGGGGAGGCTGAGCAGCACGTTAAGGCTAAACTCGCCCTAAGTAATGTTAGGCAGTCGAGAGACTAAACCCACACTCCACCATGAGGTAGGCCTGGCCACTTTAAGGCTTGGTCGACCTATTGGCCCTCAATGGGAAGGTAAGTAGGAGACTTTTGTTCATGTTGCAAAAATCAAACCAGTCAGTGTAAATAATCTCTCAAATTCGCAAATTTGAGCTATTCTGCTGAAGTGTGGTGAAGGTCCAAGGCGATACGCTTAGGGTTCCTTCACAGGAGATGGCATTTGGAGCAATGTCGGGTAGTCGAAGGACTAAGCCTGCACTCTACAGGGAGAGGGGTAAGGATGCCTTAGGCTAAGCCCACCCTTTTGGTCCCCATGGAGGTGACTGTCGGACGACCGAGAAGCTGGTCTGCACTTCACGTGATGGGGGTGGGGTAAATCATTCGGGAAGCCGAGAGGCTAGCCAGCTCTCCTCCATGAGGGAGGTCAGACTATTTTAGGGGCAAGTACTGCCCATCGACCCTTACGAGGAGGTAGGTTGTTCGAGTAGATTGATATCACAGGGAAGGTAGGTGTTGGGTCAGGCTGGCGTTGATCCCACTCTTCGTCATAACGGCGGGGTAAGTTGTTCGGGCAACCGAGATACTGGACCTGCTTTCCTCAGTGGGGAGGTCAAGCGTCGCTAGGCTAGTCCTGCCTATTGACCTTCACGATGAGGTAGGTTGTTTGGTTAGTTTGGGATTGGACCCGCTCCCATCTGTTAATACTCACAAGGAAGGTAAGTTGTCGAGCAGCTGAGAGTTGCCACAAGATGGATACAATAGCCTTAGGCATTACACACATCCCTTTGGTACCCTATGAGGAAGCTAAATGTTGGATAGCTGAGCAGCTAGTTCATACTTTGTCATGATGGGGACAGGGTAAGTCGTTTGGGCAACCGAGGGGCTGGACTTGCTCTTAATGTGAGAGAGGTCAGGCCACCACGAGGGCTAGACTCACATGTTGTCCCTCCCGATAAGGTAAGTTGTTTAGGCAGTTTGAGATTGGACTCACTCTAGCCCGTTGACATCATAGGGAAGGTAAGTGTTGCATTAGGCTGGCGCTAATCCTACTCTTTATCGTGGCAAAGGTCGGGATAAGTTGTCGGGTAGACAAAGGGCCAAACCCACTCTCCTCTACAGGAGGGAGAAGATGGCCTTAAGGCTCATCTCGCTGTTTGGGGCCCGTTGGGAGGTAAGTTACTGGTTAGTCTGGGACTGGACCCTCTCTCACCTGTTGACACTCATGAGGTTGGTAAGTTGTCGAGCAGCCGAGAGCTGACCCCCACTCCACCTCGGGAGGGATAAAGCAACACTTAGGCGTGACTCATCCCTTTGGTATCCCACAAGGAGGTAAGTAGTTGTTGGAGATCCTATTGATGGAGATTTGCGTTGATGGAGATAATGTTCATTGGAGTCTGCACATTTTATTCCAGAAAAAGTCACGCTTTCATTAATAGAGTCTACACTGTTGACATAGGAATGTAAATTACAAAACTTCTATTAACAAAATTTTTCAATTTCTACCGGTGCTCGGCTTTCTGGGAACACGGTGGCTTATTCCCTTCATTTGTTATGATATGCGCCCCTACTCCCCCTTAAATTCGATAAGGGGAGTCTTCATGTGAGGCACATAGTTGACATGGCCCCTTTAGCTTCACTTTCTTAAGTGGCCGAGAGGCGGTTCACGCATACCCCACCAGCCCTGGGTTTCAGTTCTTGCACATAGCACTCTCGTGCTAGGACCTATTCTCCTCGAATCTCTCCCACTCCCAATGAGGTCAAGAATTTCATCTTCAAGTGGTAGGTGGAGGTGACTACCCTCAAGTTGTTGAGGGTTGGTCAAGTAATTATGGTGTTATTAAGATGACGAGGCTTTTACCACCAAGAAATTGACCATGAAAGAAGCTATGCAGGGGGCACTACCTGCCAAGATGAACGGCGTGATGGTCCCGACTAGTTGGACTGTCTCCCCGTAGAAGCCCTTTAGTGGCATGGGAGTCAGTTGGACTTGGGCGATGTCCATCACCATTTGAGTGAAGGCTTCCTAGAATAGGATACCTGCCGAGCTACCATTGTCGATGAGGATTCTCCTAATGGTGAAGTTGGTGACCAACATAGTCACCACCAAGGCATTGTTGTACGAGTAAAGGACCTCCTCCTCGTCGCCTTCTCCAAAGAATATTATGCGGGCCAGTTCGCTCCTTCTATACTTGGTGGGGCGGTACTCTGCCAAATACACTTCTTGGTACCTCACTTCCCTGGCATGCGCCTTCCGTCTTGATGAGGTTGCACCCTCGCAAGTGAATCCTCCTGCAATGGTCTTGATCTCTCCCAGTGGGGGTCCTTCCTGACATGGCAACTGAGGGAGGTCATGCCCTTTGCTCTGCCTTCCTTCACCTCGGGCTTTCTTCCCTCCTTAGCCTATTGCCCCTCTCAACACTTATTTCTCGAGACCTTCTCCTCCACTTCTGTTCCGTCTTACAAGTAGTAGGATATCTCGGCCTTGGCCTATCCACTCGCTCCCTTCCCCCTTTCAAGGAAATGTAGTCTTCAATATTGTGGGTGGTGGACTGGTGGTAGGTGAAACAGCGACAATTGGCACTCTCATGGGCATCGTCTAAACGAGCTGCTGATCATCTTTTTGGATGGCAAAAGCTGATTGATCAAACTGACGTCCTAGGCCTTTCCTAGGGGCTTCTTCCCTCTTTCCATCACGCGACTCTCTCTTTGCCTTCTTGTGGGCCTTGCTTTGGCTGGGGCCTTCCCTTTCTTATCCACACGCTCCAGTTCCTTCCTCATCGGCTCAGTCAGGGAAAGGAGTGTGCCTTTGGCATTGATGAAGTTTTCGGTTTGATCCATGAACTCCCATAATATGGCGGAAGTCTTCATTGCCAACTCTGCCATGAACTGGGATCGGGGCCATACTCTCCCTAGGAGCATTTCTAGAGTTATCTATTCATCCTGGTCATCCATTGTCATGCACTCCTTATTAAACCTAGAGAAGTATGCTTTCAGGCTCTCATCTTTTTCTTGTTTGATGGTGAAGAGGTACACCGCAAGGCGTCTCCTTCTCCTACTTGCCATAAACTATGTGAGGAATAGGCGTGCTAGTTCCCCAAAGCTGTTTATGGACCCCAGCACTAAGGACCCAAACCACATTCTAGCCAACCCCTTCAAGGTCAGTGGGAAAGCTCTACAAGCACCTCCCCTGGGAAGCCGTGTAAGGTCATGTGAGCCTTGAAGGTTGGGGTCTCAGTAGTAAGGGCATAACCATCACCTCCTCGCTAAGGGCAGGCCCGTGCCGATGAACAGCTAGTCTACCGATGACAAAGTGCCCATCTTCCTTGCCATTTCCTCATATTTTTCTTTGAGGTTGCGTAGCTCGTTTTGCATGTTCTTCATCTCCCCCTCCACGTCACCTTCCCCTCCAACTTTCCTAGACCCAACGTGCTTGCTATTGTTGGGCTCCGCGTCATTTCCTGGCTCATTAGTGGTTCCCTTGAGTGTTTCATTTTCTTTTCGGAGGGTCTCCACCTCAGTAGTCAGCTTCCCCACCAACTATTCCATCCCTACCAATCTTGCTTCCATGTTTATCGATGTTGCTTCCTCTTTTCTGAAAGTTATATGAGCACAGGTTTCGCAAGCAAACGAAGGACACATGAAGTCTATGGAGATCTCATAAACGGCGCCACTATTAAAGTCGTGTTTCATACACCTTTGGACCAAGTTCCTGCGACTTGGGTCTTTGAGCTTGGACTTAGACACTTGAATAAAACACAGAGAGTTAAGGGCCTTAGTGCAGGCCGAGGAGCCTCCTATACTAAAGTTAGTATCACCTTAGTGGTTCATGCGAGAAAGTAGAGAGATTAGAGAGATTTCCTCATACCTGGGGATCAGTTTTTATACTAGGTTTATGGGAGTGGGTCGCCCATACCTTGCATTAGAAGCATATGTCCCCTCAACGATCCCTTTAGTCAGATTCCTTTAATGCAGTGTGACTTTTGGGGTGGCGCAATTAATGCGATGTAACTTTTAGACTTGTCTTTTGAACCTTTGGCCGAGGGAAAAATTATCTTATAACGGAAACCCAAGGGCAAAAACAGGAAATGGAAGAGAGAAATGAAGAGAGGTTCGAAAGGGGAGGGAAGAGAAAAGAGAGAAACTTGAAGGGAGAGAGAGGGTCTAACCATTTGTAAAATGAAATAAAATAATAAAATATGATGTAGTTAGGACTGTTCATCCGGGTTCCAGACCGGATATCTGGGTATATCTAGTCCGGAACCTGAATTTCAAACCTGGGCCGATTACTGGTTTTTTTTTTTTTAAACAATAACCTATGTCATTATGTTCCTTTCAAGAAGCATTTTTTTTTAAATCTAAGAGCCTATATTCTATTGTAAATTTTTCAAGAAAAAATATTGCAAAGCATATTCTTTTATATATAAAACTAATTACCTTTTTAACTAAATGCATCTAAATAAACATAATGCAATCACTACATATTTTATTACTTGGTATTTATACATTATATTACAAAAAACAAATTACAATATATGAAATTCCATATCAAAAGTAGATTACATAGTGCCACCAATACATAATATGTCTGCTTCATGCAATCAATGCATTCCTCTACAATTGAATTTAGTTTATGATGAATTTCCTGTCTCAGAATAGTCATTGTTGGTCCAAGTTTATCTGCAAGATATACATGTTGAAACGAAATCAATATATCATGTGAATTATTAAAAATTATTAATTGGCCTACTGATATTTTAAGTAAAGATAGCAAACCTAATCTTATGACTTAAAGCTCCAGCTCCCACGACTGCTCGCGGAACGATTACCTTGATTTTGTGCACTGGACACTTCCTATTTATGTGGTTCAAGGAAATATGAGTCTCAGGGGTTTATTTACTTATTGAGCAAAAATAGGGAACAATGAATCACAGGAAAAAATTACAATAAGTATGAAGAAACAAACATTCAAGCAAGAGTTCTACTACTTATACGCCGGTATGTATGCCAGCTGGTGCAGCAATTATTTACACTAGTGACGTGTTTTATGTACCAATAAGCGAGCTTGCAAATAGATTTTTCTTTAAGCCTAGGTTTAGAAACTAATAGTAGGCATGCTTTGACAGCCCATGAAGCAAAAACTGAATGTTAAGAGGCATGTTTATGCAAAATGAAAGCAATTGAAAGTATATTCAAATCTCTTAGCAGGCCTTTACCTAGTCACCTCCACTCCACCCCCACCCCAAAAGAGTCACAACTGGGAAAAGAATGAGCACCTTAGTTGCATCCCATAAGCTGATAGGAGTTATGGGTGGCTTTGCCTTACTCTTGCATGATTGAGGAGTAGCAAAACTACTCCTTTTACCCTCTGCAAAAAACATATAGACTAAAATGTCAACTCACTTTTACCCTCTGCAAAGGGGGAGAGTTAATTGGAAACAATCAAACTATTAGAAAGGTTTTACTGTAAATAAGGGTAAACCCAACAACTTGCAAGAGTGCAAGAAAAGAGGGTACCTTTCTAGCTTGTGAAGGTTTTTCAGCAGTTTTCTTTGGATCAAGAAGCAATTTGTTCACAATCTTAGACAACTCTAGATCACGATGCTCCTCCAACACCATTTTGGCCAACAAATCATTTTTACGCTTCTCTAACTGTGAATTCAAGTTAATTATTAGAGCCATCACTTCAGCATTTAATGCTAGTTAAAATGCACTTAAAAAGGGCTCTTTTCACATGGAAGGCAACTCATAATGCAGTGGGCCTATTTGAAAATTGCATCTGTTTAGCATTTAGAAAGTTGATAGAAAGATGTACTACCTTCATTAAGCCCACATATGATCAATATACTGTTTGATGAGTACAATTTAAACAAACAATAAGAGGGAGTATATAGATTCTGTACTTAAAGCTATATTTCGAGATAACACATATAACAAAGGAAGTGGAAATACCTCGTATTCTTCAACTGTCTATATTCAAACCATTATTCAAAATCATCTCTATACGATGAAAAAAAATTACGTTAAAAATATAATTATTAAAAAAATATGAAAAAATATATAATATCTACTAGGACTAGCTATAGGCGGAGGGCTATCAAAATACATCACACCGAGAATTGATTCTGACCTCGATGAAGGTATAGTAGCACTAGGTTCCATCAAGCTCAACTGCAATTTGAGATAAAAGCATCATTAACAAAGCACCAAATAGTGAACTAAAAAGTACAGCAAGAATAGCAAACTACAAAGAATTCAGTAGCCTTCCATTAAAGAGCAACAAAACATCCCATTTCAATTGGTACAGAACTTGAAAAGAAAATGGACAAGTACTCGTGCAAAATAAAATTAAGTAAAGCATATTTTTAAATTAATTAATTTTCATTAGTGACAAGAAAAAAACTAACAAGTAATTTTACTGATCCAGTGCTATGAGTATTGTATAAGCCTCATACCATGTCAGAATATGAGCTATTGTGCTCTATTAGATGTGGGGCGGTGCATGGTGATGGGTAATCTAACATGGCTACAAGATGCTAAGCTAGTGCATCTCTCGAAAGTAATAGTCTCGAAAGTCACAGTAAATATGCTAGCACAGATCTATCCCACAAAAATATTTCCTTAAATCTGTTACATTCAAACATTATCATCAAAACATACCCAAATTAACAAAGTAACAATGAACTAAAATATCTGAAGAAGGATGCAACAAATCTGGCCTGAACAAAAGCTACACAAGCCGTGGCAGAGAATAAAAGCTAAACAAACCCAAATAAAAAAAAAAAAGGACCCAAATCGCAGAGAACAAACTTTTGGGTCATGAGGATGAAAGCAATGGCAAGGGATTCATCGCTCAAAACAGAGGAATTACCTTCTTCTCATATATGTTTTCCTTTCCATCAAGTAATCATCGTGATAGTGAAAAACCCATGAGACACGGCGATAGCTAGGGTTTCAAAGCTAGGTTTCGTGTGAGAGAGAGAGAGAGAGAGAGGGGTGGCTGGGACTCGAGGGGGGGAGACGGGCCACGTGAGACACGGCGAGGCTAGGGTTTCGTAGCTAGATTTCGCTTGAGAGAGAGAGAGAGAGAGAGAGAGAGAGAGAAGGGGGATCAGGACCTAGGGTAGGGATTTTTCATTTTATAAAAACCTGGTTGTACCTGGTATTAAAAACAGAATCTGGGTTTTATACCCAGGTCTGGACCGAATGTACCGGTTATGACAATTGCGGGTTTTGGCCGCCCCGAGCCGAAAACCATAACCGGAACCCGTTGGTTCCTGTTAATTGGGTTTCGGGCCGGGCCAGATGATGAATACCCCTAGATGTAATTGAACTACAATGACAAGTCAAATATGATCTAAGGGTGCGAAATATTATCGCACAAAGTCAATTTTATTTGAACTTGCCTATTTCAATTTCAATGCAAGTGCTTTTAATGTAATCTTAGACAAGTTTTTTACTTTAATAATAAATGTTCAATGAAGATGCTCTAGTCTTAGGGGATGCTTGAAAAATGAGATGAAATGAGAATTTTGTAAATAGTAATAAGATGATTTGTGAATAATAGTGAGATAGTTTAAGTTAATTATTTATTGAACTTTAGGAAATGAGAGAGAAAAAGTTAAACAAAAATATTATAAAGTTAAAATATTGTTAGAATATAATGTTTTAATATAATTCTTGTTTAGATATTTTAAAAATTTTGAATTGTTTTTTGTTTAAAAATTTGAAAAAGAATTTTAATGATTAGTTTAAAAAATTGTAATAATCAGTTTGAAAATATTTATATTTAAATTATATCTATAAAACATATGATATGGCATAAAATAAAAATTATTTCCTAATATCCCAATAGAGAATCTCTATACATCTCGTTCTAAGATTCAACTTGAGGCAGGGATCGCCCTAAAGTTAACTTGAAAAACGCATGCACTAGAACTGCTCTATAAATGCGTTTTTCAAGTTAACTTTATGAGGAATGCTACACATCATCTCACACCACACATTTTATATATTAAAATATTATTTTTTATTTTTATTTTATTTTATCCTTGTTAAACTAATTGAATTATTCTATTTATCATCTACACATTACATATTTATTATAGAAAAAATGAAAAAAAAATTAAAATAAGTGTGGTGTGTGAAGTGTGAGGATGATAAGAAGAATTTTCCTAACTTTATTATCTCAATTCTATCACTTGGGTTGAAGGGAGTGAAGTGACGATTTATGAGAAGGACAAGGCATTATTTATTATATTGTTTATTTGATAAAATTTAATTTATAAAATAAGTTTAAAATTTAGTAATCTTATAAAATAAATCATGTTTGGTTGTAAAAGATGTCCTTCGTAGTAACTCATATATATAATTTTTCAAATGAAATGCATTTCAGAATTATAACATTTCATATAGGAATCAACAAAATGAGCAAAGGATAATACATAAAGAATAATACTATTTGACTATTTGAAACTTACCATTCAAATACTCATTTGACTATTTGAAACTTACCATTCAAATAGCATTTGACGTGCCACCGCCGTATAGTGCTACATAATTTATTAAAAAAATAAAAAAATAAAACACAAAAGTGGTATAGGGAACTAAGCTCCCGTTTAAAATATAGATTAGTTTAATTTTAAGTTAACCCTAATATCTAAATATTTAATTTTTAAATCATTAAACTCATCTCAACTCAAAATTTCTTTCTACGTGATATTCACAATCGTTTTTAACTTAATACATCTTTACATGCGAAATTTACAACATTTTTCAACTTTCTATAAATATATCTAAATCTATCTTAACATTTAAACACAAGTAAACTCATCTATGGTGGGTCTCACAAAACTTACTCTACCATTTCAACTCACTACTATTCATAAAAAACTTAACTCATCTCAATTAAGCTCTACATCCAAACAGGGTCTTAAAGTTTTAATCTCTCTTTATGTATTTTCGAATGCCCTTTTGTTTTCAATTTATTTAATAACTTGCGTGGCACCATCAATGCGTCAACAGAATCATCTTAACAGTAAGTTTAAGGTCCCGTCTGAAACTTGGACTACTCACTTTAGTCTAATTTTAAATTGAGTTTAATATCTAAACACCCAACTCTCGAATCACTTAACTCAAAACTTCTTTACATGTGGGACTTACAACATTTTTCAATTCAATATCTCTTTAGATGCGTGATCTACAATATTTTTCAACTTCTCATAAATACATTTAAATTCATCTTAATATCTAAACACATTTAAATTCATCTTAAATAAATCTCATAAAATTCATACTATCATCTCAATTAATTACTATTTATAAAGAATTAAAGTCAATTTAATAATAGCAATAGCAATAGTGAAGACATAATAAACCGATGACAAAAGCAATAATAATGCTACGTGGATTGCCTTGAAAGTCTTCCAAGTTCCAAAGGAAAAAAGGGTGCAAGTAATGGCAAAAGGGAGGCATTTTATTCCTGGCCACATACACATTACTTGGCGTGTTTGCAATGACAATGGGTAATTGAAATTCACATACTCAATCTCCAAAGTGACTAAATTTTAAAACTAATCACATCATTCCACGTTGGTAACGTCATTGTACAAATAAGTCAATGACTCCTTGAATTTCATTGGCCACGTGTCTATTTTAACATTTGACGATTAAATTAAGATGCTCTGCTTAATAAATATTTTAAAAATTTTATGTCCAATCTTTTTTATGTATTATTTGTACACTTTATTATTATAATTATGTAAAATTTATAATTGACCACATAAAATATTTTTCACATTAAATTATAAATGACCTCAAATAATTGAAAAATATTTATTATCTACAAATTATTTGATTCCAAATAAGATGATAATGGTTAAAATAATGAATAACTTTCCATTTAAATTTAATATTTAAGTTAAGTTTAGCATTTCCATTATTACTTTTAAGTTAAGTTATACTTTATTAAATAAAATTCTATACACCATATTATTATATTATTTGTATTCCACTAAATAAGATATGATATATTTATTACTATTGAAGGATTATTTATTGTATATGTTTTTATTATCAAATGATAATAAATACACTTATAATATAATAGAATGTAAATAAGATAATGATATAGTGTATAACACTACTCTTTTATTAAAACACCAATTATCCTAAAAGGTAACAATTTTAATGTTTTAATCATCAATTAAATTTAGAGTAATTCTATGCATCAGCCACTATTCATACTGCACACCACACACCTATAGGTTTTTATAAGGTGTAGAGATACTTTTTCATATAATATATAAATGTTTTTTATAGGATATATGGTGTGTAGTGGTGAATAGTGGCCGCTCCTAATATTTTTTCTTAAATTTAATACTTTAGATTATCTTCTAAACTAAGCAACAAAGTGATTATACATGCCCATCCTCTACTATAAATAACGGTAGCAGATTCTCAGCATTCCCAAACGCCTCGGCCTCCTAAAATCAAAAGAAAGTCAATATGGGGAGGTGCTTTTTCTTCCTCGTCGTCTCCTTCCTCTGTATTCTGTGGATTCCGAGCATCATACTCCAAAGCAAGCCTGTCGCAGCTTTACCGCTGTACACCGACTCACGGTGGATTGTGGACGAGGAAGGGCAAAGGGTGAAGCTGGCATGCGTGAACTGGGCGTCGCACATGGAAACTGTGGTGGCGGAGGGACTGAGTAAACAGCCCATGGACGACATCTCCAAGAGGATCAAATCCATGGGATTCAACTGTGTTAGGCTCACTTGGCCACTTTTTTTGGCCACCAACGACTCTCTCGCTTCTCTCACTGTCCGACAGTCCTTTCAGAGTCTTGGGCTGTCTGAATCCGTTGTCGGAATTCAGGCCAACAACCCCTCCATCGTTGATCTTTCCCTCTTACAAGTATTCCAGGTAACAACAAAATAGCCCTCTTTTTAATTCTCAAATCTCCTGTTAAGTTAACCCCATAAACATTCACAGAGAGAGAGAGGAAATATATATATATGTATTCCAGGTAACAACAAAATAGCCCTCTTTTTAATTCTCAAATCTCCTGTTAAGTTAACCCATAAACATTCAGAGAGAGAGAGAGGAAATATATATATATATATATTATATTATAAAGGTTAGGGAAGGACATGCTTTTCTTCGTGAACTTGGTTTCGTCTTTAATGAACTTTGCTTATTTGGAGACTTTTAGATCCGGATGTTAAATTTAACTGAATTTGGTTTAATCTAATTTTAAATTAAATTTAATATTTGAATACTTGATTTTTAAATTATTAAATTTATCTTAATTTAAAATTTTTTATACGTGAAATTATAATTTTTTTTAATTCAATATTTATTTATTCGTAAGACTCACAATCTTTTTTAATTTCTTATAAATATTTTTAAATTTATCTTAATATCTAAACACATTTTAAATAAACTTCACATAACTCATTTTATTAATTTAAGTTACTATTATTAATAAAGAACTAAGTTTAACGTTCAAATGCAACCTTACTATTGTTTTATTTTATGTTTGCAGCTTTCCCAAATTTTATTACGATATTGGTAATGCAATATATATTCTATTTATTTATATTTAAGCCGGAATATAGGCTATATATAATTATTGACGATAATGACTCGAATAAGTATGATAACAATGCCAATGAGGCTGATGGTGATTGCCACGACAATGATATCATGTTTTAATCTCTATCTCTTAGCAATATTATATTCTAATCTTATAGTCATTTTCTTCGTAATATATATATATATATATTTATCTTGTGTAAAAGGAATAAATATCGTTTGATTTTCCCAATACTTCTCTCTCTCTGTGTATAATATTTGTCGTATACTGCTATAGATCAGATGAATATTTAAATTTATCAAAGACAAAATATTATATATGAATAACTAGTTGAGATTTTTTTAATTATTATATTAAATTTAAACTTAAAAAACTATCAATCTTACTACTTTGATGTTCCAATTTTGTTGAACATCTTAAATTTCTTAACCCTCTCTCTCCTTATTCTTTGTCATGTTAGTGATAGGCGAGGAATCTTACAAACTTTGTTTTAACGGAGATAGGGGATAAGAACTATTTAGTTAATTAGTGTCTCAAAGTAAACATATACGGCCATTAAGATTAAAGTTAATAACTTTTATGAATCTATCGGTGACAAAACTAAGGCCCCGTTTGTAATTTGGTTAAACTCAGTTCAGTTTAATTTTAAGCTGAGTTTAATATTCAAACACCCGATTCTCAAATCAGTAAGTTCATTTCAACTTAAAACTTCTTTACACTTTAAACTTACAAACTTTTTTCAACTCAACATCTTTTGCACACGAAACCTACAACCTTTTTCAACTTCCCATAAATACATATAAACTCATCTTAACATCCAAACTCATATTAGGTGTGTCTCACAAAACCCACTCCAACATCTCAACTCATTATTATTTATAAAAAAATGCAATCCATTTCAACTCAACTCAACATTGAAATGGGCATATGCATGAATTGAGAAAACTAAAAAGACAAATATTAAGAAATTAAAAGAATATACTAATTAGTAATAAAATTACTAACTTAATTAGATAAATTATTTTTGGTTTAATAATTTCAACTTTTCTAAGAAAATCAATAAGACGTGTTAGCAAAACTCCATATTCGAAAATTACACATTTAATCTCTAATACTCAGAAGGAGTGTTGTTTATATCCCTTGTATCGTATTTGATAAAATTTTATGTCTAATTAAGGCGGTAGTGTCTAGCTTGGGGGCTAACAACGTGATGGTCATATTGGACAATCATATAAGCAAGCCGGGATGGTGTTGCAGCAACTCTGATCTCAATGGGTTCTTTGGGGACCAGTATTTCAACCCGGACCTCTGGATTGAGGGGTTGACTCGGATGGCAACCATCTTCAATGGTGTCGAAAATGTTGTCGGCATGAGCTTAAGGAATGAGCTTCGAGGCCCGAGACAAAACGTGCATGATTGGTACAGGTACATCATACATAAAAAGGGCTGGCCTAATCTTGTGCACAATGCTCAGCTCCTCCACAAATAGATTCATGTCAATGGTTCTTTTTGTTCAAATCTTTTGTGTTAGTTCTAATTTTCGGTTTTCAAACAAACTAGGTACATGCAGAAGGGAGCAGAAGCAGTGCATGCAGCAAACCCAGATGTTCTGGTCATTCTCTCTGGCCTCAACTACGGCAGAGACTTGTCATTCCTCCACAGTCAACCAGTGGACCTCACATTCACGGGAAAGCTAGTGTATGAGACGCACTGGTATGCTTTTTCAGATGGGATGGCATGGGAATCTGGCAACCTGAATCAAGTGTGCGGGAGAGTGGTAGATAACATGATGAGATTGTCAGGATTTTTGTTGGAACAAGGATGGCCGTTGTTCTTGGGTGAGTTTGGGATAGACCTAAAAGGTACGAATGTGAATGACAACAGGTATATGAATTGCTTCTCGGGTGTGGCAGCTGAACTTGACCTGGATTGGGCCCTCTGGACACTTGCTGGGAGTTATTATATGAGAGAGGGAGGAGTTACTGGATTAAATGAGAACAATGGTGTGCTTGATTGGAATTGGTGTAATACCCGAAATGCATTCTTCTTGCAAAGGATCTCTGCTCTGCAATCTCCTTTTCGAGGTATATTAGTAGTGATAAATGCCATTCATCTTCATTTTTACTACCATCATCCTTTGGACATTTCAAGATTGTGCTCATGTGACTTGCAGGGCCTGGTCTATCGCAAACTAAACCACACAAAAAAATCTTCCATCCATCAACTGGTCTGTGTGTTATAAGAAAAACACTGCAGGAGCCATTACGGTTGGGTCCCTGCACAGACTCCGATGGCTGGAACTACACACCACAGAAAACTTTAACCGTAAAGGGAACATATTTTTGCCTACAAGCACAAGATTTGGGAAAGCCAGCAAGACTTGGCATAATCTGCAACCGTTCTGGTTCGAAATGGGAAACGACCTCGGATTCAAAGATGCATCTCTCAACCATGCTTGACAGTGGTGCAACCGTTTGCCTAGATGTAGACTCCACTAATACCATAGTCACAAATACTTGCAAATGCATAAGCAGAGATGATATGTGTGACCCAGGAAGCCAGTGGTTCAAGCTTGTTGACAGTACAAGAAGTTCAAGCGCTACAGAATCATTCTGATAAAGCTCAATCTTGGCTTTTATGATCAGAATGAGAGTAACCAGACACTTCACAACTGTAAAAATTACCATACCCCATGTAAATTATGAAGCTCCTCCATATGCCCATATATATTAGGCCCAATACCACAAAAAAGGAGGAAAAAACCCAAACGGTTAGCATCTAGTCTAGTTTAAGAAGCAAAGATCAGTGTACTTAAGCTGATTACCTATGCAGCAAGTTTTAATTTTATTTTATTCTGTTGTAAGTTTATTTTCCTGTTGGGTAATGCTGTTAAGTTTCTAGAACTTGACTAATGAACTGATTTTGGTTGTTGATACAAAATCTAGCAGATGCCACAACTCCTTAGATCTTCTATGACAACCGAGATAGTTCATTCCACGTTAATAACGGAGTACCCTAAAAGCTAAGAAAAAAAAGAAGAGAAAAACAAAAGAGTATTTTATCTTCATATGGTCATACCTTCCAAGTATTTTTTTTGAAAGTTCAAATATTGTGAGAAAAATAATACCATGTGTCCACAAGATTATTCATGGACTGAACTCTACTTGCAAGTCGAGATAGAGGACACATTCCACACTACTACCATAGCAGGGTTTAATTTGTAAGAGAGATTCTAAATTATCTCCAGCTCATATCAGCCAAAGATAATAGAACAAGAGTTTGAAATTGACTATTACGCCCAGAACTACATAATAATGAGCTTCTGAAGCAGTTGATGTTCAAAAGAAACTGAATCGAGTTGTTAAATGGAGATGCATCACAGATCTCATTCTTCCATTACATCTCCTTCAATCACTTCCACCCTCTCTGTCAATGGCGTAGTCCTTGACAATAGAATCTCTGCAACCCTTGAAATGCAGTACTGGTCCTTACATAATGCAGCTCAATCAAAGAAAACTGATTTTCCAAATGGAATGAAAGCCATGTAAAGAGAATCAGGGAACAAATTGTGGATCATTAAAGTAATTAGGTACAGTTGCCATGGTCACTAACCATTCTCACCATCTTATCCATATCTGTATGTGGTAAGAAAAATTGAATTAGCAAGTGATACGCTCTCTAGAGGTATACCATTAAAACGTCAAATTAAAAAAAAAAAAATGATATTTTTAGTTATAGAATGTGTAAGTGCAATGCATTCCTTTTTAAAAGTGAGTAAATATGAAATTTACTTAAAAAATAATAATTTTTTAATAATAAATATTACTATTTTTCAAAATAAGTACACGAAATTTATAAAACTCATGACTGTGTCTAAGTTAATCTTGAAAAATTAAAATATTAAAATTTAAACTTTAGAATTTTTCTTACACGTTAACGGCATCAGAATTAAGGATATGCGCTTCATAATGATATAAAAATAGATTTTTTTTTTTTTTAATATGAATTTCAGACATTTCGAAGTATTGTGTAAAAACCTATAACCTTCTGAAGACCGAAAAGGCCTAGTTGACAACGGAAACCAAGGACTGATATCGTGTTTCCTTCATTGCTAAAGCAAAGAAAGAAAATAGTTGCTTAGGATTGGGGCATCTCGTTCAACTATAATCTATTTTATAAAAAGTTCTAATATATAGTCATTTTTATGTATTTTTTTTTACACATTTTGATGATATGATTGATTAAAATAATTATTTTATATTAAAAAGTGATACAGTCAATTATATTAGTAGAGTGTACAAGAAGAGGTGAAAATGAAATTAAACCAATCCTCTATAAAGTTGGCGGGTTATGCTACTTATCATCTAACACCGCACACAATACATATTTTAATTTTTTTTATTTATGCTAAACTAATTGAATTATTCTACTTATCATCTATATACCACATATTTTTTATGGAAAAAAGGAAAAAAAAATTAAAAAATATATGGTATATGAGATGCTAAGTAGAATTATTCAAAGTTGGCACCCCTTCCCCTACATATGTTCAAGGGTTATGAAGTGTCTTAAAAGTTATTTCAAGAGTTTTGCTGACTGACCTTTAATACTAACTAGTTATAGATGGAGGGGCTATATAGATAGCCCTTCCTTTCTTGAGTGAGTGCTTCCAATACAAAAATAAATAAATAAATAAAAATCTTTAATTCAAAAGGTTTCTTGTTAATTCTGGCATTTAGTCTGTGCAATATAAAAGTGATATTCTAATTTTAATACGTAGCACATTCCATCGTCGAAAAGTATGATTTTGGATAAACAAGAAAGGTAGAAAAGTCCGTTGAACAACCATACTCAATTCAAGTTTAATCGCTTGAGATAAATGCTTATGTTATGCACTCTATCTAGAATTTTTAACATTCAACATTCGCATTTTGAGATCATCGAATTGGAAAATTTTTCCTTAAATTACAACTTATAAACATAATCTATTCAAAAGATAACAAACTAGTATTTGAATTTACAAGGCAGAACTAGCACAGCGAAAGACACTGGCGAAACCCAACACCTTAGTGAGGTGACATTAATTATAAGGAAAAATCTAGTTGTAAGCACAACTGCGCATTAATATGTGCACCAATTTAATATGATTGGTCAAAAAGTAGATTTTATTTAAAACCGTGCTAATTTAAATTTTGAATAAGAAGAAATCAGTATTGGTATATAGATTAGTACACGACTTTGCTTATATGTAGCAAAACTCTTAATATAATTGTTGTCTATGGCTCATGGCGTGTGATTTTGGTTTAGACTTGTACAACCATGCATGAAGGGGAAGTTTAGATAGTAAGTTGAGTCGAGATAAAATTTAAAAGTTGAATAAAATATTGTTAGAATATTATTTTTTAATATTATCTTTGTTTTAGAATTTGAAAAAGTTAAATTATTTACTATATTTTATTTGAAAAATTTATTATTATTAGATGAAATGAAATGACTTGAGAGTGTTTTTTAATCTTAACAAGGCCTAAGTCCAAGAAAGTCAATATTTTTTTTATGATGTAATAGAATGATTGATGATGAAACCAAGACGAGGTTAGAATTAATAGAATGAGATAAGAATTAATGAAAGCTATAAGAGGATGCTTGGGGAATGAGATGATATAAGAATTTTGTGAATGCTAATAAGATAGTTTGTGAATAGTAATGTAATAGTTTGAGTTAAGTATTTATTGGGTTTTGGGTAAGGAGAGAGAAAAAGCTGAATAAAAAATATTATAAAAGTTAAAATATTGTTATAATATAATTTTAATATTATTTTTGTTTTGAAATTTGAAAAAGTTATTTTATTTTTTTGTTTTTATTTAAAAGTTTGAAAAATTTGGAATGATTAATTTGAAAAAGTTGTAATGATTAATTTGAAAATGTTTGTATTTGAATGATGTCTAGGAATGAGATAAGATGAGATGAGGTAAGAGGAGATAGGATAAGATGAAAAACTTTTCCAAACATCCCCTTAGTCTTTTGTGGTTTAGGTAGCAGAGTTGGAGAACATCCCCTTAGCTCATGGTCGTTCATGCATTTCCTAACTATCGCAGTCTATTTAGCAATTCTAGTCTATTCGTTCATGACCTGGAACTACATCTACGCGTTCCTAACCTTTCATCTTTCACTCCTTTGTTTTCTAACTATGTTCATTCTCTACTACTTCCTTCATGACATGCACTTAACATGACCTTTCCTAGTAGGTGCCATTCTGATATGCATACATTAACTGGGTTATACTTGTAAAATACTGTAATAGTTAAAAGAAAATACTTCCTCATACTTACTGTAGGACGAGACATGCCTTAGGAAGACGTCAGCCTAGGTTTTTCCTTCTTCCTTCATTTCTCTTTTCAGAAGTTTTATTTCATGTAAAAAGTTTTCTTTCTTTTATTTTGAAATTTTTTTATAGAGTCTTTCATAACCTGGGTTTTGCTCTGATACCACTATGTAACACCCATTCTTGTGGTGGGTCTTTTAGAAAATAATTTTTAGAAAATAGACAGGAATTACGGTTCCTTTTGAAATTTTCTTTTCCTTTTGTACTAGGATACAAAAGACTCCATGTTTATAAATAAAACTTGTTTCTTAATTTAAAAGTTATAGCAGAAAATATTAAATTTCATAATTAGAGTCTCTCGTACAAAATATCATGCCTAGGCTTTCGTGCTCTTCCCCTTGGGCTGTGCCTGTCCTGACGCGTCATGCTCATCTTATTCCTAGGAGGGCACACATAAAAACTAAAATGAGTCGATGACTCGAAAACATTACTTCATATAGTTAAAATATAATAACATAGGTTTTCAATCATGCATTTATCACTCCATACATCTACATATCATATGTAGACATTCTATTAATTTTGAAACGTTGTGAGATGAGATTTTTCTTTAAAAATATTTTCTTCTCGTAAAACAGTTCCCTATGCCTCACTGCCTTTATTTCTTAAAGAGTCTTTTCATGCATACATCTTTTCATACATACATGCATTCTTTCTTAACATGCATACATTCTTTCTTATCGCTTTTATTGGCCGTTGCACACTGTTGCACCTCGTGTGTTAGGATTAGCAGTCTTTTGGACCTGATTCCACCCCGTGGCCACGGGTTGGGAATCCATTTCATAAGGGTGCAGGACTGCGTGCATTACCAGTACTACTTACTCGGCATTGCAATCTGTCCAGTCCAGTCCTTTGGTATCTTTTCCATTTCATTTATGTGGCCGTTATGTATTTTCATACATTAAGCATTCAGTCCATTTATTCATTTAAGTCCTTTCATTCCTTTACAATCATTTACAATTCTTTACATTCATTTTCTTTAGTTCTTACAGTCCTTTCTTTCAGTTCATTCGTAAAAAGTCATTTAAAAAGCATGAGCTTAAACATCTTTCATTACAGTTCTTACAGTCCTTTAGTCATTTCATTCATAAAAGTCATTTTTAAAAGCATGGGACATTTCAAAACAGTTTCTTTGGGCCGAGGCCTATGGTTTCGTTTCATGAACATACATACCACATATAGCATTCATCCACATGCATACACTTACATACTTTGGGTGCGTGAAAAGGGGCTGCCAAGAAGGGTCATTACGTTACGTATACTTGAAAACTTATGCTTAGCGTTTTTTCTTAAAGCAGTGTTTCGCGTCAGTTCGTAAAGCATCTTAAAGAAAAGCGTTTCGTTTTCATCTTCTTATATTTAGAAAACTCTAGAAGAGTATGAACGCAATACTTACATGGACTTCATGTCATACTCATTCCATGTAGTCCATTCATGTGTGTGTCAGATGGCAACCTACATGCATACACATAACCTTACATCATTTTCTATCTAATGCATAAGTAACTATACTAGAATAGAACTATGCTTCACTTGGAACACTCTCCGTCCATCACTGGGCTCTTACATGCCATTTATTATGCTAAAACCTTCGAAGTCTTACTCCTTAAAGTGAACCTCTGTAATTCACCTTAGGGTTAAGATAATGAGATCTTTATCTTATCCTTCTATCAACCACATGTCAACGCATGACTCAGACTGACTAAGTCATGCATCTCAATCCTAGACAACTTACCATGACTACCTTCATGTATCCTAGCCCATACTCAATCCCCATTCCCATCCATACATGCCACATAACTTTAAGCCAACTCTGAGGCTAAAACATCGTACAACCATGTTGAGGACAGATTACCCATTACATATGGTAAACCTGTCCGGCACACGTGTCTCGCCAAAGGTACATATACCTTATCCCTTTATCGCTTAAGATTACACAAAGTCCATTGGTAGCTCGCTTATATGAACAAGAACCATACTTCGATACCAACTTGCTCAGACCAGGTTGATAGGACTCTTCCTACTTCCAGATCCTGTACAAATTCATCCTGACACTTAACAAGAGGACTGCATCCACAATGCACCTCTGTCGTGTCACGTAGCTCAAGACAAATCTCAAGTCACATCACAACACCAGTCATGCTTCCGCTGCGCTACTTTTACATTTTTCCATCACTTCACACATACTCTCAGCCATAAGTCAACCACAAGGTGACAACCCGTAACCTCGGACTATAGGCCAAGTCATAGCTATTTTGGGACACTGTTACACAGTTCTCGACGCTACACAATAACTTAACTCTCCTCAACTACGCAACCATCATTTTATTCACGACGCATCATTCGATGCATCGTTGCACTACATGGAATACACTCCATGTGTACTCCCTTCACACACCACGCCGCATCACAACTATGGCATACGCCTCATGCCCATACTTCATAACACAATCCACAAGATTACACAATTATGCCCAACACTTCACTACACAGCCACACTTCACTTCACAACTATGCAGCGAACTCCACAATATTAACAACACAGTCTACAGTCCAATCAACCAACTAATATTAATATAAATAACGAGGGATAGAGGGTTATACTATTGATGGGATAACCCGTGCGTTGCCGCTATTCGTCACTATCAACGATGTCAGAAGAGTCGTACGTGACGGTTAACACCACGTACAGTGGCGGTTAGCCACATACAGTGGTTGTCCACCACATAAAGTGGCGGTTTGAGTTTGAGAATAGCTAGTCATGGTCTTGGAAAGGTTTGAGGTGGCCTCATGGTGGTCTAGGTGGTGGAGTAAGGCGGATCTCGCTGTGAACAGTGCATCTGAGAGTGTGAGGGTGCGTGAGAGAGGTGGGGACTATGGAGTTTCATGGGGAGCTAGGGGAGGAAGAGGGAGGCTAGTTGTAGTGCTTGGTGGCCAAATGGTGGCTCACGGCGGCGAATTTGGCCGTGAGAGGTGCAAGTCGTGCATGAGAGAGTGGGGGAGAGTGTGAGCTGTAGGGACTTTAGTTGGGCATGGCATTTGCTAGGGAAGGTCGTGGTGGTCAGGGGAGGTTGCTAGTGGTGGTATGGTGGCGTGGGTAGCCGTGCACGGTGGAGAAACCGTGTGTGTGTTTAGTGACCCACTGGAGAGAGAGAGAGGTAGGGAGAAAGAAGACTATGGAAAGGAAGCCCATGGAGTGAGGATGCCAGTGGAGGAGCTCGGTGGCCTAGTTGGCCACGCACGGCGGCGCTACAACCGTCGGTGGTGAGAGCCCATGCATGAAACCCATTTTTGGGTTGTGTACGTGTGTGCCACGGGGAGGGAGAGAGGAGGTGAGTTCGGTGGAGGGTTGGTCATTGGTGAAGAGGGAAGGTTGCTGGTGAGGTGCGGCAGCCTGGGTTGCCATGTACGACAGAACAAGGGGGAGAATGGGTTTTGAAACCCATTCAGCTGAGCTACCATAGGAGGAGAGAGAGAGCACGTGAGGAAGAAAGACCAAGGTGAGGGAGGTCATCAGAGGGAAGGGGCTGGCTGGTGACTGACGGTGAGACTGGGCGGAGCTGTGGTGGCACTGGGCTGAAGAGAGAAGGCCACGGTGAGAGGGAGAGTGCACGTCTGGTTGGGAGAGAGAGAGAGAGAGAGAGAGAGAGAGAGAGAGGAAAAAGTGTGGGAAAAAGAGAGGGGATTGTGTATTTAATCCAGGCCTTTTGTTTAGAAATCTTCAAAACTATCTAACAGTGAGTTTAAATACTGATTTAAAAATGCTTAAATATTTTATTTAAATTAAAACATTGAGAGAAATTAAGATAGAATATTATTTTATAAACTAATGTTTATAAAATAATATTCTTTCATCATTAATTAAAATGATGAAGTCTTGTTAATCACTCGAAGAGAATAAAACCATTTAAATTAATTTAGAGTTTTCAACAAAAATTTAAATCTTGTAATATTTTTAAATGACTAAAATATTTAATTTAAATAATTTTCCACAGTTATAATATTTTTGGAGCTCTTAAAAATATTATAATTGTGTTATTTAAAAATAAGTTTAGTCTAATAACACTAGAAATATCACATATAAATATTTTCAGAATATTTAAAATATTCGTGAGCTTTAAAATAATAGGCTTGCTTTAAAATCCACTTGATATCTTTTAAAACACGTCGTAGAGATACGACACGTAGATCGAAACTCGTAATTACAGAAGAAAGAAAGAGCGAGTTATTACACGAGATGAATTCATTTTCTGAAATGGATGATACATTGGGTGTGGTAGCTGCCTTTTTTTTTTTTTAGAGGATAGACATTTTCATAAAAAATGACATGCCTAAGAGTATAGAGGTGCTAAGTTGGGAGATGAAGGCACAAGTAGACATTTTGACTAGTTGAGTAGCCAACAAAGACACAAGGTGCAGATTTATCTTGAAGCTTGTTGGTGTTATAAGGCTTAAGCAATGGAAAACATAGGCATCCAAAAGATCTCAGTTTCTCATTTCGAGGTTTTTGATTAAAAAGAGCTTTAACTGGTGTTTTATGGTGAAGAATAGGTGAAGGAAGCCTATTAATAAAATACGTGGCTGTTGCAAATGCATAGGCCCAGTTTTCTGAGGGAAGAGATGCATGAGTGAGAAGGGTTTTGCCTACGTCGACAATATGCCTATGTCTACGCTCGGAAACTCCATTTTGTTAGAGTGTATGGGGGGATGTTGAGTAATGGCTAATGCCATTCTCAATGAAGAACGATCTTACACCCCTTTAATTTTCATGTCAAATCTCATTTTAATCATTTGTAGAAATGATGAAATATATTTTTTACATAAGATTTTTGATGCAACGGAAAGAACCACACGTATTTTGTGAAGTGATCTACAAAAATGACATAAAACTGATGACCATTGAGGTTGGCAGTGGGTGAAGGTCCCCATACATCCATGTAGATCAAATCAAATGTTGCTTTACTAGCTAAACCATGCTTATGGAAAGGCAACTGATGAGCTTTATTAGTAAGACACGAGTGATAATGAGTAGAATTTGAATCCCAAGAACTAGTCGGAAGAGAAAAACAACTAATAATTCTGTTGACAACTTTTGAAGATGGGTGGCCTAGTCTTTGGTGCCAACCAGTTGCTGAAGTTCTTCATGAATAAGTACAACAGGTGTAGCAATAGATGATGAAGGTAGAGGATATATGCCATGCTCACACGGTCCTTGAAGAATTATCTCCCCCGTTCGCCGATCCTTCTTAAGAAGAAGGTTGGGGTGAAATTCCAGTAAAACATTATTTTGCTTGGTGAAGTGATGAACAGAGATTAGCTTCTTATATCAGGCACACAAAGGGTATCTTGAACTTGAAAATTTCTTTTTGGGAAAGATAAAGTGAGGGAGCCAGAGTGAGTAATTGGCAAACCTGATCCATCTCCAATAATAACCTCATTAGTACCATCATATTCAGAGTGAAGTTGGTAATTTAAAACCTGAGAGGTGATGTTATGGGAGGCTGCTAAGTCAAGGAGCTAACGCTTGTCTGGGCTTGGTAATTGAGTTAAAATATTGCATATTTTATATCTAAAACTAATATATTTTAATTAGTTTATTGACATTATTATTGGTTTTAGATTGAAAAATGGCTAATATACATAAATTTGAGTTGTGATTTAAATTGATTAATATCATGATTTATATTTAATTTTATAACCTATGATTTAATTAGGCAATAATTCTTCACATGCACAACACAGTTTTAATATTCTATTCTTATTTTTTATTTTTATTATTTATTTTTGGTTTCTATTTCTTTCTCAGTTTTTGAAAGTTAATCACCACGATAGAAACGAAAGGGCTTTTCCTCACTTTTTCACTTTTAATTCTCAGGACTTTCTTCTTTGGGGATTTTCTGCACAAGCTTTTAGGACACAGAGATGCAACAGGGGGGCCTTATTGGTGATTATAGGAAGAAGTGCATCAAGAGAGGATTTAAAGACACTGGCTTGGGTGAGAGCTAGACTTTTTCGTCTGGGACGCTGAGTTATTTTTCATGTTAGGTAAGCTAGCTGAAAATGAGGCGAGGCAGCTAGACTGCTAAAAAAAAAGCTGAACACGAACCTGGATGAGGAAAAGAAGTAAGTTTTATTTTCCTTTGGAGCTTGAACGAGGGGAGATCAAGCGGAATGGACTGGGTTGGAAATTTTTTTCTTTGGTTTTGGTCCATTGAGTCAGGAGTGATTTACGGAGAGTCTTTGGTTGTGGTTTTTGGGTGGCTGGAGAGAGAACCAGAGGGGGGAGTTGGATTTTTTTTTCTGGGTTTTTTCGAGACGAAACGGAAACGAGAGTGGGAACTTCCAGGCTTTGGTGGACTGGCTTTGGTGAGAGAAGCAGGACACGCAGTAGGTGGTCTCTTGGCTTCTGGTTTATTTTCTTAGGGAGTAGAAATTATTTGGAGAGAGAGAGAGAGAGAGAGAGAGAGATGAATTTTCATTTGGACTAGGAGTTTTGGTTGGACGTTGGGAAAGACACGAAAGGTTGGGAACCAAGAGGGCAAAAAGCTCTGTTCTTTTTCCTGGGTGCGAGAGAGAGAGAGCAAGGGAGTTCTTGGGCTGTTCTTTGCTTCAGTGAGGAGAGCTGCAGCTGTTCTAGAGTCGGACGCAGGTTTTCAGGAAGGACTGACTTATGAACTGGTCGTGAGGGACTTACGGAAGCACAGAGAGTTGGAGAGGAACTGAACTGAAGGGAGAGGAGTTTTTCCTCTAGTTTTTGACGGGGACGCGGGAGAGAAGCTGGAGGGAGGATTTCGTTTGGGTAGTTTTTGTTCTTTATGAGAGAGAGCTGAGTTTTGGTCCTGAAGGCCTTGGACACTAGCTGGCTCTTACTGTGATTAGAGGAGTTTTATTTCTCGTGGAGAGCTTTTGTCTGGAGCTAGAAAAAGAGGAGAGAGCCTGACTTACGAACGCGACTGAAGGGACTTAAGGGAGCATGGCAGCTGGTTTTGAAAGAGAGCATGGGAGTTTTTGGGTTGGGAGAAAAATGCAGGAGCTTAGTCTTCGGGTGCGCTTAGGCTTTAAGGGAGTGGGATTTATGGAGAGTTTTACGTGAGAGCAGGGGATTTTGGAGAGAGACATGGGGGCTGGAACCGAGAGCACTCTTCCACGGGAACAGACGAAACGTAGCGATAGAGGGAGTTCTTTGGGCTTTCCCTCCACTTTTGCTCTCTTAAAAGGCTGTTTTCTTTGTGTTAAATTTTGTGTTTTATTTTAGTTTTATCGTAAGAATATTTATTTGATTTCTATAGCTCTTGTGATGAATATGGTTGGCTAAATTTCGTACTAAGTTAGAGGTGAAGTCTAATGTTTAGATATTTTTCGAATCATTGATAAAATTTATATTATGAGTTTGATCGATTGAATGGTTTTATTATTGGATATTTTGATTATCTATATNTTTAGGATGTGCTTGGCCGGCTGAAATTTTTATCTCAAAATTAAAATTTTTATCTCATCATTACAACTTTTCCAAATCTCCATACAAAATATAATAAATAATTCAATTTTTTCTTAACTTTTTCAAATCTCAAAACAATAATAATATTAAAATATAATATTTTAATATTTTATCTTAAAACTCAAAATTTTCATCTAAGAATTCTTAGTGGCAAGCACAACAAAGACACTGGCTTGGGTGAGAGCTAGACTTTTTCGTCTGGGACGCTGAGTTATTTTTCATGTTAGGTAAGCTAGCTGAAAATGAGGCGAGGCAGCTAGACTGCTAAAAAAAAAGCTGAACACGAACCTGGATGAGGAAAAGAAGTAAGTTTTATTTTCCTTTGGAGCTTGAACGAGGGGAGATCAAGCGGAATGGACTGGGTTGGAAATTTTTTTCTTTGGTTTTGGTCCATTGAGTCAGGAGTGATTTACGGAGAGTCTTTGGTTGTGGTTTTTGGGTGGCTGGAGAGAGAACCAGAGGGGGGAGTTGGATTTTTTTTTCTGGGTTTTTTCGAGACGAAACGGAAACGAGAGTGGGAACTTCCAGGCTTTGGTGGACTGGCTTTGGTGAGAGAAGCAGGACACGCAGTAGGTGGTCTCTTGGCTTCTGGTTTATTTTCTTAGGGAGTAGAAATTATTTGGAGAGAGAGAGAGAGAGAGAGAGAGATGAATTTTCATTTGGACTAGGAGTTTTGGTTGGACGTTGGGAAAGACACGAAAGGTTGGGAACCAAGAGGGCAAAAAGCTCTGTTCTTTTTCCTGGGTGCGAGAGAGAGAGAGCAAGGGAGTTCTTGGGCTGTTCTTTGCTTCAGTGAGGAGAGCTGCAGCTGTTCTAGAGTCGGACGCAGGTTTTCAGGAAGGACTGACTTATGAACTGGTCGTGAGGGACTTACGGAAGCACAGAGAGTTGGAGAGGAACTGAACTGAAGGGAGAGGAGTTTTTCCTCTAGTTTTTGACGGGGACGCGGGAGAGGAGCTGGAGGGAGGATTTCGTTTGGGTAGTTTTTGTTCTTTATGAGAGAGAGCTGAGTTATGGTCCTGAAGGCCTTGGACACTAGCTGGCTCTTACTGTGATTAGAGGAGTTTTATTTCTCGTGGAGAGCTTTTGTCTGGAGCTAGAAAAAGAGGAGAGAGCCTGACTTACGAACGCGACTGAAGGGACTTAAGGGAGCATGGCAGCTGGTTTTGAAAGAGAGCATGGGAGTTTTTGGGTTGGGAGAAAAATGCAGGAGCTTAGTCTTCGGGTGCGCTTAGGCTTTAAGGGAGTGGGATTTATGGAGAGTTTTACGTGAGAGCAGGGGATTTTGGAGAGAGACATGGGGGCTGGAACCGAGAGCACTCTTCCACGGGAACAGACGAAACGTAGCGATAGAGGGAGTTCTTTTGGGCTATTCCCTCCACTTTTGCTCTCTTGAAAAGGCTGTTTTCTTTGCGTTAAATTTTGTGTTTTATTTTAGTTTTATCGTAGAGAATATTTATTTGATTTCTATAGCTCTTGTGATGAATATGGTTGGCTAAATTTTCGTACTAAGGTTAGAGGTGAAGTCTAATGATTTAGATATTGTTTCGAATCATTGATAAAATTTATATTATGAGTTTGATCGATTGAATGGTTTTATTATTGGATATTTTGATTATCTATATATTCATATTCATTCATTGTGATTTCCAAATACATTGAATACTTGAAACAATTACTGTGATATTCAAATGAGTTTGTGAATGTTATAATCATCAATCGTTCATGCTCAATCATTAGTGACTATTTTTCTTGACCTTATATGCTAAATCTTTCAATTAAATGGAATCATTATTCTAATTTAATTGAAGTAAATCGATTGAAAACAATATTATAAATTATTAGATGGATCCTCAAACCTTAGTCGTTCTCCATATCAATTTATTTTATCATTTTAGTTTTATTCTGTTATTTTAAAATTCTTCATCTCAGTAATTTTCTCTTCTATTTGATTGCACGTTCCTTTTGATAATTTCTTTTCATTGTTTGACTTTATTTTTTTTATCATATAAGTCAATCCCTGTGGATTTGACCCTGTTAGGTACTACAACACATATATACTTGCAGGTAAAACTGCCCTGAATTTTTGGTTCACTGGTTTGAGTCAAAGTTTAGGTGCAACACTTGGAGCAGCAATAGTGCAGTTCACATGTGGTTTTGGTTGCTGCAGCTTGGGACAGTATTTTGCAATATGCCCTTGTTGATCAAAGAACTGACATTTTGGTGGGTATTTTTAACTATTTGGAATGTCGAGTTTTGAACTTGGAGTTATTCTTTGATGAGTGTGAGTTCTGTGGTTTTGAAGCATGAGATTCTCGATGTTGAGTGGTGTTTGCTGTTAGCACCAAGAATTGTGCAGTTGAATCAAGTCTTTTGAGATATGCCTCATGACCAATTAAAAGATCATGTAACTCTTTAAAGGAGAGAGGATTCTTGGGCTCGAATGGGGGCAACAATGTCACGATATTCAGAGCCTAATTCATGCAAAACATATAAAGTGATGTCATCTTGAGATAAAGGAGCATCAATTAGTGCAAGTTCATCAACAATTGTCTTAACAGAGTGTAGGTACTTTGTTATTGTGTGAGTGCCACGTTGTGTGAGGGTGAGATCCTCTTTGAGTTGCATCACACGAGTCCTTGATCGGCTGGCATAGAGCTTGGTGAGTTTAGTCCAAGCTTGATGAGATGTCTTCGATGTTGCTATGAGTGGTATCACAATTGGAGAGACAGAGGTCAGGATAGCACTTAGAATAAGTTTATGCTGACGAAAAGCTGATAAGCTGCAATAGCAGCTGCATTAGTTGTCGTTGGTTAAGGTGGACATGTATGAGTTCCATTGACATAACCATAGAGGTTATAACCGAAGAGGAGTGACTCAAACTGAGAATGCCATGAAGGAAAATTGGTTGGTGTGAGCCTTGCAGTGATTTGCTGAGTAGCATTGATGGCTATGGGGGTATTTTCAGAAGAAGAGTTGGCCATGGTGAGAGCGGAAGGGAAGGGAAAAACCAAGAAAAATACTCGGTCGAGGTTTGGTGGCTTTTAGACTAATACCATATAGAGAAAATATACATAATTTGAAAGTAGGTTCACACACTTTCATTAGAGATGGAATTACAAATATATACAAGTTTGAAAGCAGAGTAACTGCACCTAAACTTAAGCTACCGTATAGCATTTTTGATACTATATGTGTTGTACAAATTAACATATAAGGAATGAATTAAATGAGTTATAACAGATACAGTTTTTGTATAATAGTTACAATCCTAAGGATGATTTTGTGCATGATTTGTAGTTGTCTCTATATACCTTAATATGCTTGATATATTGTAGTTGTCACATTTCTAAAACATAAGGGGGCAATTTCAACTGGGCATATCAAGCAAATGCTAATGGTTTCATAAAACCAATAGTCTTTCACATCTACTTCAATGAAAATGAACGTGAAATAAAGTGCAAATATGGATTGTTTGAGATGAAGGGATCTTGTGTAGATATGCACTTCTTATTTTATTTCTCGTGTTAAAATTATTCAAAGTGATGGGAATGACGAATATGTGAATCAAGTTTTGAAATGTATTTTGCTCCACTGGATATTATTCATCGATTATCTTGCCCTAGAACTCCAGAACAAAATGGTTTGCCTGAATGACGACATAGGCACCTTGTTTAGGCTAGCATAACTTTGCTAGCTCACTCTTCTGTCCCAGCCAAATTTTGGATAGTGGTGTTCACCACTGCTGTGTTCCTTATCAACTTGTTGCCAACGTTGATTTTACAAAAAAAAATTGCCTCATAAGCTGGTTTTTTGGACTTCGCCCAATCTTACACCCGCTTACGGGTTTTTGGGTGTGCATGCTATCTTTGCTTATCCTTTTTTGGGTGAACCAAGCTTTATTTTAAGTCCAGTAGGTGTGTGTTTCTCAGCTTTTCCTCTCATCACAAAGGGTATTGATGTATGGAAATATACATGGGTCGTCTCTATATATCTTGGCATGTGTTCTTTGATGAACTCAATTTTCCTTTCTTCACCGACAAGATAACATCAAGGATTGCCTTCAAAGTTCGACCACTACCTTGGCTTCTCCAACATCCACCACTTGAGTCACAAACAACATATGTTCCTAGTCCTCTCTCACCTTCTAATCCCTAGAATGATGCCCCAACTACATCCTCAGCTCCAAGCTCCGTTATGCCCTTAACAAAAGGTTCCATGGCAGTATTTGACTTGACTCCACCAATTCTTGACCTCAAACTAGTTCGGACCCACCCCATGATCACATGGAATCTAGACAATACTCGATGCCTCAAAGTTTTATTCACCTATCGGTATTCGATTCTAGCATATTTTCTAGCTAAGTTACAAACTCACCTTCAAGAACCAAAGTCATATAATCATGCTCTTAAAGAGCCAATGTGGCAGCACACCATACAAGCCGAGATTGATGCTCTACACACAAATTGTACCTGGACTCTAGTCCCTCCCCATTCGAATATGAATATGGTTAGTAGCAAATGGGTCTTCAAAATTAAGACTCGCAAGGATGGTTCTATTGAACAGTATAAGGTGCGTCTTGTGGCCCGCGACTTCACCCAGCTCTGTGGGTTGGACTATGATGAAACTTTTAGTATAGTTGTCACAGCTGGCACTATTTGCCTAATCTTAACACTGGCTTTGTCTCAATGTGGTCCCTCAAACAACTTGATGTGATTAATCCTCATGTCTATAGCCTTCACAAAGCACTCTATGGTTTAAAACAATCTTCTCAGCATGGTATCTAAAGTTCAGCAACTACATCCAACATATTGGTTTCCAACAGTGTCCAGATGACACCTCGCTATTCTCCAAGCATAGTGGTCCCAATGTTCTTATGCTTTTTATTCACGTCAATGACATCACTTTTTATTCATGTTGATGACATCATAGTCATTGGTAGTTCTTCTCTTATCAGCAAATTTATTTCTCATTTGTCATTGGCTTTTAACGTGAAGAATTTTGGGGGTTTACATTATGTTTTGGGCATTCAAGTTGCTTGTGATGAGTCCACATTTACTCTCACTCAGGCCCGATATGTGCTCTCACTTCTTCAAAAGTTTGGCTTGGATGGTGCCAAACTCAAAGCAACCTCATTGGCCTCATGCACTCAACTCTCGACTATTGATGGTGTTCCTCTACGTGATCATACTCTCTACAGGCAATTAGTTGGCTCTCTTTAGTATTGCATATGTGGTCAATTTTGTATGTCAATTCATGCAAACACCATGTGACACCCATCTCATAGCAACCAAATGAATTTTTCACTATCTGAAAGGTACTCTCAAATTTGGCCTTCATTTTACTCGAACTCCACTTAGTGCTGCTCTTCATGGCTATTGTGATGTTTAATTGGGCGGGTTCCCAAGATGGTTGATGCTCCACCAATGGGTTTGCCATCTACATGGGAGATAATCTACTTTCCTGGGGAGCAAAGAAGCAGGCCACTATGTCTCGTTCCATGGCAGAAGATGAGTATCAAGCCTTAGCAATGACTATAGTCGAACTCATGTGGTTTATTACTCAAAAGTCTTGGCCACTCTCTTCCGTCCCCTACATTATACCATAATAGCCTGAGTGCAATCCACATGGCCAAGAATTTGGTGTTCCATTATCAAACCAAGCATATTAAGATTGATGTGCATTTTGTTAGAGAACAAGTGGCTTGTAACATTATTTCTCTCCAGCATATCTTTGGCCATGATCAAGTCACTGATGCTTTTACCAAGCCCCTCTGCTCTCCCAAGTTTGTTCCAAATCGTTGCAAGCTATTCGTCTATCTAGTTCTCTGCCTTGAGCTTAATGGGGGATGACAAGGCAATATTTCTATAATATTGATTGACATAGTCTCTCTTTTCCCAAAAAGCAATTAAACATATTCACTTAAATTATTTTAATATTATTTACAAAATTTTGAGATACTCTAAGTGTCCAAACATGCCCTTAAAAAACCATGTCTTGAAGACTAACCACTCAATGATAAACATGGTGGAATAGGTGAAGTAAAACTTCTCTCTTCAAAAATTGTCACTTTAGGGAGAACACATAAAGGACATGTTAATCACATAGAAAAACCAAAGTGACCCTGGATTTTAAACCAAGTACCCACTATTGAATATGGTCAGGTGGGTAATTCAGTTATCGGCCAGGGTAAAACCTAGGTTGATAACTCCCTACAGAACACGATTATCCAAATTCCAGATTGGGCAAAAAAAAATCGACTCAAATGAATAATGTTTGTAAGGGGATTTTCCCGCACAGGTCAAAGGCTCAGAAGACAATTGAACCCAACCCGACTAGACAGCCCCTTGGCTTGTTAGGGGCCCTCGACCCAAAGCTAAGGTCGACCCATAACCACAATCACACAGGAAGTCCCGAAATGCAAGGAAGGAGGGGACACATCACACCGACACTCTCCTACGATGCCTAGCCTTAGAGAACATGTGCTGGCAGGTAGGCGGGAAACATGGGAAGCCCTTGATCTTCTCATAGCAAGGGAGGAGGAGTCTGATGGTGTGCACCTGCAGGATAGAAGGGATAGGAAGCCACACTTCATTAATGGTGCTGATTCAAGGACTCCACGCTACATTAATTGCACAACCCCAGAAGTCACACAACATTAAAGGATTTTAACTAAAAGAACAGTTGATGGGACATATACCTTTGACACAAGGTATGGGCAATTTCCCCCCTGAAACTTAGTATAAAAGCCATTCCCTATGTACGAAGAACTTTCTCTAATTCATTTACACTCTAGCATGAACTACTAAGGTGATACTAACTTAAGTATCAGAGACTCCCCGACCTCCACCAAGGCCCCCCCACTCTTTGTTTTTCCTCTAAGGTGATACTTTGCCGCGAGCCTTGCTTCCGTATTTGTCGATGTCACTTCTACTTGTCCTTGAGTCGTCTGAGAACGATTTGTTGCAGGCATATGAAGGACGTGGTCCCCCTCATGGAGATGTATGACGGGACCAGAGACCCCATTGAACACTAGGAAGCCTTCAAGGCTCACATGAACCTGCACAACTTCCAAGGAGTGGCTCGTAGGGCTTTCCCATTGACCTTGAAGGGGCCTGCAAGAGTATGGTTTTAGTCCTTGGTGCCTGGGTCCATAGACAGCTTTAGGGACTGTTCTGCCTATTTCTCACACAATTTACAGTGAGTAGGAGAAGAAGGCGCATTGTGGAGGTACTTGTCCAAGTTCAACAAGGAGCGCATGAAGACGGATAACCAAGATGAGAAAATAACTCTAGCAGCACTCCTAGAAAAGGTATGACCCTGATCCCAGTTCATGGCAGTTGGCATGGAGAGCTCCAGCCACATTGTGAGAGTTCATGGATCAAATTGATAACTTCATTAATGTCAAATACACACTCCGTGCTCTGACTAAACCGAGGAGAAAGGACCTGGAGCATGCAGACAAGAAAGAGAAGTCCTCAATCAAAGGCAAGGCTCGCGAGAAGATAGAGAGAGGGCCATGCGACAGTAGGAAGGAAAAAGCCCTCACAAAAGGCTTGAGACTTCAATTTGACCAGTCAATGCTCACCATTCAAAAAAATGACCATCTGCCCACCCAAGAAGATGACCACGAAAGCACTAGTCACTACCATTGCACCTACCACCAGTCCACCACCCACAACACCAAAGATTTCCTTTCTTTGAAAGGGGGAAGAGAGCAAACAGGTCTGCTAGGGCTGAGATATCCTCTCGCCCTTAGGCTGGAATGAGAGTGGAGGAGGAGATCCTAGGAAATGAGTTTCGAGAGGGGTGACAGGCCAAGAAGGGATGGAAGCCCGAGGCGAAGGGAGGCTGAGCGAAGGCCCCTGCGTGGTTGTCCTTGGTCACCACGAAAGGAAGGACCTCTACTGGGGGGAATCAAGACAATCGCAGGAGGATTCGCAGGTGGAAGCACAACCTCATCCAAGTGGAAGGTGCACGCCAAGGAAGCTCGATATTGAGAAGTGTACTAGGTCGAATATCACCTTGCCAAGTTCAGGAAAAGCAAACTGACCTCCATAATCTCTTTTGAAGAAGACAACAAGGAGGGCGTCCTTTACTGACACGACGATGCCCTCGTGGTGACTATGCTCTCGTGGTGACTATGCTGGTTGCCAACTTCACTACTAGGAGAATCTTAGTCGAAAATGGTAGCTCTGCAGACATCCTCTTCTGGGAGGCCCTTACTCAGATTGGGATAGATGCTGCTTGATTCCAACCGGCTCCCATGTTATTGAAGGGTTTCTCCTATGAAATGGTCCAGCTAGTCAGGACCATCACGCTATTCGTCTTGGTGGGTAGCGCCTTTTGTATAGTGTTTGAGCTGAAAAATTGCATATTTTAACTATTTAAAACCAATTTATTTCAACTGCTTCGTGACATTATTATTGGTTTTAGATGGAAAAATAGTTAATAAGCATAAATACGAGTCGTGATTTTTAATTGATTAATATCATGTTTATGCTTAATTTTATAACTATGATTTAATTAGATAATATTTCCTCACATATATAATATATTTTTAATAATTTATTTTTCTTTTTAATTTATTTCGAGTGTTATTTTTTTCAGTTCAAATAAAATTCACATTGGATCTGATCAAAAGCGCATACTAATTGAGAGGAATGAAGAGAAGGAAGGATAGCTTTCCAAAAAGAGACAAAATGAAAATGGTTTTCGGTGGACAAACACATGCGACACAAAGTAAACGAAAGGAGGCTTCTTTCGCGGCAAACCAAAATGGAAATTGCATGCAAACGAAACCACGTTTCAACAAAAAGATAAAAAGAGCCGAAAAAATAAGAAAAGTGAGAAAAGAGACGTGGGAGAGTTGGATTTTTCAGCTTGAGAGTTTGGACGTAGAGAGCCGTGCATGTTTCGGTGCTTGATTGATTTGGAAGTATGCTGGCTTGCATGGGTCAACGTTTACGGAAAGGGAACGGTCTGGACTTGAGAAAAACGTGGAAAGAAAGGAGAGACGTGGGAGAGTTCTTCTACAGCTTGCAAAAGAGAACATGCTTCGGCTTGTGAGAGGAGAGTGATTTCCGGGAGAGGAGGGGAGCATGTTCACGTGAAACAAGCCTGGGACATAACACTTTTTAGTCTGGGGGCTTTCGGTGGGAAGTGGGCTGAAACAGATAATAAAAACCAGAAGAGAGGAAGCTGGAAGACACTTCGCTTGGGGAGGGACTTCATTTTGGGGTCTTACTCTTCGGCTGGACAGACAGAAAACAGAACTAGGAAGAGAGTAGGGAGAGTTTACGTTCAGGGGAGTGATTTACGGAACTGAAGGGGAGAGGGACGTGAGAAAATTGAGAGAGGAATCGGTGCGTGAAAAAAGGATTGAGGTTGAAGTGAGGAGGTGGTCTGAAGGTTCGGTGAGGATGAAAAGAAAAATATAGAAGAGAAAGGAGACGACTGATACGGAAGAAGTGGTGGAAGAGAGAGGGTGAGTAGAGAGGTAGGAGAAAGAGAAGAGCTGGACGTTCGGACGGTTGGTGAAAGTGAGTTGTATTTGCTCTATTTTTTAGAGTGAAAAACAGAGACTTTCAGATTGCAGCAGATGAGATTTTCGGTGAGGGATACTTCGTCTGAAGCAGTTCGCACGAGATTAGTTGGACAGGAAGAAGCTCTTAGTCTGGGGTAGAGCAGTAAGGGAGGCTCCTCTGGCTTTTGACGGACAGATGGGTTGAGCTGAAGAAAGAAGAGCTACGGACAACAGCAGTTTTTTTTATTGAATTTTTCTGGCTGATGGAAAGAAGATTTTGTGAACTGGACTGCACTTCATTCAGCCTGAGAGAGAAGATTTTGTCTGTAGATGAAGCTTGGGGTGAACTGGCTTTGGTGAGAGAAGTCGGACACGCAGCAGAAGCAAAGCCACACGAGTGACGTTAGCTATCCATTTATTTGGTGCTGCGAGCAGAGAAAGAAACAAACGAAGGGAGGTTTTGGTTTGACGTGAAGCTGGACGGAAACTGAAACGGAACGGATACGAAACCGAGAGGGAGTTTTAACTCTTATTTTATCTTATTTTCTTTTCAGTTTTATGTTATTGTGTGGTTTTATTGTATTTTATTTTAATTCTATCATGGAGAATGTTCATTTAATTTTTATAGCGCTTGTGTTAAACATGGTTGGCTAAATTTTCATACTAAGGTTAGAGGTGAAGTTTAATGATTTGAAAATTGCTTTCGGATCGACGTTAAATTTATTTTGCGAGTTTGATCGATTGAAGGATTTTATTATTGGATATTTTGATTATCTATATATTTTTCTTGATTTATTGTGATTTCCGAATACAATGAATGCTTGAGAAATCCCTGTGATAGTCAAATAGATTTGTAAGTTTTTTTAATCATCGATCGCTCATGCTCAATCATTAGTAATTATTTTCTTGATCTTAAATGCTAAATCTTCCAATTAAACGGAATCATTATTCTAGTTTAATTGAAGTAATTCGATCGGAAACAATATTTTAAATTATTAAACGGATCCTCGAAACCTTAGTCTTTTTCCGTATCAACACAACTTATCATTTTAATTTTTTTGTCACGTAAAAAAATCATCATCTTAATAACCTCATTTCATTTTTTTATCGCGCATCTCTTTTAGGATTTTATTTTTATTTGTTTGAGAGAATTTTTCACATAAGTCAATCCCTGTGGATACGATCCTGTAAGGTACTACAACACCTGTATACTTGCAGGTAAAACTGCACTAAATTTTGGTTCATTAATTTGAGTTAAAGTTTAGGCGCAACATATAGCTTCTATCATGGTTGACTTCTTGGTGGTAAAGGCTCCTTCATCATACAACGCCATAATTGGTAGACCCATCATCAACAATCTAATGGTAGCGACGTTGATCTACCACTTGAAGATGAAGTTCTTGACCTCTCAGGGAGTGGGTGAAACTTGAGGAGAATAGGTCCTAGCACGAGAGTGCTACGTGTAGGAATTGAAGCTCAGGGCTAGCGTGGTGTGCGTGGTTTTTCCCTCGGTCGTTTAAGAAGGTGAAGTCGAATGAGCCACTAGAGGTGATCCCTTCGAGCCTGAGTTGCCAAAAAGCGGTCAAATATGCGCCTCACACGAAGTCTCGGCAAATCTTCGTTGACAACTTCTCCTACCGGGCTGAAGAGGGAGCAAGGGCACATATCGTTACGGACAAAGGGAAGCTAGGCCCACGATGGGAAGGCCTTTATGTGATCATTGCCAACAACAACCCAAGCTCCTATTGGCTTTGAGACTTCTAAGCAAACAAGCCGCCACACCCCTAGAATGCTGAGCGTCTGCATAAGTTTTATTGATAAAAGTTTTATGATTTGTGATTTAAATTTCTATGTCAATAGTGTAAACTCTATTAATGAAGGTGTGACTTTTCAGGAATAAAACATGTAAACTCCCCATCGCCATTGACGTAATCTCCACCATCAATGTTATCCCCATCAACGTAATCTCCACCAAGGCAAATCTCCATCATTGAAATCTCTAACACATACTTACCTCCTCGGGGGGTACCAAAGGGATGAGTCACGCCTAAGTGCTACTTTAATCCTCTTGTGGTAGAATGCGGGCTAGCCCTCGGATGTCCGAAAACTTACTTTTCTCATAAGTGTCAATAGGCAGGAGCGGGTCAAGTCCCAAATTGCTCGGTAACTTACCTCCCTCTACTACCCAACAACTTACCTTGACCTTTGTTGCAACGAATAGTGAGATCAGTGCCAGCCTGACTCAACATTACCTTCCTTGTGCTGTCAATGGGCAGGAGCAGGTCCAGTCCCAAACTAATCGAACAACTTATCTCCTTGTGAGGGATGACAGGCAAGTCTAGCCCTAGCGGCGGCCTGACCACTTTCACGAATGAAAGCGAGCCCAGCCTCTTAGCTACTTGAACAACTTAACCTGCCTCCATCACAGAGAAGCACAGACTAACTTCTCAACATTTCTACACTTACCTTTCCTGCAGGGTACCAAATGGATGAGTATAATGCCTAAGGCTGTTTTATCCCTCTTGCGGCTAAGTGAGGGTTAGCCCTCAGGTGCCCGACATTTACCTTCCTCATGAGCATAAACAGGTGGGAACAGGTCTAGTCCTAAATTGCCCGGTAACTTACCTCCTCGTGAGGGGCGATAGGTAGGCTCAACCCTTGTAGCGGCCCGACCTCCCTCATAGAAGAGAAGGGGTCCAGCCACAATGAAGAGTGTGATTAGCACTAGCCTGACCCAACACTTACCTTCCTTATGGTGTCAACAAGCAGGAGTGGGTCTAATCACAAACTACCTGATCCTTACCTTCCCGTGAGGGCTGATAGTTGGGCAGACGGCTCAACCTCCTCGCGTTAAAGAGCGGGTCCAGCCTCTCAACTGCCTTAACAACTTACCTCACCCCCATCAAGTTGAAGTGCGGACCGGCTTCTCAGCCGTTCGACAAATTATCTCCTTAGAGGGACAAATGGGTGGACTTAGCCTAAGGCACCCCTACCTCTCCCCCTACGGAGTATGGGTTTAGTCTTTCAACTACTCGATACTACTATGGAATGCCAAACTAATAATGCCTCAGACCTTCACCCCACTTCAGCAGGACAGCTCATGTTTGCAAATTTCAGAGATTGTTTACAATAATTGGTTTGACTTCTGCAGCATGGACAAAACATCTCCTACTTACCTTCTTATTGAGGATCAATAGGTTGGTCTAGCCTTAAGGTGACCTGATCTGCCTCATGGTGAAGTGCATGTTCAGTCTCTCAACTGCTCGACTTCTTAGGATTGCTTCTCCTTCAGTAAATCCTGACCTCCTTTAAAGACTTAGGGCAAGTCCAGCCTTAACGTGTTGCTCTGCCCCCATTGCCAAGTGTAAGAGCCAACAAGGCTAGTGTAGCCTGAATGTACTGCTCGACCTCTTTTAAAAATTTAGGGCGAGTCTAGCCTTAACACGCTACTCAACCCCCTTTGCCAAGCATAAAGGCCAAGGAGGCGAGTCCAGCTTGAACATTTTGCTTGACCTCCTCTAAAGACTTAGGGAGAGTCTAGCCTTAACGCGTTTCTCGATCCCTCTTGCCAAATGCAAGGGCCAACGAGGAGAGTCCAGCCTAAATGCGCTGCTTGACCTCCTCTAAAGACTTAGGGCGAGTTTAGCCTTAACATGCTTCTTGGACCCCTTTGCCGAGCATAAGGGCCAATGATATGAGTCCAACCTAAATGCGCTGCTTGACTCCTCTAAAGACTTAGGGTGAGTCCAGCCTTAACGCACTGCTCAGTGCCCCTTTGCCAAGTCCAACCTTAACGCACTTCTCGGCCCCCTTGCCAAACGCAAGGGCCAACGAGGCGAGTTTAGCCTGAATGTGCTACTTGACCTCCTCTAAAGACATAAGGCAAGTCCAGTCTTATAAACTGCTTGACCTCCTCACGACGGCAAGGCTAGTCCAGTCTTATGGACTACTCGACCTCCATCACACCAAAGAAGCGAGTCCAGTCTTTCGACTGCCTGTCTTATCACTGCCCGACCTCCCAGGTGCCTGAATGGAAAACGTTAGGGACTGCCCGACCTCCCAGGTGCCTGAATAAGCAAGCAAGTGACTTACCTGCCTGACCACCTTCTACGCACTCTATGTTGTCAAGTCCACTTACTGCCTATTTCTAGCAATGTGTTAAACTTCTTGATTGTGTGACAAATTTTCTCACCCCTGGGGAGACCAAAGAGAAGGGATTAGCCTAGGGCATCCCAGCCTCTCTTCCCAAGGAATATGGGCCTAGTCTCTCCACAACGTGGCTTAACTCCCTAAGATCTTCACCAAATTGGATTACTTAACTATGTCGAAGGGTTAATTCTGCATATAGATTGTCCATAGTGCCAATGACGTTGTCCCTCACCTGATACACCCCCCAAAGCACGCAAAAAAATATATATATATATTTATATAGATTACAAACAAAGGAAAATGAAGGAGGTGAACTCAAAAAAGGAGAAAAGAAAAGAAGAGGGAAAATTAAATGCCCTAACCCTTGTCTCCACGGACTAGACCGATGAGAATATTAGGGAGTCAGGTACTGTGTCTCCATGGACTAGGCCGACAAGGACGTCTCCACTGGAAGAGAGGCTGTTTATTTACAATTGAAGTCTTTACAAAGAAAACGTTTACATCTTTACAATGAGCTTTACGGTACAGAAAACATAAACAAAGCTAAGGTAAAGGGATGTCGGGATCTAGCTTTAGAGCATCAAGGTCTGCCTCAGGCACATCGGGATCATGCTTAGGATCATTAGAGTCAGGAGAAAAGGCATCAGAAACCATGTCTCGGCCCTGGGTGCAGCTGTGCTCAAGTGCGTCAGGGTCTGATGGGAGATCACAGACATTGAGGACCCTCAAGTGTGTCGCAAGGGCCCTCGAGTCCACCTGAGAATTCTTCATAATGTAATCCTGCATCCTCTTAAGGACTTTGATGTGTCCATACGACCAAGCCTAGTCACGAAAAAATATGGCCCACCTCAACCGCACCTTTAAGCAGGGAACAACCTCTTGTCCTAGTATAGGTCGCTATGTCTTGGGTGGCTACCCTTTGTTTAGTCTTTTCCAACTCCTCAAATACTTTTTCGGCCCTCCTTTTCTCCTAGTCGATAGTAGCATGAGCAGTTAACAATGAGTATCCCTATCCCTTTAGAGCATCTGAGAGGGATTGCTGTTCTTTCTCTAGCAGCTCAAGCTGTTGAACCTTAGAGTCTTGGCGGCCCCTTAACTTAGCATTCTTTCCTTGCAATTGGCTCAATGATTCTTCAAGGGTCGTCACCTTGGCGGTCAGTTTATCAACTGACCCCATGGCAAAGCTTATCACCGTCGAAGCGGTTAATATGTCATTATGAACCAACTCAACTCGCTCCTTCACCGAGGCTAGTTCAGTCTTCAAGGCCTTTTGTCAATGACGAAGAAGTTCAATCTACTCCTGGCTTTATGTATGAGCAAGCTGGGCCATCACCATCTCAACCTCCAAACGCTCTTTTCTTCCCTCTCCCCTATGCTCACATTGTAGGGCTTGTCGCGCCAAGGAATGGAAGGCCAAGTTCTCCCCTTCGATTGCTTCCCAACCATCCACGATGAAAATGGCCAGCCAAGATGCTCCCTGTCGCCAACAAAAACAAATGTGAAGGTAGTCTGCGTGGGACAATAAATAAAAGGGCAAAAGGAAGTCAAGGGAGGCAAAAGATCCACATCTTCGACTGCGCCTGCCACCCTCTCTACAAGGCCAATATAAATCTGGGAATGAAAGGGACCCTCATTGGCTGAAGAATTCTCCTCCCCAGGACTTGAGTGCTCCCCTCTCTCATTGTGGGCACGCAGGTTTCCTTCCTTGGCCCTTGTCTCCACAACTATCTCCATTTCGGCAGCAAGGTGAGAAATGATGGCCAGTTTTGACTTTGCTTCTTCCCCCTAGGAGTTTTCTTAGCTGGCTTCTCGGGAGAAAAGGGGATCATCTCCAAGTTCACCTCGAGATGAGGCTCTACCAAGGTTTGCAGGAATTCTTATTATCTCACTATGAATTTATGCTTGTATATTCTTGTTGGTTTTTGGAATAAATAGATTTTATGTGGGGTGCATGAGTATCTATATTTATGAAATTCTCATGTGTATGCAATGAAGATTCAAAAGGTATAAATGTCTCTGGGTTATAAAAATATTCAGTCTTGTGAACCTATTTGGATCAAGAGGGTTTAAATGTTTGGCAAAGTGAACCCAATTGAGACTGAGGGGTATAAATGTGACCAACTGCTCATTTTTCTCTCGATTAGTCATGAGTCTCGCCTTTGAGTTTTAAATCTTGAATTTGTGTTTTAAATTTAATAGATGATTTTTAAAGCGAGCCGAGTAATTTAAAATTCATGAAATATTTTAAAAGTATAAAATTATTCAAATGGGACATTTTTAGTGTTATTGAACTAAGCCTAATTTTTAAAGTAAGCCTCTTTATATTTTTGGAGTCTTGAAAATAATATAATTTTGAAAAATCATTTTATTTAAATGATTTTAGTTCCTTAAGAGTATTATTTAATATTCATTATTTTATTTTATATTAAAAACTCTAATTATCTAGATGATTTTATTTCTCTTAAAAATATTTAGTAAACTTCATTATTTTATTTTATGATGAAAAATATTATTTTATATCAATAAACCAAAGTCTGTTTTAAAAGTTTAGTTCCATTGCATTTTTATTTCATTTTTCTATTGTTTAGTTAGTTTATTTGTCTATGTTTAATCTTCACCGTTGGATCTAGATTAAGAACCTCAAGATGTAAAGTCTAAATAATTGCCATAAAATCCTAAATTATTCACTGTGTTAATTATGGTAGACTTAGAAGAAGTGATGTGTGGATGGGATTGTAATAGAGTTGGAGGTGAAGCATAAAGATTGTGAAATATGATATTTGTGTTATTTGTTCTGTGTGGAGTTTAATTGGACCTTGTTTTGAGTATGTGTGTGTAGTTGGTGTGGTGTTGGGATTGTTTAGGTTGGAAAATTGTGAAGAGCATGATTATCATATTAGCTTGAGATTTGTAAAGCTATGTGATTATTTGGCTTGTTGTACATTGAGTTTAAATGGATGATGAATTGAATGTGTTCTATTTATTGTTAACAGGCTTATTGATTGAATATAGGGATTGTGATGGTTGGGATTGAAATGGAGTTCGGTGACGGTTATGAGCATGGAGATCTGGCACCACTAGAGGATTAAGGATTGAGACTTTTCCGCACTTTGTAGTGTTTGAATTCTTATTGTAAGGCTGGATGACTGTAATTAGTCTTTTGCTTATGTTTTGGAGACAAGTGGCTTATGGATATTAAGGTCATGATATGTTTAATAGTGTTAGTTTTAATGACTACCTTTTCATTTTTCTGCTGTGAAATAATTGTACACCATTTTAGCATGTGAGCATAAGTTCATTATCACAATGTACGAAGGTGTATAGCCCGACGGGTCAGCATCTCGACGTTGCAGCTTCAGCCAAATCACAAGCGGGGGCCGGGGCATCACATTTTTGTTTTTTTGAAGTAAAACTTGTATGTTGTGTTCATCTATTAATTCAATTGCATTGTTTATCAAAAACTACATTCTTAAGAACCTCTCGAGGATGGTCCTCCATCCAGACTAACTCTTCACTTATAGTTAAAGCCATTTTAGCAAGACTATGTGCAAAACTATTACAAGATCTGTTAACATGAAACACTGTCCAGCTGCTTCTATTCTTCAAAACAGCTTTTAAATCTTCAATCAATTAACCATGCCACTCCCAACTCGTTTCTGAACTATTAACTACATTTACAACAGACAAAGCATCACCTTCTAGTTGAACATTCCAGAAATTTAGTTCATCACATAGCTTAATGGCCCTCCATAGAGCATATACTTAAGCTACAACAGGGTCAAAAACAAAATCTCTGGGACAACATAAAGATACTAACACTTCTCAACAACTGTCACGAATCACCACCCTAATCCCACCTCTATTCTCATTGATCTTCAAAACCCCATCCCAATTAACCTTAACCACATCCCCCATAGGTGGTTTCCAATGAGTAACCCTGCTACTACAATTTCCACCAATCTTTAGACAAACATTCAATAGCTTTATTAAACACTTCATTAGGTCCCTTGAACCTATTTGCAAAGACCAAGCCATTTCTCCTCAACCAAACTCTTCTCAGCACCATAGCCATAACCTCCATCTGATCTTGAGATAACTTTGAAGACCAATCAAACTAAAGCTAAAAAAGATCCCTTTCACTACTTGACCATTTATGCACTGTACTCCTCTCACAAGCCCATACATCACTTGTCCAATTACAGCTCCACAAAGCATGGCAAACTGATTCATTCATACTCTTGCACACTGGATAGGAAGCTTCTTTAATAACAATTCTTCTCAATAAGTTCATCTTTGTTGGTAGACAATTATTAATAGCCTTCCAAACAAAAACTTTCACAACCCCTAGAATATTCAACTTCCACAATCCCTTTCAAACCTCATCTGACCTACCCGAAACTTCCCCTTTCTCCCTTCTTTTCCTATTTACTTCTAAATGGTATGCACTTTTAACACTATGCATACCATTCTTTGAAAAGCCCATATCAACTTGTTAGGAAGCCCAAAAAGGCTGACAGGTAACTTGCAAATTATAGCAGCTTCATATTAATTAAACACTTGCTGCACTAATTCTACATTCCATCCCCTATTTTTAGCTTTAATCAACTCTTCCACTTTTGCCTCAGCATGCAAACATTTACTGGAGACTAAATTCTGAAGGAGAGAGTCATTGGAATCCACCTATCCTTCCAAATCCTTATACTCCTTCCATCCCCAACTCTCCAAACCAGCCCATCCCTCAATAGATTCAAAGAACTCCACAAACTTCTCCAGATAACTGAGGGTTCAAACCCTAAAGAAGCATGCAAAATATCTGAAGGTCTAAAGTATTTGTCCTTTAAGACCATAGTAGCCATAGAATGAGGGTTTGAACCCTCCAGCATTGCTTTGCAAGGAGTGCTTGATTAAAAATTTCCAATTCTCTGAAACCCAAACTTCCATCAGATTTAGACATTCCCATCTTAGGCCAACTCCTCCATTGAATTCTGTTATCCCTTTGTTTAAAACCCCACCAGAATTTAGCCAGTTGAGAAGCTATCTCATGACACAACTTTTTTTGGCAGCCTGAAGACACTCATGTAGTAGGTGAGAATTGCTTGAATGACTGCCTTAAGCAAAACTTCTTTTCCTGTGGGTGAGACGAACTAATACTTCCAATTACTCAACTTCTTCCACACACGATCTTTGAAAATGCTAAAGGATTGGTATCTAGACCTACAAACCAGAATTGGCAAGCCTAAATATTTCTCACAATTGTTCTGCACCTGAGTCCCACAATCATTTACAATGGCATTCCTCACAACAATACCAACTGTAGGACTAAACAACATAGTTGTCTTATGCTTATTTAAACTCTGCCCAGATGCCTTTTCATAGACCTCCAAAATCCCACTAATTTTCCTCCATTTCATCCATGTAGCTTTCCCAAAGATTAAACAATCTTCTACAAGTAGAAGATGAGTCAACTTGACCCCTCCTCGAGCAACTGACACCCCTTTAAATTCACCTTTCTGTTTTGCTCTCTCAAGCATAGAGCTTAATCCCTCATCAAATAATAGGAAAAGATAAGGAGATAATGGATCTCCTTGTCTTAAACTTCTAGTGGGAACAATAAACTCACCTGGCTTACCATTCACAAGAGTAGCATAAGTCACTGATGAAATGCAATTCATAATCAGATCTGTCCATCTAGCCCCAAAACCAAGCTTTCTCATTATTTCCTCAAGGTATCCCCATTCCACCTTATCATAGGCCTTAAATATATAAAGCTTTATAGCCATACTTCCCACTTTACCGTTTTGTTTGCATTTTATAGAATGTAACAACTCATAGGCTGCAATGACATTGTCTGAGATCAATCTCCCAAGAATGAATGCACTTTGGCATCTTGAAATAACCTCATCCATCACCCTTTTAAACCTGTTTGCAAGGGTCTTTGCAATGATCTTGTATAATACATTGCAAAGACTTATAGGCCTAAAGTCATTCACACTCTTCGGATCATTAACTTTAGGTACCAGTGCAATAAATGTCTGGTTAACAAAACCTTGTAATCTACCCCCACTCAGAAACTTCAACACAGCATCACACACATCATTCCCAACCACATGCCAAAAGGATTGGAAGAAAGATGCCCCAAAACCATCAGGCCCTGGAGCTTTCATTGGCCCTATCATTTTTAGAGCCATCTCCACTTCTTCTCTTGTAAAAGTCTTCTTGAGAAACTCAATCATAGAATCTAACACCCTCGGCTCCAAAATTGCAATACACTCATTAATGGCTTCTACTAATGGTTTTGCACTAGAATGAATCTCAGAAAAATGATCCCTAAAGGCAGCTGCAATACCCTTCTCATTTGTCCTCAATACTGATTTGCCATCCAAAATTGATACAATCTTGTTTCTCCTTCTTCTCTGGTTAGTACACTCATGAAAAAATCGAGTGTTTTTTATCACCCATAGTATACCAACTCCTTTTAGCACGCTGCTTCCATCTAATGTCTTCCTGTTCCAATAACAGACCCACCCTATCTTGCAACAGCTTCATCTCCACCATATTGTCCTGAGATAGCTTCCCTTGCAACTCCTTAATCTTCTTAGAGATTAGGTCAATCTCTTGAACTCTCCCCTTATCTCTCCCTTTAAAGCAAGATAATAAAGAACCACTACAAAACTGCAGTCCATTTTGAACTCTCTGTACAGGTTCTGTGATTGACACTCCTTTTTCCCATACCTGCTTAATAACTTGCTCACAACCATCCTGCTTAATCCAACAGGCCTCGAACCTAAAAGGAAATTTTTGTTTCCTTCTACAAAGCTCCCCCTCAACAATAGAGAGCAAAATAGGCTAGTGGTCAAAGCATCTCCCAACCAAAACCTCTAACTTCAAATCCTTAAAGAGAGACTTACATTTCTCATTTACTACAAACCTATCCAGTCTTTCCTTTGTAAATGATAGATCATCATGCTTATTAGACCAAGTAAAAGCACATCCTTGACAACCAATATCACCCAGACCACAATCCTCCAATACATCTCTGAACATATGAAGTTGACCCTCAGGTCTTTTCTTGCCCCCACCTTCTCATTTTGCAACAAAATCTCATTGAAGTCTCCTCATACACACCAAGCAGCATCATTAGTAGGCTTTAACTGCCTTAATAGGTCCTAAGAAAGACCTCTTTTATTTGTTTCAGGATGTCCATAAAAACCTGTAAAGTGCCAATCCCTTCCCTATCTCCTTTAACCTGCACACTTATATGCCTATTCGAGTAATTAATCACCTCAATAGCATTCTCATATTTTCAAAACAGCACCAAACCTCATGTCCTCCCATCAGAATCTACAACTAGGCAACCTTCCATGCCTAATCTGGGGTGTCACATTTTGGGTTAACTATAAAAGGTAGAAATAATTTCTGGATTTTATATTGTTAGTTTTTTATAATTTATATGTTTAAATTATTAACTAGTAGAATAAACGTTCTTTGGACGTTTGCCTAGTTTAGGCAAAATTTTTATGGTAATCATATCTATATATATATATATACACACACTAATGGTAATATTTGCTACATGTATGGTTAGATGATAAAGATAAAGAAAATAAAAATGAACTTTACATACTTAATGTCCTATTTAAGTATATAATCACAACAGTGAGAAATTTATATAAATTCAAAAGTGAAGAAATAAACATAAACTTTATACATAAGTCAGTGTCCTATTTAAAGATATAATAATAAAAATGAGAAGTTTAACAAAAAGAGATTTAGAGTATTTATAATGTAGCTTAATTTATAGATTCGGCGGAAAGCACGTTAAGCTTATTTTAACGTAATTGTCCATATTCATCTATTTTTGCGCGCAAGTATATAATCTATTCTTTTTCTAAAACTGTACTTACCAAACATGAATGTCTTTGATTGATATAGATATTGTATTTTTTTTTCTTATGTTATTGTCATTTGGACTTCTTTTGTTATTAATGCTACGGTTTTCATTATTTCTAAACATAGTGGAAGGTTTTTTACAAATTAGCTACAAATTAAAAACAATATTTTCTGTTCATTTCAATGAATATTTTTTCTAATGCATTTTTTTTTTTGGTTTCAAATGAAAAAAAAAAACACATTATTATATGTTTATTTACTTAGCTATTAGCTCATAGTTAATTTAAATTTTTTCACTTAATATATGAATTTTGAATAAAATTGTATTAAGAGTTTAAAATATAAAAAATTAATGTTGTAAAATTTTATTTGTTCTAATTTATACATTAGTAATTATTGCAAATTTAATAATAATGTTTATAAAAAATTTCTAGTTTAGTAATATACTATAGAAAAATATAAAAGACAATGTGTTAGTTGGGGCTAACCGTGCAATAGTGGAAAATGGGAAAAAGAAATTTATAAATGGGCTAAATTGAAATATAGAAGAAAATAAAAAAATAGTTTAAATTTTTTTTTGAACTTTAGATCTTATTACAAATAATTAGGATATACAAAAATGTTAGGTGAAAATATTATTCCTCTAATATTTACATTTATATATATAGTAGATATTTTTGTTATATTTTGTTTTTTATATAATAAAAATATAAAAAATAAAATATAACAAAATTTTAAACATTAGTTTATTACATTATTATGTTTGCATGGGAATAGCCTGCATGGAAATCTTAACAACTCTTAAATTGTTGACTATGTAATTGATTTGCAATAACTTGGATGGGAATGGATGGGAACGTTGGTAGCAAAGTTAATCTCTACTTTGAATGTCTTTCACAGATATGGACTATGAGGGGGGGTAAAATCCGAGGGCTCATGGCCCAAGCCCAGCCCACTTAGTTGGGTGCTAGAAGACAAGAGGGGACAATATGTGAGAGGAGGCATAGGATATCAAGAAGGAATGAGAAGACAGAAAGTAGGGTAAGGGGTGTCAGGGGGCACTTAAAAGGGAAAAACTCTCTCTCTCCGTAGTTTCTCTCTCTCGACTTCTTCTCCTTCAACTGCACTTCCAAACTCCAGACCAAAGGCTCCAGAGTAGGGATTCTCCTCCAGTAAATATATATTCAAAACCATTATTGTACAGTGAGACATGAGAGACCATGAGAGATTGTAACAAGAACAAGAATATTATAGTAAATTTTCCCTCTCCAAACCCATGAACGTAGGTCTAGCACTAAACCACATAAATCCTCATAGGACATGAATGACTATTTCTCATCCTCTAGCCAATTGAGTGATTTTTACGTTGTCAACAAACATCATATTCTTTTTAAGTCACTATCATTTGTTTTTCCTTGATTATTAACGTTATGGTTTCTATTATTTCTAAATAAAATGGAAATTTCTTCAAACTAACTACAAACTAAAAATAACAAGCATTTTTCTAAAAATAAAACAATCGCAAACCTTGTATCTACACCTGTTTGACTGAATATCCTCTAGTAGAACAGTAATTAATTCAAGTTTGTTGCGGAGTAGTGGATTAACAATGAATAAATTCTTTTTTCCGTCATAGGCCTTTTTCTTGCTAACTTAGTGTTATAAATCTCCTGCATCATATCAATAACTTTTCCATTGAGATTAAAGAAAACCAATTGATTATATTCACTGAGATTAAAAAAACTAATTAACAAGGTGGTGGTTGGAACAATGGAACCAAATCAACCACTCACTTTGGGGGCTGGAACAACCAGAACTTAGGTAATGGTGCTTTCATTGGTAGATGGAACAAAAGAATTGTACCAATGAATGAAGATGGTAGAAATGCGACAAACAATTAGGGATTAATATATATTTTCATAAGAATTAGTGGGGCAAATAGGTGCTGTTTTCTGGTGTACACATTAAGGGTCTAAGTGAACTGTATTGAACCCGATATTATAATTAAAATAACTGTATGTGGCTTTATATTTTTAATTATATATACATTAGGAGTTTTACATCAGCGAATCTCTTCTTTTTTCTCGTTTGATTGAGCAACATATAAATTTCTTTTTAGCAGACATTTCTCAGGCTCGAAAGCTAGATAAAAATTAGAAGAATAGGTGTTAATGATGTTTAAATGCATTTCTATATTTAATAATATTGTCTTACCAGTCAGCAGAAAAGTTATGGAAGGTTATAAATTCTACGTTGATTTGTGAGCATAATCTAAAAAAGATTTGAGAAGATATCAAAGATATAGGTAGACATAGATATATATATATATATATATATTTTTTGAAAATAAATGTTCATTTCATTAAAGCAGATACTGGATACATGGAGGGTAGTCCTCCATAAACATATGTTCCTCCGAACCTGTCAATGCAAACTTAGCTAGAGCATGTGCTATTACATTGAATTTCCTAGGTATATGATGGATAGACCAAGTCTGAACTTTTGATAGTAAAAGTTTAATATCTCTAATCACCAAACCAGTGGGGCTCCAGCTTTCATCCTTGTGTTGGACAGCCTGAACCATTACTATGGAATCTCCTTCTAGCTTGATCTGATGCAGACCCAGTTCAGAGCACAATGAAGTTGCTCTAAGTGCTGCTACTGCTTCACCAAGTAATGGATCAGGACTTAAAGAAATGGATGAGTACAAAGAAGCTATGATAAGACCACCTGAATCTCTAATAATCACACCAACTCCTATCTTTGAATTCTCTTTGTCCACGACTGCATCCTAATTAGCCTTGTAGAAATCTGGTGGGGGGCAGTCCATTTAGTCCTATGATCCACTTGTGTCTTGGAAGATTTTCCCCTATTATCTATCCATAGGCCAATTGCTGTCAATTATGTATGGACCAGTTTGGATACTTGATGAGGTGAGTGAAAGAGTTGCTCAAATAACCAAGAATTCCTTCTGTGCAAGATTGCCTTTGGAGTAACTGCAACTTCTGTGAATTCAAGAGGGGAAAGTTGATATAGGATGGGCTTCAGTACCTCTACAAAGGAGCCACTTTGAATACTGAGCTTTTGTATCCTTCTTGAGCTCATGGACCAAATATCTTGGGCAACTGAGCAAGTCCAAATGGCATGAGTAGCTGATTCAGGGAATTTGTAGCAGATTGGACAGAGGGGAGACTCCACCACCTTCCTCTTGTGTAAGTTCAGATTCGTAGGTAGGGATTCCCTAGCTGCTCTCCACAGAAATGACTTAGTAGCTTGTGGTGCTTGGATACCCTAGATTTTATTCCAAAAACTCGATAGTTGGTTCTGAGTTGAAGATTGCCCCTTCTATCTTCCATCATTATGCCTTTTAGGTGATAGGCACTTCTCACTAAGAATTTCCCATTGCCTGANGCCGAGTAAAAAAAGTGATACAAAAAAAAACTAAACCTAACTCCCCTTCCGGTTTGCTATTTCAAGAAGAGAAAAAAAAACGTTCCAGCTCTAAGCTTCCTACTAAAAAAACTAAGAAATAAAACTCAACTCCAGATGCCGAAAACGAAAAGAAGAATAAATAAAATAAATGCTAAACAAAAGAAAAAGAGATAAAGACCAACTCAAAAGATATCCAAATGCTGAACTAAAAACCAGCAGAAACGTTGAAAAGAAAAAAAAATAAACCACCTAGTTCTGGAAATGCCAAATGAAAAAAACAGTAAGAAAAGAATGAAAAAAAAACAAGTGCCCCCTTCTTCCGTCTGGAACTCCCCTCACGTTCGTTGCATGAGAATAATAAATACTGCCCCCCAGCTGAACAACTACAGCAAGACTAAAGGCAGAAAAAGAATAACAGCCTGCCCGAGTTGATGTGCTGGTTTGAGCCGTGAGTTTTGATTTCCTGCATGTGCTTCTGATTTTTCTGCATGTGTTTTCTTTACTTTCTGCAGTAGGTGCCGTGTGATACTTTCATGCATGTGCTTGTTGCTTTTGATCTGTTTTGAGGTGCTGCCCACGTTAGTTTCTGCATGAGTTTCTTGCTGAGTTTTTCTGCAGGTGTTGCTGCAGTTTTCTGCTTTTTTGTTTTCAACTTTTTGCTGCTTTTGATCTTTTATTTTTTCTGCATGTGTGCTGCATATGTCCTGGTTTGCCGTGAGTTCCTTCTGCATGTGTGCTGCATGTGGCAGCATGTGTTTGTGCTTGTGTGCTACCCGAGTGAAATCTGCTTCATGTGCTGTCCAAGTGATGCTTTGGTGAGTTGTTTGCTGCCGTGAGTTTCATTTTCTGCATGTATATGTTACTTTCTGCTTTATTTTTCTGCATGTGAAGTTGCTGCCATCCACTTTCTGCATGTTACTTTCTTTTATTTTTCTGCATCCGTGCTTGGTTTCTGCAAGTGTGTTGTCCGAGTGTTCCTTTTTGATTTCTGCATGTTCAGTTTGCAGCATGTGTTTTCTGCATGTGTTTTCTGCTGCTGCTTTTCTTTTTGCTTTTCTGCATTATTTTTCTGCTTTTCTGCATTGAAGTCTGCTGTCCGTGGGTTTCATTCATGTGCTGTGCTGCATCAACTTTTCTGCAAGTGTGCCGAGTTGCTGCTGAATGTTGCTTTCATTTCTTTTGTGTTTTGTTGCTGCTGAATGTTGCTTTCATTTCTTTTGTGCTTTGTTGCTCCGTGAGTGTGAGTGGTTTGCTTGCCATCCGTGAGTTGCAAATTTTGCATGTGTGCTGTCCACATTCCATCCGTGAGTGATGCATGCATGGGTTTCAATGGATTTCTGCATATGCATTAAAAATGTATTTCTTTCAAAGGCAAATATAGAACTTTATGTGTGATGACCCGCTTTTATGTGTATTTTCACTGAAGGAATATTTTAATTTAATTAAATATTTTATAGTGCTTTTATTTTAAATTATCGAGTTTTAAATGGATTTTATTGGCTGTTGGATTTAAATTGTGATTTAATTTATTTTGGCTTGTTTTTGGTTTTAAAAATTTAAATAGTTGGTTTTTACTAGTTATTTATTTTATTTTAGCTTATTGATGTGTTTAAAATATTTTATTGGTGTTTATTTATTTATTTGATGTAGTGTTAATTTATTTTAATCGTTTTATGTTTTTATACCGTTTTCGGCTGATCAGTCTTCGGACTTCCAACGTGAGGACTGGACCTCATTAATTTCCTTCCATCTTTTCTTTTCCTCTTCTTTTCTTTTTCTCCTTTTTCTTTTTTCCCTTTTTTCTTTTTCCTCTTCTCTCTCTCTCCCGCTCGGACTCTCTCTCCCCGCGTCTCTCTTTCTCTCTCTCTCCTCACCCACGCCGAAGCCTTCACCGCCCAGCCCCGCCGTTCGCCGGCGTGTGCCCGACACCACCCCTGCCGGTCGACTCCCCTCCGGCCGGTGATCATTCCCTCCGACTCCCAACAAGCCGCAAGGCTTGAAGCCCGATCCGCCGCCGTCGCTCCACCTCCGGCCACCACCTCTTCACCACTTCATCCCCTACTCCTTGCCGCCTAACCCACCCATCCCCGGCCTCAAACGGTCACCGGAGCGGCTCCCACGAGCTCAACTCCGATTTGCCTTTTTCCGCCCCTACCGGGTTTTCGCCGCCACCCACGGCCAAAACTCACTTCCACTAGCTTCATAAACATCCCTAGACCATTCCCTATCAATTTGGTGTCTTGGTTTGTCCCCGGTCAAAAGTGGGTATTTTGCGACCCACGGGAACAGTGCATTTGCACTGTTACGTTGCTTTCGCATCGCCGTTTGCTTCGCGCCGAACCTTCTAAAAATCCTATATAGCTGTAAGTATTTTCCAAACTCTACTTTTAGATTTAAATGTATTTTACTCTTTCAATAATTTAATTGGTTGGTTCGCTGATTCCGGACTGAGTCCGAGGAGTTCGGGGGTCGGGTGGATGGAGGACGGAGTTGTTTGAATTGTTGTGCTATGGTTGATTTTATTTGTCGAGCATTGAAATTGGCATTTACATGATGCATGCACGTGCATTTTATTTAAATTGAGAAAATCATGTTTTATTGGCGTAAAAGGATTTTTGGGTGCGTGCGTGTCACGAGCCCAAGCCGGGATGGGTTATTATCTCGGTGGAGCTCCTCTGGTCACTCGGGAGTGGTAATACTGAGTGACATCCCCTGGGTTGTCGCTGGGCGACGACCGGATCGCACGATACGGTAACGCTGTCGTGTCGACTCCGTGGTCCTTTTAGTGGCGGGGACTAGAGGATGGCCTGGCCAGGTACGCGCGAGTGGAGGCGCGAGTCTGGGCATCACTCGTGTAGGTGTCACACGCGTAGACGTTACCTGCGGTGTGGCACAGAGCCAGAGTGTGCGGATGATCCCTAGGGGAGATCATGGTGCATGCATAATTGGTTGGTTTTCATGGTTTTCGGATATGGGCCATTTTCTGGGAAAATGGCGATGGTCTTGTGATCCATTTTCTGGGAAAATGGTGGTTTGGGCCATTATCTGGGATAATGGCGAGGCTTGGTTTTAAAGGTTATGTTTTTAAGCCAAATGGGTTTTTGGCGTGCGTGGAAAAATATGGTTTGGGAGTTTTGTGCATTGGCATTCATTCATGCTTGTTGTTTGAGTTTAATATGTTTTTATCTAGTGGTGTTTTGGATTTTACTTACCTGCGGCACCATTTTTGGTACCGTAGATTTTGATGCAGAGTTCGAGGAGGAGGAGGAGGCTGAGCCCGAGGATGCGGCTCCGCCGGAGTTCTGAGTTGAAGTTTATGCTTTGTATTTGGTTTTGAAACAATATTTATGTCTTGTAATATTTTATTATGTACCTTTGAACCGCTTTGTATTTTATTTAAGAAAAAAATTCTGGTACTTAATTTTATGACTTTGCTATCCGCTGCGTATTTTCCTTGTGCACATTTGTCGCTTGCACACACTTGGCACTCGTCGATAGGATGGTGACCCGGGTTGTCACCATCCGGACGTCTCGAATTCCCCGTGTTGGTACGTGGGGATTTGGGGGCGTCACATTATATGTATAAAATATTGACATCAATTAATTTGACATTCAATATTAGAATTTGATGCATAATTAAGTGTTCAATTCTTATTTGATAAAATAAATCACTCATTTAAACAACTTAATCATGCAATTCTAACCCTTTATCACCAGTCAGCAGAAAAGTTATGGAAGGTTATAAATTCTACGTTGATTTGTGAGCATAATCTAAAAAAGATTTGAGAAGATATCAAAGATATAGGTAGACATAGATATATATATATATATATATATATTTTGAAAATAAATGTTCATTTCATTAAAGCAAATGCTGGATACATGGAGGGTAGTCCTCCATAAACATATGTTCCTCCGAACCTGTCAATGCAAACTTAGCTAGAGCATGTGCTATTACATTGAATTTCCTAGGTATATGATGGATAGACCAAGTCTGAACTTTTGATAGTAAAAGTTTAATATCTCTAATCACCAAACCAGTGGGGCTCTAGCTTTCATCCTTGTGTTGGACAGCCTGAACCACTACTATGGAATCTCCTTCTAGCATGATCTGATGCAGACCCAGTTCAGAGCACAATGAAGTTGCTCTAAGTGCTGCTACTGCTTCACCAAGTAATGGATCAGGACTTAAAGAAATGGATGAGTACAAAGAAGCTATGATAAGACCACCTGAATCTCTAATAATCACACCAACTCCTATCTTTGAATTCTCTTTGTCCACGACTGCATCCTAATTAGCCTTGTAGAAATCTGGTGGGGGGCAGTCCATTTAGTCCTATGATCCACTTGTGTCTTGGAAGATTTTCCCCTATTATCTATCCATAGGCCAATTGCTGTCAATTATGTATGGACCAGTTTGGATACTTGATGAGGTGAGTGAAAGAGTTGCTCGAATAACCAAGAATTCCTTCTGTGCCACATTGCCTTTGCAATAACTGCAACTTCTGTGAATTCAAGAGGGGATAGTTGATCTAGGATGGGCTTTAGTACCTCTACAAAGGAGCCACTTTGAATACTGAGCTTTTGTCTCCTTCTTGAGCTCATGGACCAAATATCTTGGGCAGCTGAGCAAGTCCAAATAGCATGAGTAGCTGATTCAGGGAATTTGGAGCAGATTGGACAGAGGGGAGACTCCACCACCTTCCTCTTGTATAAGTTCAGATTCGTAGGCAGGGATTCCCTAGCTACTCTCCACAGAAATGACTTAGTAGCTTGTGGTGCTAGAATTCCCCAGATTTTATTCCAAAAACTCGATAATTGGTTCTGAGTTGAAAATTGCCCCTTCCTATCTTCCATCATTGTGCCTTGTAGGTGATAGGCACTTCTCACTGAGAATTTCCCATTGCCTGAGCACCTCCATGTCAACACATCATGGCTCCTACACGGGCTAATAGGCATCCTACTTATTACACTAGCCTCAGACTCTGTGAAGATGGCACGGATGAGATTCAAATCCCATTGCATAGTTTCTGGATTGATGAGTTCTGATACTGTTGCCTTTGAATTCAGAATGTTTACAAGTGATTGCACTCTATACGTGGAGGGGCTTGGAAGCCATTTGTCCTGCCAAATCTTGATTTGTTGTCCATCACCAACTCTCCATATCAGTCCCTCCATTAGTAGTGGCCTTGCTGAGAGGAAACTTCTCCATACATAAGAGCCATTAGCTTTCCATTTGGCTGAGAAGAAGTTAGAGCCCAAGAAGTACTTGGCCTTGAGTACCTGTGTAGCAAGGGAGATAGGGTTTTGGATAATCCTCCATCCTTGTTTAGCCAGCAAGGCTAAATTAAAGAACTCAAAATCGACATAGATATATATGAAGATATAATACGTAACACAGATTACAAGCATTTATAGCAAAAGCAAAAATAGTGTTAAAAAAAAGCAAAAACAAAAATACAAAAAATTTAATTCCAAAGAAATTCATAAAGATTATATTAAATTAAATAAATTAGTTAAAACATCTAAGAATAGAAGAAATTTATTAAAAACAATCAATCTCATGTGGGGAAAAAAAATTCGTACAACAAACATACGATGTTAAGCATTTTTTTAAAGAGAAACAATATTTGTAGTCGTGGATTAGGCAAACGCCACGCAGTATCTTTGAAAAAAGTAAATTAATACGGAATCTATATAAAAAAAATTAACTTTTTAATCTTGGATCTCACTATTTTTCAAAACGATTGCGTGGCGTTTATGCTCTCCACAACTTTATGTAGCATTACTATTTTTTTAAATTACATATATTTTTATATGAATATTAAAAAGTAAAATAAGATTTTTTCATATGAAAAAGGAGCACGTATCCAGAAGTAAAGGACAAGTAAAAAAGTAGTAGAAGTAGAGGAATTCAAGAACAAGAGAACTAAAGAGTAGTAGAATAAGAACAAAAACATCAGATTTGTTACAAGAAATACGTTAGAAAAAAGGAACAAAAAAAATGTATAGTTATATTTGTTAAATAAGAAAATATTTATATATTAATAATAATAATAGATCAGATAAAAAAATTCAATATTTATAGAAAAAGAAGAAAATAAAATAATGCAATAAATTAAATCTGTTTGTAATATTGTTTTTAATAATTCTATTAATAACTTTATGAATATCACATTTTTTATTAATATAAAATTCAAATTTAACAAATAGTATTAAATTTTGGAAATATCAAAATTTTTTATTACAAAATTGAACCAATTTTTTTCTAAAATATAAAACAACCACAAAAATATATACAAAACCCACCTTGTTTCCTGTGAAGTTTAAACAAAGTTGGAAACTGTAGTATTATATTTTACCTTTTCTTCTATCTCCCTTTTACTCTCTACACCGAAATATTATATTTTCTTCTCTCTCTCCTAACACTATCTTCTACATTTCTATCACATTGAAGTCAACATTATTTTGGGGTATATAATTAAAAATATGAACAAAATTAGTTAGTATGTTTAACAATGGCACAAATCTATCAAAAATATCCATCTAATGAGGAAAAGAATTATTCATATAAGAAACATATAGTGTGAACCAAGTACATGTGCATTTGTAGAAATATAAAAAAAAAATAGAGTAAGATTTTTTCTTATTAAAAATAAGAGAATGTACCACAACGTAAAAGACAAATAAAATAGCAGTAGAAGAAATCGAGAACAAGCAGATTGCAGACCTATTGAAAAAACATATTAGAAAGAAAAAGAAGAAGCTGTATAGTCATATTTAGCACTGTTCATCCGGGTCGGATTTAAATCCGCCCTGATTCAAAACCCGGAAAACCAGATTCCGTTTCCGGGTTCCGGACCGGATCAAATCCGGATTGCAAAATCCGGATCTACCCGGTCCGGATACGAGTTTAAAACCCGGGGGTCCTTTTTAAAATCCAGCTTCGTTCGGTTTCTAATGTTTTCGTCGTCCGGTTTCTAATGTTAATCAGAACATAACTTTTAAAATAAATTAGAAGGAAAAATAAAATAGAAAAGTGGAGATAAGAAATTGTACATAAAATGAAAGAGAAACAAGAGAGAGAGCCTCATTAAAGCGGCAAAGCCTCACTTTTCTAGGATGTAGCATTGATCTCCTGCACTCTTTGTAGATAAAGCACACTTTTCCAACCTCTAGAAATGAGAGAGAGAGACAGCCTCATTAGAGCATTGGCATTGGCTTCATCAAAAGCCAATGCAAATGCATAAATTGATGAACGTCTACGAAATACCGCTGCATTGGTTTCGGTAAACATAAAATCTGAAGTTTTGACATACAGTATTTCTTCCGTTTCCTTCAAATTTGAAGGAGCACTGCACATTCATCTTCAACTTATTTTATTCCTCATTTAATGCCCAACCGCCGTTTTATTTTCCCTCTCTCCTTTTTCCTCCCCGCATTTTCTCTCCCCCGTGCCTCTCTTTTTCATTTTTCGCCATCAACGGAAACAAAATCTCTCAGATTCTTCAAATTTTAACCGATTTCATCAGAGAAGAAGGGTGTGTTTCTCTCGGATTTTCACGCGAGCTTCATCTCCTTTCCAACCCATATGTTTTCTCTCCCCCTTTCCCTCTTTCTATCATTTTGAAGCTCTAACGTCGATCGATAAATTCCTTTTATTCTTCAACAGAAACATCTTCGCATACTCTGGTTTGGCTCAGATCAGATTCGCGGCTTCAGGTTGGTTGCTTTTTTTTTTTCTCCTTCAACCCTAGCTTCATTTATTTATATCGTTTTATGGTCAGCCCTGATTGGGGCTTTTGCTCTCAGTTTTGACAGGGAAAAATTTATATATATGAATGTGTAGAGATTTACTAAGTTTGCTTTAATTTATTTTGTGATATTTTTGCTAATTTTCTTAGGTGCTTCCAGTCTTTCATTCGGCTCAAGCCCCTACACTGATTCTGGTATTGTTATGCTTTGGACCCGTAATGTATTGTGAAGTAGTTGTAGATTTTAGTGGTTGTGTTAGAAAATTTATAGGCTGACTTTGATATGGACTCGTTTCCAGTGTTGGTATATTGCTATTTTACATCTGATTTGTGTTCCATGCAATCCCAGTGTTCGGTTGTGGTTGGAATTCCTGTGAACATTCTGTGTCTATTTGTTTGGATTCTATGGATCATGAACCCGTGCCTTATCTAGAAGTTGTTTAACACGACCATAACATGGCATTTGTTTGTGACTTATGGGTTCTGTTTGGCCTTCAAAACACTACATATATTTTGGTTTCTGTTTTTGTATACCTTTAAGGTATCTGCCTCTTGGTTTTTTTGTTTGGATTCTGTGGAGAAGTGGGTTTTTGGTTTTCATACTCTCTGACTTTGTGTTCACGGAGCAGTGTTCATGAAGTTAGATTGATGACTACTGAGCCCCTACTTTATAGAAACACCATTCTATTTCATTACAGTTTTTCCCTTGCAAATGGATCATGAACTCGTGCCTTATCTAGAAGCTGTTTAACACGACCATAACATGGCATTTGTTTGTGACTTATGGGTTCTGTTTGGCCTTCAAAACACTACATATATTTTGGTTTCTATTTTTGTATACCTTTAAGGTATCTGCCTCTTGGTTTTTTTGTTTGGATTCTGTGGAGAAGTGGGTTTTTGGTTTTCATACTCTCTGACTTTGTGTTCACGGAGCAGTGTTCATGAAGTTAGATTGATGACTACTGAGCCCCTACTTTATAGAAACACCATTCTATTTCATTACAGTTTTTCCCTTGCAAATGGATCATGAACTCGTGCCTTATCTAGAAGCTGTTTAACACGACCATAACATGGCATTTGTTTGTGACTTATGGGTTCTGTTTGGCCTTCAAAACACTACATATATTTTGGTTTCTATTTTTGTATACCTTTAAGGTATCTGCCTCTTGGTTTTTTTGTTTGGATTCTGTGGAGAAGTGGGTTTTTGGTTTTCATACTCTCTGACTTTGTGTTCATGGAGCAGTGTTCATGAAGTTAGATTGATGATTACTGAGCCCCTACTTTATAGAAACACCCTTCTATTTCATTGCAGTTTTTCTCTTGCAAATGGATCATGAACTCGTACCTTATCTAGAAGCTCTTTAACACGACCATAGCATGGCATGTGTTTGTGACTTATGGGTTCTGTTTGGCCTTCAATACACTACAGATATTTTTGGTTTCTGTTTTTGTATACCTTTAAGGTATCTGCCTCTTGGTTTTTTTGTTTGGATTCTGTGGAGAAGTGGGTTTTTGGTTTTCATACTCTCTGACTTTGCGTTCATGGAGCAGTGTTCATGAAGTTAGATTGATGTGTACTGAGCCCCTACTTTATAGAAACACCCTTCTATTTCATTGCAGTTTTTCCCTTGCAAATGCATCATGACCTTGTGCCTTATCCAAAGATGTTTAACACGACCATAACATGGCATGTGTTTCTTCATTGTTCTGTTGGGCTTTCAATACACCACATATATTTTTGGTTTATGTTTTTGTATACTGTTTTTTCTGCCTTATCTAGAAGCTGTCTTTTTTAGATCATTCTTAAAATCACATGTTTTAATAGCCAACATTCATTTAAATTACTAGCCAAAGGGCATACTCTGCACTCTGCCCATTCTTTCAAGGTGAATTTTTTGGAAGCTGTATATTGTCACTTACCATCTCTTGGTATGTCATAAATGAGATCAATATGGTAAAATAATCATATTGTGCAAAAATGAATGCTTTAGATTGAGAAACTTCACCAGCATTCCTTTATGGATCCGAGTGGTGCCAATGTTTGGTATATTACTTTTGTGTATAAAAGGTTGCCTTTGATAGAAGAAACTGAAGTCATCTGATTTGGATCTGTTTTATGGATTTTTTTTACTGTTTTTTCTGTCTGCCTTCTGTCTTGTGTTTTATTTTTTGAGACAATTGCAGTCAACCCATTAACTGTTTTTCTATTTTTTTATTATTTTCCTGTCTTTGTTCTGTCTTGGCTTCTATTTTTTCCCTATTGCAGTCATCTGAGAATATAAATTTCTGGGTTTTTTATACTGTTTTGTCTGTCTTAGGAAATTCATGTGTTATATTTTTTTCCCAGGAACTGTAATTTGATTATATTATTTTCTGTTTTTTTATACTGTTTTGTCTGTCTTTGGAAATTCATCCCTTCTATATTTTTTTTTCAATATAGAACATCTGATTATAGCAGTTTTTGTTCTGTCTTGTGTCCTGTCTTGGAAATTCATACTGTTTTTGTGTCTTTGTTCTGTGTTGTGTTCTATATTTTTTTCATCTGCAGTCATATGTGGCAGTACTGTTTTTTATTGTGTTGCGTTGTATGTGCTGCTTTGTCTGACAACTTAAAAATTACAATTCTTAAAGGATGGACTCACTGTTGGAGGAGGACCCATTCTTCACCACTCTATTACAAAGTGGAGGAGAAGGTCCTATTACCACTCCAACATTCATACAACATTCTAATGTTGTGATCAGCCCAACTCCCATTCATTGTGAATTGAGGCCTCCAGCAAAAAAAGTTCAAAGAGGAGGTTTTTTCACTGTTGAGAAGGATAATGTACTTGTCTCTGGTTGGCTCAACATTAGTATTGATGTCATTCGGGGAATTGATCAGAAATCCACTCAAATGTGGGAGAGGATTTCTGATTTTTATCACGAATATAAAAAACCACATACTGTGAACCGTTCATGTGGGTCATTGATCAATCGTTGGTCCATGATCCAGAAATGCACAAATAAGTTTTGTGCATATCTAGCGCAAATAGAGTCATTGCATCCGAGTGGTGCAACCGAACAAGATAAGGTATGTACTATTTTGCTTTAATAATGTGGATTTTTTACATATATATTTATTTTTTGACAATATTCCTTAAACTTTTTTCAGATTGAAAAGGCAAAAATATTGTACAAAGAGATGGAACGAGGGAACTTCACAATGGAGCACTCCTGGAATCTTTTGAGACACCAACCCAAATGGCGTCAACTCATGAACTCGCTGAATACGAGGAGAAAGCCACACGATAAGCATCCTTCCAATGAGTAGTCAAGTGAAGTTTTGGGTGATGTTGTGGAGGAGAATGTTGAAAGGCCTGCTGGAAAAAAATCTGAAAAGGATAACTTGAGGAAGCGCAAGGCCCAAGAATCATCTGATGCTGAGTTCAACGTGGCATTAGGAGCAATGACCGAGGATAGACGATTGTTCATGGCAGAGAGAAGAGAATGGCAGACAAAGGCAGAGCGTGATAGAGGTGCACAACTGGAGCTTGATAAGAGAGTTTGATGCTGAGATGATGAGCAAGGATCTTTCTGGTATGAACTCCATGCAGCAAGCCTACTTCCATAAAGTTCAAAAGAAAATTTTTGAAGAGTCCATGAGTAATTCAGATGGAGAATCTGAATGAACTGTGCATTTCCAGCTTCTAGTGGCTGCCTAGCCACAAGACTTCGTTATAAAGCATGTGGCTGGGCAGCCACTATGAATGGAAAATTTTTTTGGCAATTCATTATCCTGTTGTTTGGAATATTTTGTGGAAAGGCAAATCTGAATGGTAGTTTCTATTTTGGCAATGTTTGTGGTTAGAAAATCTGTTTATTAGCCATAATCTATGGATCTTTCTTTGTGGTTAGAAAATTTGGAAGTGTAGCTTATATTTTGGAAGTGTTTGTTGGTGATTCTAATTTGTTTAGTATAATGTATTTTGGAATTGTTTGTGGATGAGAGGCTGTGTGAATCTGCCAGAATTTGTTATAGACGATTGTGGATAGGAAAATTTGTGAAGTTGCATGTATTTTGGAAGTTGTTTGTGGGATATTTTGGAAGTGAACTGTGATTAGAAGCTGATTGTATTGAGAAACTCTGTATTTGGATCTGTTTATGGATGGGAAAATCTGAATGGAAGTTGTTTATTGTGTCATTTATTCATTGTGAATTAGTGTCATTGTTATGTGGTTGGATTAATGACTTGAGGCTGAATTTCTTCGAAAAATCTATGGATGTGTCTTTGTGCTATTAACTCTAGCAAAATTTTGAGATCAAATTCTAATTTATTTGGGCGATGTTGGTTGTCTCCATTCTAGCTTCCAGGAAGCATGTGGTATTTGTGTAGTTTATTGACATGGAGTATTTTGAGATCAAATTACTAGAGTATTGCACTAATACATAAATAAACTACACTTCGTTATATATCCATGACTAGCAGTAGTACATTATACTGCAGTATAAACAGGAAGTTTTTTTACTCGCTTCTTTTGCATTGCATTGCACCAATTCTGGGATATATTAACATATTTGTGTAGTTTGGAAGTGTTGGTGGAGTATTTTGAGATCAAATTACTAGAGCAAGGAGCTCAATATAAAAAATATATATATATATATATCCATATATAAAAGGTAAAAATATATACAAGCATATATATACTAATATATATAATTGAGTGTGTGTGTGTGTGTATGGATGTCAGATAAGTTAAGGAACTATAGTTAACCCAAATGTGGTTTTGTACCTGCAAACTTTGGTTGATGATCAAAAGTGACAACAATGTTATACTGAGCATTACAATGAAAGTGTTGGCTAATAAATCACCACTAGTTATAGGTTCTCAACATTAAAAATATAAAAAGGGAATCATAAATATAACCACAATTTTATGAGTACTACAATACACCACAAGGTAGTTGCACAAATAAGAAATCCATATTATGCTCAACCATGCATATTCCATAAGTGCTCGATAAGGTCGGCTTGGAGTTGAGAATGAGTGCCCCTATCTCTAATACGATGATGTTGGGCAATAAACTCCATCAATTCAAGTATATTATCGCGTGAAATTGGCTCGAATGGAATATCATCATTGGCTTCATAATTGAATTGGTCAGCCCCGAGATATAGATGACGCTCATATCTATATCTTTTAGATATAGATAATTGGCTTCATAATTGTGCAAGATAATGCATGCGTACATAATATCTTTTAGAACTTCAGGTTGGAAATACCTTGCAGGTCCACGCACAATTGCAAATCTAGCTTGGAGTACTCCGAAGGCACGTTCCACATCTTTCCTCGCAGACTCCTGGGAAGCAGCAAAATGTTTTTTTTTCCCATGTGGAGCAGGAATTGTTTTTACTAATGTTGCCCAAGAAGGATATATACCATCGGCAAGATAATATCTCATTGTGTATTCGTGACCATTGATAGTATAGTTGAACGGAGGAGCACGACCTTCGGCCAAGGTAGCAAAAACAGAAGATCGATCGAGTACATTGATGTCATTATGAGACCCAGGCAAACCAAAAAGAGCATGCCATATCCAAAGATCGTAAGAGGCAACAGCTTCCAAAATAATAGTTGGCTCGTTTACGTGACCAGAGTACATTCATTTCCAAGCACTAGGACAATTCTTCCATTTCCAGTGCATGCAATCAATGCTACCCAACATTCCTGGAAACCCACGCCTTTGTCCAACTTCTAGTAACCTCGCTATATCATTGCTGGTTGGAGACCTCAAGTACTCACCCCCAAAGATTGACACGATTGCCTTTACAAATTTCTTCATACTCAACCGTGCAGTGCTTTCTCCAATTCTTACATACTCATCCATAAGATCTGCTGTTACCCCATATGCGAGCATCCTAATTGCCGCGGTCATCTTTTGAAGGGAAGACAATCCAAGCCTACCACTGGCATCTCTCTTTTGGACAAAATAATCATCATGACTCTCAACTGCAGAATGTATGCGTAAAAAAAGATCACGATTCATTCGAAATCGCTGCCTAAAAATGTTTGGTAGATATATTGGCGGTTGAGCAAAGTAATCCTTCCAAAGGCGTTCATGACCTTCCAATGGATTGCGTCGGATGAACATACGAGGTTGAGAATTAGGACGACGTGAAGAAGATGCTCCCTCGGCTGCATGTCGATGTCTATGTACGACCATTGCTTCTATCATAAGATCCTCATGATCAAAATAATCTTCATCTAACATATCAAGAGTATTTAGAAAGGGATCCATAGGGAACTACAGGAAAAAAATGTAAAGAATTGGAAGAAGAAATATTGGTTTTTGATGAGTGGGAAGTAGTTAAAGAATGGATATATTTATAGGGCTTAATCCAAGACTATTAGCTACATCTATAAATCTTGGCAAAAGAAGGGCGGTTAGCTACCTCTACAAGTTGGTTTGAAGAATGTTGGATATGAATGTTGGGTATTGTGTATGGTGGAATGAATGTGTTTGACTGATGATAGAATTGTAGATGTAAAGTTTAGGTAGAGAAGAAGGGTGGTTGTGGAAGTGTTTTTTAGTTTCAAACATTGTAGATATTAATATTAGTTAGATAAAATATTGACATAATATAATTGTTAGATGAACAAATTGTATGTGTTTGTTGGTTCCTTAAATTATTATATATATGATTGTTAGGTAGAAGAAGGGTTGGCAAAATGTGTTTGTTGGTAATTAGGTTGAGAAAAAAAATTAGTTGGAAATCAATAATTTAAATATCATATTAAATTATTAATGTACATATAGTTAGTTTAATTTTAAAATATGAAAAAAAAATTATATTATTATTAAAATAATATTATTATTTTATTTTGATGAATCAAATGGCTGATCCAATGTGGGATTATAGATAAGAAGGTTTGGATTTATGGAAAACTTGTACTTTTTCATCAAATTTTGAAGATGGCTTTGATGAAGCCAATGCCAATGCTCTTAAAGCCTCACTTTTCCAACCTCGATTTCTACGCAGACCATTAAAGAGAGAGAAATAGCAGCTTTAATAGCTCATTACCCAAAGAATTGGCTCATTTCCACCGATTGATAGATTTTGGATCAATGGCTTCTGCAGTGATTCCCATCATGGATCGGATTGTTGTCATACCTTCAATATTTTGGCTCTACATGGTAATAGTTTTACAGGTACTATCCCACTGATGTAGCCACCACCCATTGACGATCGCCACGCTTCGTTTCTTAGACTGCTCTTTCACCGCCTCGTGCTTTCCCCCTTCTTTCCTAGTGGTTCTTCCTCTAATCTAATCTAGTAATACTCTTCTCCTTTAGTTATTGGGTGTGATTATTATTTTGGGTTGGAAATATTACTCTTGGGTGAGTAAAGCTCTGGATTGAAAGATTTGAGTGTTTGGAAGATTCAAGTAGAGCTAGTTACAATGTGATATTGGGCGGAAATAGAACAAGATATAGTTTTTTTTTTTTTTTTGTTAATCCGGGTTGTATCCCGAAACCCGGATTTCCGGGTTGTAAAAACCCAGATTCATCTGGGTTTCGGCTCGGGTCCTGATCCGGATACTTCCGGGCTGGAAATCGGCCCAGATTTAAATCGCGGGTTCCGGGCCGGGTACATCCGGATTTCCGGTCCGAAACCCAGATGAACACCCTTAGTCATATTTGTTAAATATAACTATATTAACATATTAATAATAATAATAGATTCATTAAATAAATTTAGTATTTGTAGACTAAAAAATTGAACGGAATAAAATATTGCAAATAAATGGATTTTTTTTAATCAATGATGTCTTTAATAACTTTATTAATAATATTATGAATATCACAGTTTTTTTATTAATAATCTAATAAATAATATTTAACAGTTATTATTAGATTTTGCAAAAATGAAATTTCTTATCACAATCAAGAAGTTTTATTTACCACGCGGATTCCCGACCCGAAACCCGTATATCAGGAGGAGCCATTCGAAATAGACAGATTTTAATCGTGAAGAAGTTTCTTTTTTTTTTTTTTTGAGAAAAACCCTTAGGCCATTTCATTGAACTAGATTAGAAACACAAGAAGGAAGTTCCTCCATAGTTACAATAACATCAGAAATAGTAAGAGCACTTTTTGCTAATAAGTGGGCTACTGTGTTGCCATTTCTCCTAACATGAGAAACAAACCACTTTGCAAAAAAATTAAGACAGGTTCGAGCTTCGCATAGGAACATGCTAGAACTACTCCAATCTTCTACTTCTTCTTGAAGAGCCTTAGTGACTTGTAAAGAGTCCCCTTCCAAAATAACTTCAGTTAATCCCAGGTCTCTAGCAAACTGGGCTGCAACTAATGCCCCATAAGATTCAGCTAGGAGAGGGTCAGGGAAGAGATTTTTCCTTTGCCTCATTGTTGCTATTGTCTGGCCTTTGTCATCTCTTACAACTACCCCTACTCCAACAAGTCCTTTAGCTTTGTCCACTGCTCCATCCCAATTTATTTTGAACCAAGTCGTTGGTGGGGCCTGCCACACTTCTGCTGAGAGGCACTGCTGTTGGGCTGTGCTTTGTTTCTGAGATTGGCCCTCCTCAGCCAGCAGCTCCAATCTCAGTTTTGATTCTCTTATCAATATGTCAGGAGGCATGAAAGGTTTGTTGAAGATGAATGAATTCCTTCTCAACCATAGTTGTCTTGCTATCACCACAAACTCTTGCAGCTCTTCTACACTGAGAGCATCAGTCAAAGCTTCAAAGAACTCTAACATAGGCATGTAACAGCCTCGGCTTTTCTGTAGTTTTTTGGAGCACAGGCTCCAGACATCCTTTGCAGCCTCACAGTTCCATAGGACATGCATGGTACTTTCTTCTTCTCGGCTGCACAAAGGGCATAGTGGTTCACTCACTATCTTCCTTTTGAACAGGTTGAGTTGAGTAGGGAGGGAGTCTTGACATGCTCTCCACAAAAACATCTTTTCACTTGGTGCAGTATGAAGCTGCCATATCTTGTTCCACACACCTTTGAAGCATTTACTGGTTGAAGCTTGACCTTTGTCTGCCACTTCTTTTTCCTTCTCCATGTGGTATGCACTCCTCACTGAGAAGGATCCTCCCTTTGTACCATGCCAAATGAGTCTGTCTCTGGAGTTCATAGAGCTGACAGGTGTTTGAAGAATCACTTCAGCTTCCCCTTCTTCAAAGATTTCTTTTACAAGTTCTGTTTTCCAACTCCTTGTTGTAGGGTCAATGAGTTCAGCCACTGTTGCCTTGCCATCGAGCACCTTAACTGGACTTGTAACCTTTGTTGGTTTAGTTTTAACTAACCATTTGTCTGTCCAAATGTGTATTTTGTCTCCTGTTCCCACCCTCCAAAAGGACCCTGCCTCTACTGTTTTCCTTGCAGCCAACAGACTTCTCCAAACAAAAGAAGGCTTAGATCCCACCTTAGCTGATTGGAAGTTTGATTGAGGGAAATACTTGGCTTTTAATACTTTGGCTGTGAGGGAGGAGGGATCTTGAATTATTTTCCAACATTGCTTGGACAGCAAAGCTTGGTTGAAAATTTAAGGTCCCTAAAGCCCAAACCCCCCTCAGCTTTTGATTGTCCCAACCTTTTCCAAGAAAGCCAATGTATTTTTTGCTCTTTTTCTTGCTGTCCCCACCAGTACTTTTGAATGACACTGTTTATAGCTTTTATGAGGGTTAGAGGGAGCTTGAACACACTCATTGTGAAAGTTGGAAGAGCTTGAATCACTGCCTTTAAATAAATTTCTTTTCCTGCCTGGGAGAGGGTCTTGATTCTATGACTATTAAGCTTTTGATTGATATTGTCTAGTAGAGTCTTGAAGGTTTTGAATCTGTCCTTTCCAACCACTGGGGCTAATCCTAGATATCTCTCATATGGCATGGTGGTCCTCATTCCTGCTATTGACAAGATGAAACTTTGAGTAATTCTGCTGGTATTCTTGCTGAAAACTACAGAAGTTTTCTCCACATTTAATCTTTGGCCCGAGTCCTTTTCATAATCTCTTAATTGACTAACAATCCTGCCCCATTCTTCTGCATTGGCCTTGCAGAACAACAAGCTATCATCAGCAAAGAAGAGATGGGATATCCTCATCTGTCCACGAGCCACTGGTACCCCATGTATTAACTCCTTCTCTTCAGCTTTGTATATCAAATTACTCAAGGCTTCAGCACACATAATGAAAAGGTAAGGTGATAGGGGATCACCTTGCCTTATGCCTCGAGTGGGGGAGAAGGATTTCTGGGGTTCACCATTCACCAGTAATGAGTAGTTGACTGTTTCAACACAGTGCATCACCAAGTCCACCCATTTTTTGCCAAAACCCAGCTTGATAAGAACTGCTCTCAGAAAACACCACTCCACTCGATCGTAGGCCTTACTCATGTCTAGTTTCAGAACCATGTAGCCTTCTCTACCTGCCATTCTACATTTCATAGTATGCAATGCCTCAAAGGCAACAATAATATTATCTGAAATAAGTCTGTTCGGTATAAAGGCTGACTGAGAAACAGAAATTACACTAGGGAGCACTTTTTTCAATCTATTTGCTATAACTTTTGAGATAATTTTATAGAGGACATTACATAGGGATATAGGTCTGAATTCTGTCACCTTTGTTGGTGCCCTCTTCTTTGGTATCAAAGCAATGAGAGTGTTGTTGATGCTCCCCATGCTCTCATTCCCATTCAGCACATTCATAACAGCCTCACACACTCTATGCCCCACTATGGGCCAGTGTCTCTGGTAGAAAAAAGCTGGAAAACCATCTGGTCCTGGCGAGCTTAGACCATTCATGCTGAAAAGAGCTTCTTCAACTTCCTGAGTGCAGTAGGGTCTGTTAAGAGACTCATTTTGGGACTCAGTCACTCGGGCCTCTAATGAAGAGATGCAATTGAAGGGTTGAGTAGGGTTTGAGGAAGTGAAAAGATTAGTGAAGTAGCTTTGGAACATTTTAGAAATTCCCTTACTCGAGGTAACAGTCTGGTCATTACTATCCACCAGCTTCTTGATGATGTTTGTTTTTCTTCTCTGGGATGTAGCTTGGTGGAAGAACTTAGTATTCCTATCTCCCTCCTTCAGCCACCTCTGTTTGGCCCTTTGCTTCCACTTCATGTTATCAGACTCTAAGGTTACATTCACCTCTCTTTGGACTTTCTTAATTTCATCTGTGAGATGGCCTGAGTTTCTGTCCTGAAGATAGGATAGATGTGCCAACTGATCTTGGATGCTTTGTTAGAATTACCAAACTTTTGTTTGCCCCACTGAGTAAGTTTTTGTTGGCAGTGCTGCAGGTTTTTTGAGATGAGGTTTATTATGTTACCAACCACGGGTGGGGTCTTCCATGCCTCTTCCACTATTTTGTAGCAGTCTTCACTAAATGTCCAGCTAGCTTCAAACCTGAAAGGCCTCTTACTACTGTTGGGTGCAGCACTAAGTTGATCCATAGTGATCCAAATTGGGTTGTGATCTGAGCTTAATGAAGGGAGGGTAAGAACCTTAGGGTCTGTGTATAGCTCAAGCCACTTCCCATTGCATAGTGCCCTATATAATCTCTCTTTTGTGAAAGCCATCCCTTGCCTTCCATTTGTCCATCTGAACTTATTTCCTGAGTACCCCATATCCAGCAGACCACATTTGTCAATGACCTCTCTAAATAGCTCCATTTGTTTAAAAGGTCTCAGGGGACCTCCACACTTCTCTCCATAGTGTAGGATTTCATTGAAATCCCCTACACATAGCCATCCAGAATTTGTGGTTGGCTTAAGGGCTTCAAGTAGTGACCAACTCTCGTGCCTTTTTTCTGTTTTTGGGTGGCCATAGAAGCCAGTTAGGGTCTATATTGTTCCCTCTATCATGCCAGTGATTGACAGAGAGATGTGGGACTGAGTATAGGACAAAACCTTAGCCTCAACTTCATCCTTCCAGAAAAAAGCTAGACCTCCTCTAGTTTCAACTGGATTGACTATAAAGCCATGATCATAGTTTAGCAACCTCTTTACTGATTCCACCTTGACTCTCTTACTCTTTGTTTCCATTAAGAAAACAAAGGATGGAGACTTATGTTGCACCATAAGGAGCAAATTATTAACTGACCGAGGGTTCCCAAGCCCTCGGCAATTCCAGCTAAAGCAACTCATCTCAAAAGGTGGGGCTGGAGTCCAGCCACCACCATGTCATCCTTGTTTAAAGACAAGGCATGTCTTTGCTCACTCTTGGCCTTCTTGAAAGACTTTGTTGTAACTGCACTGGTAGTATGAATCCCATCTCTCTTAGAGCCACAGTGCCTATTCTCTTTGTCTTGTTCTATCTCTGTAACCAGCCCATCACTACTTCTGTCTCTTGCTTTCCTCTTCCAGGTTGTTTGCCTCTTCATCTTCTGCAGGAGTTGGACTTGGTCTGAAACAAACTGGGCCATAGATGTGGTCTGGGCCTGCAGGTCACTGCTGATCTCGTGGGCTAATTTTGTGTTGTGGGCCTTTTCTTGGATAATGTTATTTGGTTTGCAGCTAAGAGGTTCAGATACCTCAACACCTTGCATCAGACAGTTTTCTGCACTCAGGAAAGGCTTCTCTGGTATGTCCCAGAGTAGATGTCCATCTGTTTCCTTATTTGGTGTCTGCTTACACTGCATTTTCTGGACATTAGAAAGTTCTGATTTAGTTACCATTTTGGCAGCTGAGAGGTCTCCATCATGCATGCTAGTTTTTTGACGACCTGAGCTGGTCCCATCTTTCTTGATTAGAGAGTCATCCCCAACCTCTCTCTCCTCCTCCCACGGCTGCTTCTCTGGTTCTTCAGGTGAGCCTTCTGAACCATACTTCTTTGTTAAGAAGTCACTCTCTCTAGCTGCTGGGGCTCGGAGCCAAGTCCCATATTGCAACTTGTGGTCTGAGAGTATAGCAGAACAGCCCTTCTGTGCATGCTTAATCACACCACATTTAAAACAAAAGGAAGGCAAACATTCATATTTGAGGGGGATCCAAGTTCTTTTACCTTCAACAGACAGAAAAAGGCCTCTTTGGAGAGCTTTGGAAATATCCAACTCCACCTTTATCCTCAAGAATTTGCCCCATCCAATCCCCCTCTCATCTGCTTGGACCATTAAAAACTTTCCAATGGCATTACCAATCCTGGTTCCAACTTCCTCAGTCATATTTGCTAATGGCATATTAAAGGCCTGCACCCAGAACTCCTCTGTTGAGAAAGGGACTTCATTAATGGAGCTATTCCCTTCATATAAATTTAGACATAGAAGCCACCTATCAAAGGACCATGGTCTTCCACGTATGACTTGTTGGAGATCCCTCTCAAGATGGAACTCTACTAAGTATTTCTTTGTTCCAGCTTCTATAAACTGAATCCAGCTCTTGCATCTCCACACCTTGGACATTGTAGTTTTGAAGGCTTCTCTGTACACTGGTCTTTCAGCAATGATCATAACCAGAACACAGAACTGGCTTTGTTGCTTGACTTTGTCTACCAAGTTTGAAGGCAGAACCACCTCTCCTTTTTCCTTCTCAGTTAGACTGAGACATTCCCATTGTCTTGCTAAATCGTCCTCCATGTTACCTCTTCAAACCAACTGAAAAACTAGTTTAAGAGACTAGGCTCTCCTAGAGAGAAAAAAACCTCCACCTTCAAGGAGAGGACATCACAAATTGCAGGACATCACTAGTTTTATTTACCACGTGGATTCTCGATCCGAAACCCGTATATCAGGAGGAGCCATTCGAAATAGACAGATTTTAATCGTGAAGAAGTTTCAATCTGACAGATGAAGCGATAACAAATTAGATGAAAATACTATAGTAAGCGGATTCGCACTTTTTATATAGTAGATATACGTTTAAAATTTATAATTTTATCAATTAGATCCTATCTTGTATTTTCGTTGTATCTAATTCTTTTTTTTTTTAATTTTATTTTGGGAAGAAGTAGGGTTTGAGCCTCCTTTCTAGGGCTTTTCTTTCTTCACTTTAAACCCCCAAAAACCAAAGCCTGTAAACTTTTCTCAATCGCAAAACCAACGTCTCATGGCTTCTCAGCGGCCCGGTGTTTCTCCTGAGCCACTCTCAGCGTCGGGACGTAGTTCCGATAGGCTTAGCCTTCCGACGCTTCAATCCAAGATGAAGTCCGACCCAGAAGGGTACGAGTCAGAGTTGGTCCTCGTCTACAACCAATTCAAATCCTCCTTGGAGCTCTTCCAGCAACAAGCTGCGCTCAGCTTCACCTCCATCACCGGCATCACCACCGACCCCGCCGTAGCCAAAGACCTCGGCGATAGAGCCATGCTCTTGGCCCATGTCACACCTTTTTATCCTCAACACCTTGCCGACTTCCCCAAGCAACTCTCCCATTTCCTAGCCTCCTCCGCGTGTTCGCTGCCCTCGAGTCTGAGATGTCATATTGTTCAATCGCTCATTCTCCTTGCTAATAGGAAGGTAATATCGCTAACTCTCACAACGAAAAAATAAAAATTGAAGTGATTTTTATTTTATACGGAGCTTTTTCATATTGAATTTGGCATATTTCGTTGTTTTACTTTAGATGGTTGATATTGGGGACACCCTAGCTTTGTTCATGGAGCTACAGACTATGGGCGATAGGGCTTTAAGAAAATTGGCGTTCTCTCATGTTGTTCATAGCATCAGGCGAATGAATCAGAAGCATAAGAACGAGGTTAAGAATCGTCCGCTTCAAAATATCTTGTTTGCACTGCTTCAGGTTTGTATTAGTAATTTTTTTGCCTAATCAATGAGCAAAGCTTCGTCGGAGTGATAATTGATTTTTATATTTTGTAAATATTTTGATAGCAAGAGGATGAAGCAAAAGCCAAGAGATCGCTTATCACCCTATGTGAGCTTCACCGAAGAAGAGTTTGGTTCGATGATAGAACTGCAGATGCAATTTGTACTGCATGTTTTCATTCTTCATCAAGGTATGAGTATTTTTTTGTTTTTTTTTTTTTTATGGTAATCATGGGTAATTTATAATCTTTGAACATTTGAAAATCACAACCTGCATTTGAATTACTTAGGATCATGATTGCTGCTCTGTCATTTCTCCTTGATTATGAGAAGATTCAAGACGACGATGATAGTGATGCTTCAAGCAGTGAAGATGACTTGAGTCCTCAAGTGCCTCGAGCTGTCCTTTGTAAAGAGGCTGTTTATAAGGTTGGTTGTAGATTTCACTAGGTTGTTCATACGACAATTCGGATTACCCCAATATATTTTAGGAGAACTATGGGATGGAATTTACAATTCCACTCCTGCCCAAGAAAATTACCTCCCACTGCAGGGACAGCTGTTGGGTAATGAACTACATATTTTTTTTTATTGCATTTAGAGCAGTAGATATTTTGAGAAGTCATTTGTAAAAATTTAAAAATTCTTTTAAGAATACAACACTTCATGGGTATCTTGTATTGACTACAGGCACACCATAAAGGAACAGTTTCGAGCAAGAAGAAAAAGCAAGCGAAAATTCAGCGTGCAATTCGTAGCATGAAAAGACAGCAACGGTTATCATCAGAAAAAACGACCTCAAACTATTATTCACCTCTTAGCCATCTTAGGGATGCACAGGTTCTTATGCTTTTTCTTTATCTTCTGTCCAGTTACTTCTAATATTTTCCATGTGGATAGAACGAGATTTTACATTTCTATTCACTTGCAGGGATTTGCTGAGAAGTTATTCTCTCGTCTTCAAACATGCAATGAACGTTTTGAGGTGAGAAAAGTTATCTGCATTTTTTCCCGAATGACAACCTCAGACGTTTTTCTTTTGTGTTATTATATATGGGTAACATATGTCAATATGTTGTAGTTATTCTCTTGCTGTATTAGGTTTTCTCTCTTTATGAGTCGGGCTAACTAAGATTGTCAATGGGTACTTCTAATGTTCTTTGGAACCCTTAGGGGTTGGCTCAAGTGGTTGAGGCCTTGGTATTGGTGTTATGCTCTCTCCAAGTCTAAGGTTCAAATTCTCTTGGGTGCAAACAAGTTTTAGGAGCCATCGCTTGAATTATCTGAGGGGCACTTGCGGGAAACTTCTTGCTGAGGGCTTGTGCACCCTTGGGATTAGACAGGACTTTGTTCTTGGACACCCCATGCCAATAAAAAAAAAACTTCTAATGTTCTTTGGATAGCATTATGGTAGAGAATAAGATTATAGAAAAATTGTTCACATCAGATTTTTAGGATAGTGTAAATTAAGACTTGATTTACATAAAGAGGGAGGATTAGAAGTTTAGTGTAACACCCCCTTCCCATAGAGTTAAGAATGCTACTAAATTATGAAGCATAACATGATGATGTTTAGATAACTAGCAAAACTTGGTCTATGCCTGGCTCTCTTTCTCAAAACATCCACGTCATCACCTGGGACATTCGAATTATCATATGCATATGCATGGCACAGCATTAATTGTGACATAGCAATATTTGTATGCATGGCTAACATATCATGACATCCTTGGCATGAATCTTGCATGGAGTGTAATATCCACAAGCAATACCATTGTAATCCAACAAGGATTCATAAAGATGGCCTTACATAGATACAAGTGAACAAAATTTTTCCAATACAAAGAACATGGAGTGGTTTTTGGGTGTTTCATTTTTACCTTGAATTCGCATCAGCCATTAAGGAACTTTTCCAATGAATTTGAATGATAAAAATCCAGGACAGGGAGCTGTGAAGTGGGTGACACACTGATGGCAGCGGTTAACAATCTTTTTTGGGTTCCCTTTGGTGCTGTAAATGCATGGACAGCCGCACTCAATGAGAGCTATAATCATATAGGCGGAGTTGCATCAAAGGGAGTCTGCAAATTTTTAAGGATGCTCACTTAGATTTGTTGTAAGATAGGGTAAAGCAAAGAGGATGGTCATCATGTAGTTTTAAACCTGGACAGCCAAAACAGGGGAAATAGTATGTGTACCTGCCACATAATAGGGAATCTGGAGGGACTTTTTCTTAAAATTTTCTTACCTGGGTTTTGGGAAACCTATTTCTATGGATAATGGTGAAGGAAACTTGAAAGAACAAGGCTGCAGAGGGGTGGCAAAGAAGAAACTCTGGATTGAACCTTTAATAGAGTGGCTGTTACTTGCAGAGATTTTTCTCCAATAATTTTTCTTTTTGATAAGATGTTTACTTCCAATAATTTGGCAATAAAACTTGAGAAGGCTTGTAGAGTGGCAGTAGTGGGCCTCCTATGACTTTAAACCAGAAATTGAGTTAAAGAAACTGAGGGTGGTGGCACAAGGTGTGCTACCAGTCAGCTTCTTTAGACCTAACCAGAATTTAATTTTTTTGTGAAGAGAGAGGAAGAGGAGAGTGTGGCACAAACAAGAAAATTAGGGTTTTGTTGCTGAGGTTGCTGGATGGTTCTTTTCCTTTTTTTCAATATATAAAAAATTGCTATAACCCTAGAGTGGTTTCAAATCCAAAGGTTAAGCGTCATACTTTGGCAACTTCACGTAAGGCAGATTTTGGTTTTTTGGGGGTGATAGTGGAAAAGTTGACAAATAAGTCACCATTACTGCCACTCTACAAAACTGTACATGAGATTTTCACCTCATACAGCTCCTCGTTCAATTCTATTGAAGTCGTTAGATCCTTTTCCTCGTTCGAGAATCTACTCTCTTCTTCCACCCCGGCCCGAAGAGTAACTGAGACCAATTCAATCACGTTTTCATTCATTTGGAGTCTGGGCTCTTCTACTTCATGCCTCAAAACGTACTGGTACCGTTATTAAAAATTACTATAATCCTAGAGTGGCATAAGAGGGGTGGCAGCATGGGTTAGGTTGAAAGCTTTGTTCCTCTAGGTTTTCTGATTTTAGTAGATTTAGCAGCAGCTGTAGGGTTTTTCAGGGCTTAACTGGTGACATGGTGAGGAATTCCTGGTCTGGACAACTTTCTTCTAAGCTTTACTCGAGTATTGTTGACTTTCCTTCCTAAATGTCCATATTGTCGGCAACTTCTCTCTAGATTTTTTTTTTTTTTAATTTTTTTTAAATGTTGGGAAACCTCTCCAAGGCAGGCCCTTCGGACCCACTCCCTGCAGTGGAAATCCTAGTCCCACACACCGCACTTTCGGAAGTTTCCCTAGACGGAACTAGTTAAATCGCTAGCTTTTTCATAAGGGGGTGTGGCTCCAAATGATTGTTTGCACCCATGAGGTATTGAACCTTGGACCTTGAAGGGAGTGATACCCCAAGACCAAGGCCTTCACAATTATCATAAAGTGGTAAGGCCTTGGGCTTGGTGGTATGCTCCCCCTAGGTCTAAGGTTCAAATCTCTTTTGAGTGCAAACAATCTGTATGGGTCATCGGACTATGAGATGTCATCCTTGAATTACCCGAGGTGCATTTTCGGGAAACTCCTTGCTGAGTGCTTGTGCACCCCCGGGATTAGTCAGGTTGTTATTCTTGGACACCCCGGTGACAATCAATAAACAAAATTATCATAAAGGCTGGGATTAGAGTCTCTCAAGTCATGAGGGGGGGCACCAGCTTGGGGAATATGCTGGCTAGAAGTTGCCAAGAGTTTCCTATTTCAGACTGGTCAATGCTTGGGCACCAAGTTGGTTCAAATCTTGATTTTCTTGGGATCTCCCAAGTGGGACAGCAGCTACTAGTGTATCCTTAAGGGGGAAAGGGGCGGCACAATGTAGGGAAGCTTCCTTCTTTGATGCAAAAAACCACAATTTTAATTGGGATTGAAGGGTGCTACAGATGCATTCCTAAAATAGGCTCGTGGAGGTCAAGCTTGGGCACCTAGTTCTTGGCATTAAGGGCTGCCGCAGGTCTTGTTTCCAGGAATATCTCAGCCTAATATTTCCTAAATTAGTGTTCAAGAATGTTTTGGATTCCTAACACTAGACAAGGATTTTAAGGTGACAGCTTGGGCTCCAAGTAGGCTCCACAAATAGTCAGTAAAAGCTCAAAGCAGAAAATGCCAAGTTTGAAGCGCTTCACATACCAAAAGCGAAGCGCTTTTACAAAATCGTGGTTTTTGGTGCTTTTTTGGAAGCTTATAGTGCAGAAAAGTGCGCTTTTCTAATTGATTTTAGAAAGAAAATTATAAAAATCAGCTCAAGATGTAGAAAATAATGCAATCAAATATACTCAAATGTTTAGTTGATATTGAAGATAATTTACTTACCATGGCACCATAATATTCCCAGTTGGATTTCTAGATGGATTGATATTTGATTGCTTGTGTTAGCGCAGAAGCAATTCTTGAAAACTTTTTTGGTTAGGGCCTTTTTGGTATATTTTGTTTGAACCATGTACTTTGTTTAAATTTTATATAATTAGTTCGTTACTTGTCTTTTTTGTTGCATAAGACTAATAAATTGTGTTAACAGGCTAAATATTTTACCACTTTGCTTTTTAAAGTTTTTGTTTTTAATTTTATGGTTTTTGGTTATTCTACATATTTTTAAACACGTGCGCTTTACTTCAGTCAGTTGTGCGCATGCATAGGCTCTAGAGTCTAGACTGTGCTTCTGCTTAAGTGCGCCTAAGTGTGACTAGTGCTTCGACCCAGGCCACAAACTGCTTTTCTGGGCTAGACATCAGGCTTCCTAATGCTCTAAGTGCTTGAATTAAATACAATACACCCTAACCCAATCAATTCATCTAATATGAAATAAATAAAAGTATGATCATACAATTTATCCCAAAAAGAAAAATCTTGCCCGCGGGCACTGGTTGGACTTCTCCCCAACTTTGGGATACTTGGGGGCTAGAATTTGGAGATGGTCTTGTGGACAGAAACAGGGGAAGTGTTAGATTTCGGAAAGGAAGAGATTTAAAAAGGGAGACAGACAATTTATTGGGTCAACTTTTCTGGAAAATATGCAAGCTTAATATGCTTTGTCTTTATTTCAAAATGATGGAAGGATTAATTTACCGTGTTTGGAATGTACTGAGAAGTAAATCAAAGAGAAGTGAGAGATTAAATTTAGGAATACTTACCATGTGGATATTAAGTAAAAAAGAAGTGGATGGAAGTGGGAGGGGATAAACTTCTTATTGGTTCCACTTTCTACTTCTCCCCAAAAGTTGTGAGAAGTGTAGTGGAATCATTAAGAGTATGCGAGGGTACCACAGATTCTTCTACATTCCCCTTACAAACTGATGTGGTAGTGCGTGTGGCACTTGCCTTATCATCTACCAAAATGACGTGGGCAATCCATGTGCCATGTAAGCCCTGAATTTTGTTTTAAAAAAGGACACAATAACTGGGGGATAAACTAAAAAAGAAAACAAGATAATCAGATGGTCAGCCATTCCTCTTGGGGTTGTTGAAGCCCAACCACAGTCAAGAGCCATAGCTCTTGGGGTTGGTCACGATCATCCCCCATGGGATCAAGGGAGTTGCTGCCGCCTTCCCTAGTTCACCACCCTGTTTGGAGATGAGCTGTAAACTTAGACAATTTGGGTTCAATTCCACTCTAAAAGTTGCCCTGGTTAAGTTGGCACACGGTTCTAGTGGATGAGGTTGTGTATCTGGGGTTTAACTTCCTTCGTATCATTAGATATGGTTTTGGCAAGTCATCTTCTTAAATGATTACCATGTGTGCAGCATGAAAAGAGCAGCCAAAGTTTTTAATGCTCGGTCAAAAAATAAGAAGGAGCCAAATACTGACTTATTTTTTGTGATTGGGGCAAATCTTGGGTTATGTTTCTGTTAGTTTGCTTTTAACTTAGTTAATATGTTTAGTTCTCACCGTTTATTACATTTGCTAAATGGAGATGATCCGATCTTTTGATTATTTTCTTCAGGTTAAGATGATGATGTTAAAAGTAATAGCTCGAACAATTGGGCTTCATCGCTTGATTCTGCTAAATTTTTATCGTTTTCTTGAGAAATATGTTCAGGTATACTCTCTAACTAATGCATTAAAGTTGTTATTTTCTTGCTTGAAGTGGTAACTATATTGGTTATTGCAGCCCCATCAACGTGAAATCACAAATTTACTTACTGCAGCAGTTCAGGCATGCCATGACATGGTATAGTAAGCTCTTCCATTTTGCGTGACTAGATTTAGTTTTTCCCCTTCTGGACTTTTACGAATTACACTAATAATTTTAATTGACTTTTTGTAAGCAGGTGCCACCTGATGCGGTTGAATCACTGTTCAAACAGATAGTAAATCTTTTTGTCCATGATCGCTCACGCCCAGAGGTGTTGCTTTGCAGCTGCATTATATTATATTTTTCTGCACTTGCCTAAGGTTTTGCCTCTAAGTCACCTTGTTTTGCCAGGTCATTGCTGTTGGGCTGAATGTAATACGGGAGATATGTTTACGCATGCCATTGGTAATTACCCTGCCCCAATTCTATGATCAATCGAGTTCACCACCGAAAATGCAATTAGAGTTGTCTAGAATCTCTCTGTCCGGTATTCATGTCATTTTCTTTTTGTTTCTGTCGGCTATACACTATACACGTCATTTTTGTTTTGCTTTTTTAATTGCTGTCAATATGGGTCTTTTTTTTTGGGTTTGCATATATTTCCATTTGTAGGCCTGTTTTATTTCTGCATTTAGGAGTAATTTTGTTTGTTCCTGGAAACTAGTTGATGACAGAAGATCTGCTGCAAGATCTTGTGTTATACAAGAAATCACATGAGAAGGCAGTTTCGGTAGCAGCTCGTTCACTGATTACATTATTTAGGGAGGTATTAGAAACTTCTCTGTGTGTGTGTGTGTTGTTTGTGCGCCCACGGGTGCATACCTATGGTCAACTTAGGAATAATCACTAAATTTGTTTTCATGCAGGTTTGCCCCTCACTGCTAGTCAAGAAGGATCGTGGGCGTCCTACAGACCCTAAGGCAAGGCCAAAAGCTTATGGAGAAGTTGATGTTATCAGCAATGTTCCTGGTGTTGAGTTATTACAAAATGATGAGAACAATGCTGTTAGTGATACCGATGGATCCACATTCGGTGATTCTGGCCATGATACTGATGCGATTGCTGCTGCTAGTGATGGTGAAGAGAACCGGCTGTGCAATGATATTATTGGAAGTGAAGATGATGAATTAGAAGCTGAATCTGATGATGGTGAGAGCAGTATTTATTATGATGATAGTGATGTGGGGAGTAATGATGGTGATGAAGAAGAGGACGAGGAAGAGGAAGAGCACATGAAGGCTGTAGAGGAGAATGTGCATGAAGGAACGAATGGTTCTGATAAAACTAATGACCCTGACATCAGGGACAGCAAAACTGGAGGAAGTGAATCTAATGCAAAAAAAAGGAACTTATCTGATTTTGACGGACAATTGCTTGCTGCTGACACAAGTCTTCGAGCTCTAAAGAGATTGGCAGGAGTGACAATGGGGTGTATCCCATCAGAGTCAACTGATGGAATTCTTTCTAACGAGGATTTCCAAAGGATCAAGGAGCTGAAGGTATAATAATCTCAACTAAACTTTAGTGTTTTTTTCCCTGGGCTTTTATTTTTTTTTGGGGGGGGGGGGGGGGGCAAGTTGCTAGTTATTTTGAATCATGTGTCGTGGAAAACATTAACAATTCAATTCTTTTTAAATATTTTGCCAATTTGTGATACTTGTTGGATTTCATAATGTTTTATGTTCATTGTTTGATGATGATATGATTATTTTTTCAGGCAAAGAAGGAAGCAAAAATGGCTTTGGCTCAGCATGGGTTGTTAAGAAAGGGTGTCCCAAGTTCTGATCAACTGAGTGTTAAACGGGTGGATCCTGCCAAGCTTGAAGTGAGTTTTCTATTTCTTTACTGGCCAAATTTCTTAAGTTCTTTGGATCCTTTTAGGATTCTCTGTGTAAAGCATATGTCGATCCACTTTTTGTACATTTTGTAGGCTCATGTGCGAAAAAGGTTGAGCAAGGAGGAAAGATTAGCATTGGTGAGGGAGGGGAGGGAGGAAAGAGGGAAGTTCCAGGCTCGAACTGCTGTAAAACAGAAAAAGGTAATTCTTTTTTAACTGTCTCGCGTCATTCATATGCTTGCATTTCAGAATCATGTTGGTGGAATGGTAATGCATTCCTTAATTATCTTCCAAGTGTGGGCTTGGATTTACTTGTCAAAAAAAGCTTGGGCTTGAATTATAGAGTCATCATATAACATCTTTGCTGGAGAATCCAAAAGATCTGGAAATAGGTAAGGAACAAGGGATAGTCTAGATGGAAGGAAAAAGAGAGACGGAGAGAAGAGGCCCTCTTCCTCACTGATCCACAAGTGGGCAGATTTGGATGGAAAAATTTAATGAATTTCTTGTGATGACCAATTTACCATAAAGCTAATAGAAGAAAAGATTTTATTTGAGCATAAAAGGGTTTATTAGTTGATTTAAGTTTCCTCCCCTTCATTTTTCTTGTTGAACTTCAGATGGTTTTCTCTACTTGTGAAAAATAAAATAAAAGAAAGAAAAATTATATTTTTAAGTTGATGTGGAAAGTATGCCAATCTGGTGTGGAGTACACGCTATCCACGCCGCTGATATAGTGGAGATCTTGTTGGCGGTGTGGAGTATGTCTTTCACATCGGCTTGAAGTAAAAGGTCGTGCCTCGCCATACCGGTAATTAAGAATTTGGCACAGATCCTAACATCCTGTACTTCTTTTCATGTCCTCTTCAAACTACAATGTGCATTAGGCTATGATGCCTCTTCATACATAAGCTTCTTTTGAGTATTGATAAATCCGTATTTTGTCATTTGATAGACTGGGGGTCTGAGCAATAGGCAGAAGGAGCACAAGAAGGCTATGCCCTTGGCTGCAAAGAAAGCCAAGGTAGTAAGATCTCGACAAGAGAAGAAGAAAAAACAGCAGCGTTCTGGCAAACAGTTCCGGGGGAAGAAAGCATGGAAATGACCAGGAACATATCTATATTTGCTTTTTCCACACTAACATATATGATTTTTTTTTGCCAGATTTTTAAGTCAAAATCGATCCTTGAGTTCTAATTGAAATTGGTTGGCCGTTTCTTATTTCCTTCTGCATAGCCACAGCAATATCATACTTCGTTCGGACATAATTGAAGTTGAAATCTAATGGATAAAGAAAGCATAAAAAATTTATAGTTTCTGCAGAATTGAGATGACAAGGCACTTTTGATGGCTATCCACGAGTTGAGAGTACGCGTAGTTATTTTATTAGGTTATTTTGATTGAATTCTTATTCATGCTTGAGTAATGAGATGACATCAGAAATTGTGAGAACTACAACCCACTTAGGCTCGTTTAGATCAATATTCTTATTTTCGTTCCGTTCGGATCGGAATTTACCGTACCTTACCGTACGGGCATGGTTACTTGTTCAGTAAAGGTGGATATTTCATTCTGAATTAAATTTCGGCTGTTTCGGTTTGTTCCAGCTGGATTCCGGTGTTTTGGCCAAAATTCTCTTTCGGTCTGAAATTTTAGCCTTTTTGACTCATTTCTCTTGCAACAGGCTCGAAACTGATGAAACAACGGCAAATTTTTACATGATTTTCTCTTAGCCTACTATGGAAATGAAGAAAAAAGACAATGACCCACAAACACTTTTTGTGCTGGCGATTGATTGTTGTTTTTATTAAAAGAATCTCTTTGTTCTTTATCTGGAGGAAGTGAAAAATGAACAGAGTTCCTAGAGTCAACATAAAAAACATAACTTTTCAATTTTTAAATATTCATATTTATAAGACTTATATTTAAAATTATTATTGAATTTTTCATGTATATATATTTTGAAAACTTGTATTGATATTATTTTGTAATATAATTTCTCTCTCTCTCTCTCTCTCTCTCTCTCTCTCTCTCTCTATATATATATATATATATATAAATTTATATAATGACTATCTTGAAATGGTATATCAAAACATGCCAAAACCGAAATATTCCATTCTAATACCTCAATTGGAATAGTAATCGGAATGGAATTCAAAACTTTGGTTTAGATACTAAGAATATCTCATAGTATTTGTGAATAGTAATAAAATAGTAGTAAAAAAGTAGTGAATAGTAATAAGAAAATATTTGAAACAATTAAGTTTTTAAACAAAAAAATAGTTCATGGGCTTCCACATGGCATGTCCAAAGGTTTCCACGTGTCACCTTTGTTTTTAGTATATTCTAAATATTCTAATTAAGATTAATTCATTTTTTATATCTAAATTGGTTTATAAATGCCTTTAAAAAGTTTTTTAAAGTTTAGGTTGCAGTGGACATTTTAGTGCTTGTGGGCCTATTTGTTTATAAGCCTGTTAAGCCCATGAGCCCCAACAGCCCAAGATGAACCAAATACAGGCTGTCGACTAGATAACGACCAAATAGTCAGCAGATAGCAATGCCGGTATAATAGGAAGGGATCACTCAAATTAATAAGGGAAATCGTGAAGGTATATACTTAAGAAATGGTTATTTGTTCTTCCCTACGCCTTTATAAATAGCCTGCAGGAGGTGACTAAAACGGAACTTGATTGGCTTCATCTTTTACATACATGTACTCTCATATTATTTTGACTTGGGTATCGGAGTGTCCTCAAGGCAACCAGTGCTGCCACTTTGTGCGTTGCAGGTCATCCGTGTAGTTCGTGATGTGAAACACGTCCTTAACATTGGTCATATGCAATTTTTCTTACAAAAATTGGGCTACTAATTTCTTTTCCATTTTCTCCAAAGTCGTCACATGAATAGAGTTCCCATCATGACTATGGTGCTATGAAGAACTACTACAGAGAAACAAAAAATAATTCAAAGAACTGATACTAATTGAGATATCTCCTGGTTCTAGCCGATTTTATTGTGATAGATTTGTTCTTTTGCTCAATTTTGTTTTGTCCAATAATCTCTTTATGTTTTGACTCCCCACTATATATTTGTTCTTTTTGCTCATTTTGTTGGAATTCTGTTCTAGTTGTTCGTTTTGTTTTGATTTTCTTATATAAAACATTTGTTGCTTGATTACGATTGAGTAGCGAAGTCCTGCCCCTCACCCAATCTGCCCATAGGGCGGGGACAAGTAATTTTCCCTCTGGGGTAGGGGTGGGAGAGAATACAGCCACCTTGCCAAGGCAAAGGCTGGGTTGAGGAGGTCTACTACCCGCTGGTATAGGTCAAGTAGAAGCCTATCTTCAACCCATTTTGAGCCACCAATATTTAGACACTAAGAGGATTGTGTCACCACAAGGTAGCCACAAGTGGGTGGCGAGTCACCCGAACCTACCCCATCTATCCCTCTAAGGAATGAGTAGGCAACTCGCCCACCTCAGGGATGGGGGTGGGCAAGCTAAATATTATTTTAAGTCTTGGGGTGAGGCCCAAGTTGGATTTCCATCTACACGATTCATATATATACTAAAAAATATCATAATTCTTCTCTTACCCTTCTTTTTTTTTCCTGGCCACGTCTCCATCCCTCTTTTCTCCACCTTCTCTTCAGCAAGCCCATGGCTCTTCTTCTCTTCTCTTCTCTTCTCCTCCTCCTTCTCATCCTTTTTGGTGGGGCACAAACTCATGGCATGGCCATGGCCATGGGTCTATACAAAGAATCACAACCAATTGTCTGATTAGTGAGCAATTAGATGATTGTGCAAGGTCGGGAACGGGGTGAAAAACTGTCAGCCTACCCAAATGAAGCCAAGGGGACCTGCCTCCTTAAGATGGCCTTCAAAAACCACTCCATTGCCCGCTTCATTACTCGCGGAGCCCCAAATCCAAGAGCTCTGTCCTTTTGTTTTATTTTTATACATAAATGAATTTCCTTTTTTACAAGTTAAGGTATAATTAGTTTTTTCTAGATTTTTTTTAAATTTCTTCGTTTCTTATATATTTCAATAGTATTCCTTTTTTTATTAACAAGTTTTTTCTTAGTTTTTTATTCTTTACTTTAAATTTAAATTAACAATTTTTCAATTTCTTAACATCAATTTTTTTACGACACGTTATGCCAGCATATCAAACGTTTGCTAACAAATTTGCTGAAACCAATTTGGATAATAATGTAGGTGGAGTAAGTTTTGATTTCATTAATAGCATTAATAGGTGTTTAGGCAAGTACTAATTATGAGTAAAAGAGAACATTTCCTTTGCAAAATATAGTGGGTTGGAGGTCCCTTGGCTTCCTGAATTGCCAATTTCTTATTCTTTTAAGTTTATTGGAAGGGATATTTGGGCCCCTGCAGTATCAAATCCCACAACTAGAGCATCAGTCCAAGTTATCGCTTGGGGCTGGGAGATCCATGGCTAGGAGACCTACTACCTATGTTTTAGCTAAGAGATAAAGTCAAGAAGGGACTTAGGTTTCTAGCAGGAGAGAGACTGACTTTTGAAAGGAAAAGGCTTCACAAGGCTACTTGGACTCCTATCATTCCAAGGAAATAATCTCTATAAATAGTCTACAGGATGTAACAAATGGAAAACTTGATTTACTTCATCTTCTATGTACATTTCCCTTCATATTATTATTTTGACTTTGGCAGCAGTGTCTCCAGGGCATCCAGTGCAGCCCCTTTGTTCGTTGCAGGTCATCTGGTGGTGTGAAACACGTTCTTAACAATGGCGCTGTTTGTGGGATCTATACAAACTTCAACATGATTTTCACATGCTAACTACCGCGTGATCACACTCAAACCATGATTTCTCAATGTCGGAAAGGAGAGTAGGGGAATCTCGCAACTCATAAGATTGTCTCCAAAAACCATATAAGATCTTTTCAACTTTATTTTTTCCTATTATTTTCCTAGCGCTATAGTGAATGGTAAAAAATAAAAATAAAAATAAAATAATAATAATAATAAAGTGGAAGAGCATGGGAAGCAAACTGCATGTGCATCATGAACTACACATGTGCCATGCACAATGTATGTAAAGGGTGCATGCAATGCACCTAGTTGGTTTTCTCTTTTCCTCTTGCAGGTTTTGCAATGAGCACCACATAGCACTCAACGAGGTTTGACTCTAGCAACCATACATGGCCCATGGAATGGCGATGAAGCCCCCATTGGTCGCTCACCGCATAGGTGCTCTGCATGTACGCCGTGCACCGTATGGGAAAGGAAAACAAGCTGCCAGAGGCCCATGCATTGCATCCGTGAGTTGGCAGCGGCACCAGCCACCAAAACATCCAGAGTTTTTTGTTGTAGGCAGGGTAGTTCCTTCATCACGGGAGCCGCTCATGCTGGCCATAGTGCAAGAAGAGAAGGCAAGCGGTTGAGGGACCAGCAAAGCCTTGCACCGGTGAGATTGTTGCCAACCACCGTCAAGCTCGCCAGCGTCGTCTGCCACTAGTGCAACGGTACCTGATCGCAATGGTTTTCTCTCTCAACTTATCCTCATAGTGGCGTAGTGGCACACCATGAAGGTTGTGTACCGTGCGAACACGGGGAACACGATGGTGAGCACCTCAAGAGAACCATCTTGACCACCCCTAGCTAGTGGAGCACCTCAAGGGAACCAGCTTGACCACCCCCAGCTCGCGGATTTTTCTATGGCCGGCGTGAACTGGCCTTGTGAACTTCCTCGCCACTAGTGCTCGCCAACCCGAAGATACAGCTCCTTGCCAGTGCTAGCCCATGGAAGCTTCCTCACCCATGGAGACAATCATGAGCAACTCACACAGAGAGCAATGTTGCATGGCGGCAACTGATTCACAACAATGTCCCTTGGCGAGAAACTCTCCACCGAGCAACCAACCTTAGCAAGAATAAGTACAAATGAAGAGCAATTGATATGGAGATCAACCGAACATGCAAATATATATATATATATAAATCAATAAAATAAAATAAATATATATATTAATGAAACCGGTGAACTGCATGGCATGCACTGTGCATGCCATGAACAACGTGGGTAATGGGCGCACGACGCGCACCTAGTTTTTATTGTGCATATGGCAAGACCTACAGCCTGGCCACCATCCCCAAAGTGGGACGGGGATATCGTGATGGCAGAGCCCCCACTGGACGCTCATTGCATCGGCGCATTGTGCACACCTTGCACAGTGTGGGTAGAGCTCAACTAGTGGCTGGAGGTCCCCACATTGGACACTAGTGTTTGCGAGCTAGTGGAGCCACCAACAGCCACCACTTGCACCGCCAGCAATTTCTGTTGCCAGTGGGGGTGGGTCCTCAATGCCTAAAGTCAACCACATGGAGGGCAGAGGATGCGCATGGGCAAGGCACCAGCCTTGCACAGCGTAGCGAATAGGGAACACCATCGACCACCACCGACCTTGCACAGCACAGTGGGCAAGGGACGCAAGTTACAAAAAGAACCACCAAGACCATGCGTCCATGAGCTTATTGCCAACCTCTTCTGCTGCTAGAGTGACGGTTCCCAATTACAGTGGCTTTCCTCTCAACCTGTCATTGTCATAGTAGCACACCATGAAGGCTGTACATCATGCGAAAGCTGGGAGCACAACGGCGAGCAACTTGAGGGAACCAGCTCAAGTACCACCTGCTTCGCTAGATATTTCTGTCGCCAGTAATGAGGTCTAGACACCTTACAGTGCTGCTCGCCAAAGTCCCTCTTTGTTCTTGCCAGTAGCACCATGGGCAGCTAGCTCAACTACAACTCGCTGTGAAGGTCCAATCATCAAACCACTCAGGCAGGTTGCAAGTTGCAACAGTCAATGAGGTGTAGCTCAGAACAAAGTAGTCGCCCACTGAGTTTGCTCGCCATAGAGTTTGTCAGTCCTCCTCGCCACAAATCTGCATGGAAACCTCTTTGCCACATGCACCAATGCTCGCCACGGAAGCTTCTCGCCATCAGTTCTCACCACCAAGAGTTGCTTCCATACGAAGTTCCTTGCCACAAGATGCTGCTCGCCAATTGCCCACGCACGAGATACTTCTCACCACTTACTCACGCATGGAGCCTTCCTCGCCAAGCTTCACGCACCATAAGCTCCTCGACTAGATTTTGGGCACCTACCCCATGGTGACCAAGCTTCAAGCACCAAAAGCACCTCACCAGATCCACACAAGTGTAGATGATATCTCTTAGCTGTTAGCTGTGTACACGACAGGCAACACCTCTTGGCAGGCAACGAAAGTCGTTCCATTATTGCTAAACTAAAGCAACACTCTAGCGAAATTTGTCGTCAGCAGAACATGGCTGCCCGCAGGCATCGCTCGTGTCTCACCAGCTTTCACCACGCTCTAGTGGAATGGCTAAGGTTTACAACCTCAAACTTGTAATTGGTGGAAATCTCTCGGGGTGGTTGAACTTGGCCTCCCACCACAACAATGCGGTAGAGCATCCCTTCATACACCAATGACGAGCCTAAACGACTCGCGATGCCATGTAAAAAGGGTGCAGAGGTTAATAGATCGACCACACTACCCTTAAACTCTTATAACGAGCCTTAGTAGCTTGCGGTGCCATGTAAAAAGAGTGCAAAGGTTATTAGACCAGACCACCCTTAAATACCAATGACAAGCCTAAACGACTTGTGGTGCCATGTCAAAAGGACATGGAGATCATTAGACCACGTCACCCTTAAACAGTAATGATGAGCCTAAACGACTTGCAGTGCCATGTAAAAAGGGCACAGAGATCATTAGACCACATCATTCTTAAACACCAATGATGAGTCTGAAGACTTGCAGTGCCCATGAAAAAGGAAAAATTGAAGGACCGCTCAACACCACTCACACCTCACCGAGAGTCAACAGGCGAGACATCAGACTGCCCAACCTCCCTCGTGACGAGCAAACAGGCAGGAAGGGTCAAGGACTGCCCAACCTCCAAGGCACCTAATAGGCAAGCAACTTTCTGAATTGCATAACCTCTCTCACCTAGATAGCAATATGAGCACATCATCTTCTCCAGCAAACGGTGAGTATTTATGCTTGTGCCACAATCGCTGCCAGCAAGTTACTAATGAGAATGCAAAAATGTCATATTTTTTTCCTTAATGTCTAGTCTTTTATACTTATTTGGTGTTTAAATGTACTCATTATTCTTATATTTTGATTTAGGATGCAAATGGAGTCGTTAAATGCAAAACGAAGCTAATTGGACGATTTTGGACAGTTTCAACATTGATTCATAATCTGGGAATAACACTCTCATCCAAGCTCTGATTGAGATGATTAAAAATGCTATGAAACTCCAAGAAAAAAATCTACAACTTTTATGTTTTGAGTTTTGAGAGATACTCGCTTCATCAAGGTCGAAATTGGGCTTGAAGTTGATGCACCTGCACTGCTGATGTTTCGAAACGTTCTGTATCATGCAATTCAAATATGCGATTTATTTGTGGATGTTTTGAGATCTGGTGCATGAAATTCCAACTGGAAACACCACTTTTCTAATTATATTAGGACTCTATTTTATTTTCAATATTTTTTATTAATTAGTCAGATTTGGATATTATTATTTGAGGATAATATTGAGAATATTTTTAAGAGATTGAGTAGGCTTTTAAGAGGGGGATTTGAATGGGCTAAGAGGGGGAAAAAGGAGGAGACATCTAGACGCCTCTCCCTCCCCTCTTCTCCAACTTCTCCTCTGAGTTTTCATCATAGTCTTGTGTAGCTAAACTTTCATAATTGGTCGAAGGAAATGGAAGTTCGGAATCAATAAAACTGTGAGATCTAATTTGTTTTTAGTATTCAATTTATTCTTTAAGTAACAGATGTTCTTCTATGCCTATTTTCATGATTGTCTCGTTTGATTATTAGAAGGCCTACTTGTTTATTATTCGTTGCAATCTATTGCTAGATTAGTTATCAAATCTGTAATTGTTTGATCCCTCTAATTTGTGAAGCAACTAAGATTTAATGATTTGCTACCTCAGAAATTATTAGATCTTAGGAAGAAAACACTCGACGAAATTAAATGCAACCACTTGTGCTTGTATTGTTTAGCTTCATCGATCTCTCTAACTCTTAAGGCTATTACTAGATTAAACATTTAGCGCTTGGTTAATTCGATCACTTGTTTTCTAATTAACTAGGACTAAGGAGAGATAGGAAAATAATTCCAATAGTGAATACTCAAAGTATGAATTAATATATACTTGCATCGATGATCAGTTGTAAAATTCCAATGGTGGATGTTGACTTAGACCAATGTTTGTTCTTTTGAGTAATTTCGATAATTTAATTTGGATTGTTCCTTAGTTGTTCTTCTTGAAATTGTTCTCGTTAAACTCAAACCCCCACATCCTTGTTCATGTAGCATAAAACTAGGCTAGACACTTTTCATGGGAACGATCTTTACTCGCACTACTACATTCATTTTTCATGAGTATAGGTTTTATTTTTGGTTGCCTACGACAGCACACTAGTTACCTATAAGAACGAGCCATCGAGCTCTACAACTGCATCACGCAGATTTCCTTCAGGAACGAGTCGACGGGCTCAGCAACCACCTAATGTGGACCCAACGAGTTGACAGGCTTCCTGACCACCTAAGCGCAGGTTACTACAACACCAACAACAAAACGAGAACATCAACAACAATTTACACAAAGGGGCAGAAAATCCACTACTACCAACAATAGCAAAAACGATCACAGAAATACACACAAAAAATCAATCATGCAAATGTGGACTGTTCACAGACAACAAACAATCTTGCAAGCAAATATACACACAAATAAACAGACAAAAAACTAGGACCAAATAGGAAACTAGAAACCAATTTTCAAAATTTATTTTGTAGATTATTGACTTGAAAATTCTTAAGGGCTTCTAAGGCTTAACAAGAGCGTGGAGCATACACTCACTAGTATGGACCCTCAGCGGGGTTGGGGAAAACGAAAAAGTAAGCAGGAGCCCACAAGCCAGCGAGGTAAAAGGCATGTGCAGAGAATGCAAAGTATTTAATTTCCTATGTGCCAATGCAAAGAAAATTAGCGGGGTAACTGGAAGGGATATTTGGGCCCCCACAGTATCAAGGCCCACAACTAGAGCATCAGTCCAAGTTATTGTTTGGGGCTGGGAGATCCATGGCCAGGAGACTTACTGCCTATGTTTTAGCTAAGAGATAAAGTCAATAAGGGATTTAGGTTCCTAACAAGAGAGAGATTCACACTTCTAAACGGAAAAAGGCTTAACAAGGCTAATTGGACTGCTATCACTCAAAGAAAATAATCTCTATAAATAGTCTATAGGAGGTAACAAATAGAGAACTTGATTTACTTCATCTTCTACATACACTTAACATTATATTATTATTTTGACTTTGGCATCCTAGTGTCCTCAGGGCATCTAGTGCCGCTCATTTGTTCGTTGCAAGTTTCTGTGTGATTGGTGCTGTGAAATACATACTTAACATTTATATTTCAGTTTAAGTTAACACTGGCCACCCTATGCTGTCCAACTTGACTGCCTAGAGCTTTGAAAGCCACCAGAGGTGGCCGATCTTACAACCTGTGGCTAGAACGGTTATCGCAAGGCGGTCATGACCCTCTTTTTCCTAAAATTCTCTCAACTCTATCTCTCTCGAACTCTTTATTCTTGATAAAAGGTCTTTGTTCTCTATCTCGCCATCGCAATGGGCTAATCCACTCGCCTGCATATAGCGACGCTGAGTGGCAGGGGAAAAAATAAAACCCCTACCAAGACACCCAGGGGGGGTGACTACTTGCCAAGACACCCGAAGATTTTTTTTTTTTTTTTTTTTTTTGGGGGGGGGGGGTAGGGGTGTAAAAAAAATCGGTAAACGGGTAAATTGGATCAGACCAGACTAAACTAGTGGGATCGGTCCAATACCGAGTTTGGTTCAGTCCGGTATCGTTTTTATTTTTCTTAAAATCAGTTAAAATCGGTCTGATTCCAATTTTTTTTTTTCTAAAACCAGACTGGACTGGACCACCGATTTATAGATATGTTTAATTTTTTCTATTGTATATAATATTTATATATAATATACAACTATATATACAATAGTTTTGTATTATATGATAAATTACTAATTAATATAATATTAAATTTTAAAATCTTATATCATTTTATTTATTGTATTAATAGTTATACTAATACCATATCACTATATATTATAATAAACTATAATATATCATTATATTATATTATATATTATATCATTATAGTTTATAATACAATTATAATATATATTATAATATACTAAAATATATTATCATTATAGTATTATATACTATAATATATCATATTATATAATATATAATATAATACATTAAAACTGAAAAATCGGACTAAACCGGATTAAAAACCGGTAAAATTGAAGTACTGGTTTAAGAAGATAATCTGTGCGTAATCAATTTTAAAAAATGTAAAATCGGTGCATACCGGTTCGATCTCAAATTTTATATAGAATCGAACCGAACCAGACCGATTACACCCGTAAGGAGAGGTGACTACATGCCCGTGTAGGGTGGGTAGCAGTCTTACATTGAGTAGCTCACATATTCCGTTATGTATACACACATGCCCGCCTTTATCCTGTCCTATCATATATAGAAAGCATTTTTTTAAAGCATTTTTAAAATACTGTAAACGTAGAAATAAAACAAAAATAAAGATAAAAGCTTTAGTTCACTTGACAAATAGCTGAAGAAAATAATCTTTGGGAAAATTTTTGTTTTGAGGGCAAATAAGGCAGTTTTGTAGAAAGGATAGATAATAGGATAAAGTGCTTCGAAAATGAAATGGAGCGGACAAGAACGTGCACTTGGAATATCTAACCACCTGTAGGACCCGTCTGAAATGTTTGTTTGGATTCAATTGCGTGAACGTAAAACTCATGAAAAATCAGGGCAGCAAAAGTGTTGGCTAACAATGCCTTGGATTAATATTACCGTATAAGCAACTCTGCTAATCAACGCACGGAACGACAAAAAAATGCAAATTCTGTGAAGAAGAAATCCGAGAAAACAGAAAATAGGTCAGCCCCAGAATGACATCGAAGGAGACGACTAAAAAAAGAAGAAGTGCAAGTTCTGTGGGCACGAAATATTAGACCGCAAGAGAGAAAGGGAACCCAACTTATAACTCCCAACGAAACTGAAACTGAAACTGAAACGTAAACTCTGAGCATGCATCCGGTCTTCTCAAAGTGTTTTTATGGCCAACATTAATGTAACTAGAATTGTCATTATCTCAAGTGTTTTTATGGTCTTCACTTATCAAAGTAGCCTCCTCTGCTCACAACAACTAGAGCAAGACATTGCCTATTCCTTCTTCCTGGAGTCCTTTAGTTGCCCTCTCTTCCGAATCCCAAGGCAAAACCTCAGGCGCCATGCATCAACAACAGACTCAGGCAATGAGTTGGCCAATGCCCAGAGGAGGGTATGGGGCCAGTAAGGCGTGCATCGGGGCTCATAACCTATCCAGCGTATACCAGCTCGAGCATATCCATCTGTTGACGGAACAAAGAAGGAGGACCTCTTGATTGATGCCATCTTAGTTGCCACGTACAGGGGAACCTGTGCCCAGAGAGGAGATCAGAAATATAAACCAAACATTTGTTGCTTGACCAACGATGGCAACAAAGAATGACAAATACCAAGTCCAACACAAAAGCGAACTAGGAATATTTTCTATTCTTTTTTTTTTTTTTTTGAGTTGGTGGTGGGGATATGAAATGTCAAAACTCAAAGTATGTATGGAAATCTATGACCTGCTTGGGATAGGAAATTGTAAATTATAAAATTCATATAAACACGGTTTAAGCTCACAATTATGAATTATCAATATTACGATTCAATAAATATGAATCTCCCTAACACCCTAAACGTAAATTTCCCAAAGTAAATAAGAATTTTCTTGGGGGGATACCCTACGTTCTCTAGCCCATAATTGCCTTCAAACCAAAAGAATAAGAAATGAAAATCTAGAGTCTACAGAGGAATGCTTTTTCATTTGTCTTCCCTAAGGTGTACATTTATAGAGCAACAAGCAATTAATCATTCACTTGTTTAAAACTAAGTGTCAATACAAAAAGGAAAACAAATAAAAAAGAACTCTACCTAATTGAACCTAATACACATATCAAGAAACGCAATAGTGTCTTTATTAACAAAATATTTATAGAACAAGAGAAAACAAGCAAAGTCACGCAATATCGATGTTGGATAACACCGGGCCATCTTATAGCCAGAAAAGATGGCTACCTGTCTAGCATGGGACACACGAGGATGCTATATAGTATGTTGAATGATGTTGAATGGCCTACTAAATGTTGAATTGAACAGCCCACTAAAAGCTGTCTCTATTTTACCCAAACAATGAGCAGAGACACCAACTTCAAGGTAAAAACTATACACCATCCATGGTTACTTTTTTTTTTTTTTTGAAGAAACATCCCCCCTTTTTATTGCAGTATCCTCACTTTTTGTGGTGGAGGGAAACCACTAGGTACAATCCATCCATGCTTACTGAACATTGAACTTAATAGGCAACAAGTAACTACCATTAAGTAGTTTTTTATAAACATTTTCTGAACGAATCTGAATCTGAATACTTCATTATCCATCTTAAGCCAATTACCGTGTGAAGACGCAGATATGAATTATATTTCTTTACCCTAAAACTAACAGAGATAATAGGTAATGGGATCCTAAGAAAATAGTATTATGACCCCGTTGATACAAATAATCCTAACTGAAATAAAGCAATGGGGCCAGAGACGTAGGTTCGATACCTGACACTGCACGTCGATCCCACTTTTCTTGTATTCAACATAGAGACACCTCGAGAATTGATCAATATACCTGATGCAGATATTAATAACCTTGTTCAAATTAGCAAACTATAGAATCAAATAAGTTCAATTATCTATACTGAACAAAGAAAGAACATGCAGCCAATCTTAACAAATGGACTAAGCAAACGAACTTTAAGAAAAAGAAAAATGCTTACGCTTTCGTGGCTGCATAAACAGCATAAAGAGGATCCGACGGAATAACAATGGCAGCCCCAGAGCCAATATTGATAATTGCACCTCTCTTCCTCTGGAGCATCCCAGGCAAAACGGCCTGAGTAACCTTTGTAGTACCTTCAACATTGATTTTAATCAAATCCTTCAGCAACTCCTCATCCACTTCATGGAAAAACCTGGCATACGGGTACGATATACCAACGTTGTTGATCAAAACCCCAACATCCAACCCTTCAATGGATTCTCTAATCCTCTGAATACCGTCAGAAATATCTCCGGAGAAATCTACAACAACGGTCTTGATTTGGGTCTTACCATACTTGGCTTGAATCGAGTTCGAAACATCTTTGAGCTTGTCAGGATTCCGACCAACCAGGATGAGATTAAGCCCTTTACGGGCCAACTGAAAGGCGAAACCCTTGCCAATACCGTCAGTGGGTCCTGTAACGAGTGCCCAGGACCCGTATTTCTTGAGGTTCTTGGCGGGTCTGAGAAAATTGACGTAGGCCCATTTTAGGAAAGCGAGAGAGAACTTCAGAACCGAGAAAGAACCCAAAGTGAACAGCACGATAACCCAGAAAGGCTGATCCTTGAGCTTGTCTATTGTACAGATCTCCATTTGGGAACGTTGCGGTTCCGTTTTAGATCTGAAATGGGAAATGGTGGGATTCAAGAAATGGATTTTGTAGGGAGAGATTAGTCGCAGTGACCCAAAACAGATTCACTCGGTTTTGAGATTGAATAGATTTGGCTGCAGACTGACGAAGCAAGGGGACGGAGTGACCGAGTGAATATAGGGATTTCTAATGGGGTGATGGGACAGGATGCTACGACAAAACAAGGATACTAATAGGCATTGAATTTGCCTACGGGTACGAGGGACAGAGCAGGGAGTTGGGTGAGGTAGATGAACGGAAAACCGCCGGAATTAACTACAAAAAGCGACGCAGAATCGCATATAACAGGATTTGTGGGGTCCTCTGTATTTTTGTTATGGAAAAGAATAAAGCTACGCATCCGCTGGGGAAGGGCAGTTTTTTTTTTTTTTTTAAATTAATTTATTAAAAAAATTTTATTTAATATTATTATGAATTTTTTTTAAATATTTAAAAATATTAAAAAATGATATAAAAAATAAAATAAATTTTTTTTTAAAGCCTAGCCAAACCCAGCGGTGGCTCTTGAAGGGATCAAAAGAAAAAACTAGAGATTTTGTTGAATCCCACTCCAAGCTACCACTTAACCATTATCCTTTTTTTAAATTTTATTTTTATTTTTTCTAATTTTTATTTAATAATAAAGAAAATATTATTTAATAATATTATAAATTCTTTGATTTTTTAAAAGTATTAAAAAAATAATATAAAAAAATACTTTTTTTTTTTAGCCCAGCGAGCACCCAACGGTGGGTTTACCCTTTTGTTAAACAAGGCGGCCACATTTACCAAACGTAAGTAATTTTGCAAGATAAATTTCTAAGACTTGATTTGTTTTTACAAATCATCTTATTTTATTTAATAATTGTAATATTTTTAAATTTTAAAATAAAATATACAAAATATTTTAGTTTGTTCAAATCTCAAAATTAAAACAATATTAAAAAAGTATATTTTAACAATATTTTATTTAACTTTCATCTCATGGCATGCCATCTATGTAACAAAACGAAATTGAAGTGATTTTAGAAAACAGACAAATACTACTCTTATGTTTTTATAAAATATTATGTCATTGATAATACATGTTTTTATAAAACATTTTAATGATATTATATTTTGTGATTGAATATATGCACCACATCTTTCATGTTTGAGAATGAATATTGTGTAAACATTTAGGATGCAATGGGTTTATTATTATTTAAAAAAAAAAAGGAAGTTCATTTTGTATATCAATTTGTTATAAGAGCATTCTCATTGGATTATCTATATCCAAAAGTAAATGAATTTTTTAACTATGGGATAAAAAATTCACTTTCAATGGATTAGCCATTAGCAAATTTCGTAGATTTTAGCTACAGTAATTATAAAGAAAATATCAAATTTGCTATCTACTGTATATATACCAAATGCTTATTTTATTATTTTTTTATAACACTCTATCTTCTCTCCATCTACATTCACAAACTTCTATAAGTTTCTTTAAATAAAATAGTAAAATGTGATAGAATAAAATAAATTAATAATTAATAATTAAAATATGATAAAATAAAATAAAATAATAATTAAAAAAATTAAATATTTTTTAAATTATTAATTACTTATTACTATATAATTAATAAATGGATATCTAATATGGAAATTTGATATGAATAGCTAAAGTTAAATTTATCTTATATAACTAAAATAGTTAAAATTTAAATTTATCTTATATTTATTAAAATTATCATTTACATATATATAATCCACTAACAATACTCTAATAATCAAGGATGGAGACCCATAAATTCTAGGCTGTCCTCCATAATGTCTATCATTTATTGGGCCAGAAAGGAAGGAGAGCTACTACCAACCTCAATATTAGGTTAACCACTACCAACCCAAAATTAAGAGGGAAAAACAAAACAGAAAAAGCTTTGGGCTTTACCCCTTTTCGATGAAAACATGACGGTCTTTTTTCTGAAGAGTTGAAAAGCAAATAAACATTCCTGAGACAAGCAAATAAGGAATCAACGAATTGAATAGTTGAATAGATTGGTTCCTATATCCAATCAGTAAGAAGAAGAACCGAGATCCACTCGTTCTACCAATAGTTGAATAGAAAAGGAAAAAATTAACTTTGATCCATGGAAAACATGAGGAGGAAAACGGTACAGTTGTTGAACAATATGTGAGGAGCGGGTGATTTCAGTGGCGTACAACTTGGGTCTTTGTTTGGTTTCCAAGAAAAGCCAAGAGAGAACGTTTACAAGATGTTTGAGAAATGAGATGAAATGAAATATATATATATATATATGAATAGTAATGAAATAGTTTGAATTATGATGTTTTATTAAATTTTAAAAAAGAGAGAAAAAAAGGTTGAATAAAAATACTATAAAGTTAAAATATTGTTAAAATATAATTTTTTAATATCATATTTGTTTTAAAATTTGAAAAAATTAAATTATTTTTTATATTTTATTTAGAAGTTTGAAAAAATTATATTAATTAAATAATTGTTAGATACAAAAATTGAATATTTAAAATTAAAAAATATTTATATTTAAATAGTAATTAAAAATTAAATAAAAAAAAAAATGAGATAAAATAAAATCAAACTCATCCAAATAACTCCTAAGTAAGAGTTTTCAGGGTTGTAGTAGGTTGAGGTAAGGCCAGCTTTCTCATTTTAGCCATTTCATACGGACTGATGAATTTTCTAAGCTTTGGGGGCCATTATTGCACAGTTTCTCTCTTTCTGTTTTAATTGATGAGATATCTGCAAGAGTGGGGCGCTGGCTATCCATACAAGGTGGTACGAGTTATGTATAGCACTCTCCCATTAAATGTATTTTGTTTTTTCCACCATCACTGTTGATGGAAAACAGTTGACCCAATCCCAAGCTGCATGCCACGTGTTAATCTTAAATTTCTTAAAATCTTTTAAAGTGCTCTTTAAAATAAAATAAAAAAATAATTTCTTGTAATATAAAAATAATTTCTAAAATTATAAAAAATAAAAATAAAAAAGGAAAGAAATGCAGGGCCTATGTGGCACCACGAGAGTGGCTAAATATTGGCCACATAGCCTTTTTCAGTCCAAGAATGGTTAGACTATTACATTAAAAAATATAAATAAAATTATTTGGTTATACATTATTAGAACCAAATCTTATTCTAAAAGATAAAAGCTTACCGAGTCTTGATGAACCGGGATCTGTATACAAGGCAAGAAGGCCAGGCTAGCAACCTAAAGGCCCATCCTTTAGGGGCAGGGACAAACCTGTGGTGATAAAGCAATGACCCCCCTTTTTCTGCATGAGAAGTCTGATCGCGAAAAGCCTGCAAATGAGCCTGTATGAGGACCTGTTCTTGTTTGGAAGGGCTAAACGAGAACCTCAAAAGAAATGTTGCATTAAAGGGCCTGCTGAAGGCCAATATGGAACAAGGAAGGATACATAGCGTCGGGCGATCAGATATTGAGGATGGCCTATTTGAGCTTGAGTGTGCAAACAGGGAATGAAAGATGACTGCATGGTAACGATGATTGAGACACTCGTAGACGAGAAACCCTCCACTACTGTACTTACCACGGGAGAATAGGACATAGGATGGACAATTTCCATACTCTTACGAAAAGAGTAGAAACTATGAAAGGAATTAGAGAGTTGGAGAGGTTAGTCGCCCAACATGAACCCGTGTTGGAGCAATCAACCAACAGATGGCAAGAAAGAGACCGAGAGCTTTGGAGAAGAGCCTAAGGTGGGGAAAGAATGCACAACATGATGCTAGAAGGGACGAACGTTGCAACCTGGTTATAAGGAATGTGCCCCTCAGTGAGATTTGAACCATAGTGGGAGGCTTCGTTGGGGCTAGCCCCACCACCTCTAGAAGAAAAGCCCATGCCAGAAGAGCATGGTATGAGGGTGTCTTTACGATAGAAAAGCCTCTGAATCAAATGAGATCTTTGGAGATGGCCATGATTTTGGCGACGGAAATTGCAAAGGCGTGCAATACTCGCATGATGATGACTTAGTAGTAATACTATTGATCGCCAACTACACCACCCAAAGGATTTTGGTAGACAATGGGAGTTTGACCAACTTTCTATTTTGGGACGCATTTACAAAGTGGGAATCTAACCAGAATAGGCTATGCCCATCGTTGACACTCGTGAAAGATTTCTTGGGAGAAACAGTGCAACCTGTCAGTCCCTTCACATTGCCTGTATTGTTGGGATGATACCATAAGTCGTTATTGCCACGAACAATTTCTTGGTAGTCAAGACCCACTCGTCCTACAATTCAATCATCGGGCGCCCGACCTTGAACAATTTGCAGGCTATCACCTCAACCTACAATCTAAAGATATACAGAGGTGAGTAATGATGAGGTCTATAGTGAGCAAGTGCTAGCAAGGGAGTCTTATGTGCAAAAGCTCAAGGATAGAGGGAAGGACATTTGCACCACAAAAATACTACAGTCGAAGGAAGTCCCTCCTCCCCTGCCACTCCATCTCATCGAGAAGGGGGAGAGGTGCGAGATGAGCAATGTCTGATGTGATACCCCATATGATAAGGATAAAGGTAAATGGTGTAGAAGATCCCACACTACTTAGAATGGAGGAGTTCTTGCTCTTTATAAGGTTCCAATGGGGCTCCAATTGTATCATTAACTAGTCATTTTGGAGTATAGGCCATGTGGATTGGGTCTTCCATTGAGGCATTATAAATGGTATCAGAGCCTATCCCAACCAGAAATGTGGAACTTGAGTCATTCCACCTAAGATGGAATATCCTAACTAGAAAGTTGAGAACTTAATGGGGGAGATTATGATACCCTACATGATAAGAATAAAGATTGATGGTGTACGAGATCCCATATTGTTTGGAAAGGAGAAGGTCTTGCTCTTTATAAGCTTCCAATATGGCTCTAATTATATCATTGACTAGTTATTTTGGAGTATAGGCTATATGGTTTTGGCCTTCCATTGGGAAGTTACACATGAGGCAGGGAGAGGCTGGTGAACCATTGGAGATGATAGCCTTAAACCAAGATCGACAAGTGGAAACAACACGAATTGGAACATGGATGATGTCCAAAATTAGACAATAGTTGGAGCATCTCCTGGTTGAAGATATGCCTGGCATTGATGCCGAGGTAATGGAACACCATCTCTGCTTAAACCCTAGAGGCCACAATGGCAGAAGCAGAGGAGCTTCAGCATGGATAAGTATGTAGAAATCATGAAGGTAGTTGGGCACCTCTTAACCATGGGTTTCATCCAAGAAGCTCATTACTTGGAATGGCTCTCTAACATTGTGTTGGTGAAGAAGCCCAACAGTAAATGGTGAATGTGTGTAGACTTCACCGACCTAAATAAAGTGTGCCTTAAAAGGATAGCTTCCCTTTACCCCACATCGATTTGATAGTTGACTTCACAACAGACCACCGAATCCTGAGCTTCATAGACATGTACTTGGGTTACAATAATATTCGAATAGACCAGGCCGATCAAGAAAAAATGCTTTTATCACAGACTGAGGCCTATATTGCTACTAAGTAATGCCCTTTGGTCTAAAGAATGTTGAACTACGTACCAAAAGCTAGTCAACCACATGTTTAAAAATCAAATTGGGCGGAATATGGAGGTTTATGTGGATAATTTGTTAGTTAAAAGCAAGGAGCCTGGCATGCATATAGAATATCTCCTCGAGGCATTTGCCATCCTTTGATAGTACAAAATGAAACTCAATCCAGTCAAATGTGCCTTTGGTGTGGGGTTGGGCAAGTTCTTAGGCTTTATGGTTTTGGAAAAAGGAATCAAGGCTAACCTTGAGAAAACTTGGGCTATAATGGACATGAACCACCAAGAAATGTGAACACAATTGACGAGAATAATAGAAGCACTCAATAGATTTGTTTCTAAATCTACAGATAAATGCCTTCTATTTTTTCAAGTACTAAGGAAGATCCATACTTGGCATGAAGAGTGTAATAAGGCATTTGAACAGCTCAAGGGGTACCTAGCCAACTCCCCTTCTAAGCCGGATAATACCAAGAGAGGTCATGTACATGTAACTTTGCAAATGCATCGTCCATCGCTTTGATAAAAGAAGAGGAGAGGATGCAAAGATCGGTTTATTATATGAGCCACACCCTGAGGGGAGATGGAGTTAGTTACCTGTGCATGGAGTTGCTAGCATTTGCCCTGATGGTAGCAGCTAGTTGACCGTGACCTTACCTCTAGGAACAATCGATAGTAGTCCTGACCAAAGCACCCTTGAAGAAGGCCTTGCAGAGACTTGATATGTCTGGTCGCTTGGTGAGTTGGTCGATTGAGTTGAGTGAATTTGATATTGATTATCTTCCCAAAAGTGCCATGAAAGCACAAGTTTTGGTAGACTTTATTGCAGACTTCATCGGTTTCTCAGATGAAATCTTGCCAAGGCCCATAAGGAATCCCTATCGAGTCTACATTGATGGCTCTTCATGCTGCACAAGAGGTGGGGTGGGCGCACATGTGATAGCCAAAGCCGGCGATGAACTCTATTATGCGATAAAGCTTGTGTTTAAAACCATAAATAATGAAGCCAAGTACAAGGCACTCCTGGCAAGACTTGTAGTAGTTGAGGGATTTGGCTAGCCATCGATGGAGACACTTTGAGCCCACCCATATAGGTGACAACTGTTGAAAACTCCCATGCGATGGGGGGATGCTTAGCTCAATGAATTGTTGAGCAAGCCTTCGCGCAATCTGAGTGATGACAGTTGAAATTTCTCATATGATAGGGGCATGCCAAGCTTACCCATTTGAGCAATGATGATTGAAATGCCCATGCAATGGGGGCATACTAAGTCCACTGTGTTGTCAAAGATCCCGATGAAGACGACTAAAATTGCCTATGGAATGGGGGCATACCGAGCCCACCCATACAGGTGATGATAGCTGAAGATGCCCATGCGATGGGGGCATGCCAAACACACCCATTTGGGGCTTAGGATTGCTCACCGGAGGCAAAAAAGTGTTGGGCATCACATTGGTATCTATGGAGTCCAACCATTGGTAAGTAGTGGCGTCTGACTGCACGTTCTCTAGCTGTAAGGTACTCAAGTTTGTCTCTAGCTAGTCTAGCAAACTGTCCTTCAATGTTTCGTGATCGAGAGTGAACCTTGCTCTCTATGCCTGATCGCTAACATGGCGATGACTTGGTGTGAAAGTCGCAAACCTCCTAATGCGAGGATGCCATCTTAGCATCCAACTTTGCAATCTCCTACCAAGACACATGAGTTCCCCTTGCATAGCCTCCACAACACCAATGTGAAGAGATCGTTCTTCATGATGCACTTTAAGCTTCTCTATAAACCTGAAGTACTGATTGGACCTCATGGTGAAGGTCCCCTGCTTGTAAGGGCTCTCTCCACATACCAAGTACCATGAACCTTCTTCGTACTCAGGTCCTCCACCAAACCATTGTTGAGACCACACTTATAATCTCATTCCTTTCTTAGAAAAGCGACTTCAAGGGAGTTCCACTTTCAATTCTCCCCCTCAACCTCCATCCCTTGGTAGATGCTGTCCAACTTTGCCCCTTTGGGAAGGAGAAGGGCACCCAACTCAAAACAAGCAATTCCCATTTCTTTCTTTTTGCCTTTGACAACTCACTCGATGGCTTGCCTAGCTCTCTCTATAAAGAAATAAGAGGAACAAACCTATTTCTCCAATCGAGCATGATAGTGAGCTACCTAGTTACTAATGGGTGAACCCCCTTGTGACACCAAAAGAACAACTAAGTAGGGCAAATGGAAGAACACGTAACAAAAATAAGGAAACCTACCGTAGAAAGAAAGCCTCGGTGGTTAAGCACAGTATATTGAAAGGGTGGGTCCTTGAAGTCATCCACTTGTGGGGTAGACAAAGAAAGGGGTGGGTCCTCGGAGTCATCCAATTGTGGGATAGACATAGAAAAGCCCTCTTGAGAACGATCAAAAGCACTTAAAGGATTGGCTTGATCACCAACGTGACCAGAAGAGAAGCAACAAACTCTTCCATGGTGTCCCAGCAGAGGAACGGAAGGAGGAGAAGATATGAAACTCACTCCACCCACAATAACTTCTTGGCCTCCCACCTCCTCCAAAGGAACTTCCCCACACGGAGATGTAGACCTGGGGACGGGTTTTGGGGGGGGGGATGAAAACATCACTAGCATCCCTATACGGAAAATGTCTTGGTTCTCTCCTCCTCAAGAACTGAACTGGGGGCGAGACCAAGGAAAGGTTGTCAGGTACGCCCTTAGAGCCGGTCACTGAGGGAACTTAGGAAGAGGAACCGGCGGGAGTTGTTAAGCTCAATGGAAGTTAATCACGGCAGCATATTGGCAATGTTGGCATAAAAAAATAATGAATAAAATTCTCATTGCATGCATGTAACAAGAATTTGCAGGGAAACTGTTAGGCCCAAATCTCATCACAAAAGATAAAACCTTACCTAACCCGCTGAATTGAGATTTGTGTGCAAGGCAAGAAGGCTAAGCCAGTGGCCCAAAGGCTTGTCCTTTAGGGGCAGGGGCAAACCTGCAGAGATTAAGCAATGACCCTCATTTTAATCATTTTACTTACCGAGAACCTCAGAAGGCATGTCAAATTAAATGCACTGAAGTGCCCATTTGAGAGACATGCCCATGTTAAGATGGGTTAGTTGAAAAGCCTAGAAGGGTGACTGCATTAAACACAGTGGCATGCTCCCTAAAGGAGACGAAAAACTTTGGATGCAGTCACATTAGTGTAGTCTCCATGCACTAGTCAATGTGGCCCACCATGTCAGCTAAATGAAACTGTTCATTTAAGTTATTAGGGTTCAAACGAGATCAATGTTTTTGGGCATTTTAGGCGAGAGAGGAATTGAAAGCTAATAAAAAATGGCAAAAAGGATCAAAACCAAGCGTAGTGCTTATCCGCTTTATCCTTCATATTCAAAGATTAAGTTACCCAATAAAAGAAGTCATCTTGAATGAACCTTCCTCGTAATTTTCCATCTTGTTTTTGTTCAACCACCACCTAACCTCTCTAAGCTTTCTCTCCTTGATGATTTTCCTTTGATGTTTTCTTTGTTTGTAAGACCAAATACATCTATATACTATGGGGCTACAATGAAATAGAAAGCTGATAGAAGATTTAGAAAATATAACCTCCAACTATCTTACATAATGTTCAAACACTATCCCTTCTTGATCGCTACGATCACATTTCTTGTTGCCGCTTTTCTACTTGTTTGCTTCTATGCTATCTATTTGAGGTACTATTTACGTAGGCAAAATCTAAGGAGGAGGTCACGGTGGGAATTTGTGGAGACCCAAGATGAGTTTCTTGATGAAGAAGATGGATCTGTGGTGGACCATCCCATTTGGTAGGGCTGAAAACCAACACGGTGGTTTTGGGCTGAAATTGAAACCGATTGATCGTGATAATGTAGGGAAGAAAATTGGCTGAAATCGATTGTCTAAGATGGTAGAACCGGCTGGACTGGTTTCTAGCCTGTTCATGGTAAGTTGCTCGATTTTAGCCGGTTTGGGTCATTCTTTTTTGGCCTTCGTTTTTGCTAAATTTTTAATGTATTCAATTTCATTTAAATTTTAATGTCATTTATATTATTACTAAATAGTAATCACTAAATATATACTAATTACTAGATAACTAAAAATAAATAAAAAAACTCAACTAGATGTTTAATATACATTACAAGCAAAAACAAATTGTTTTAAGCAAGTAAGCGACAATTGTTCTTGAATGAAATTGTGCTAAATCTTCCTACTTCAACATCCAACGTCCAAGACTCCAAGGTAGAGCCAAATGTAACATTATACTCCGCGTATAAGTTTTCTAATAACTGTTTCACACTTGAAACCAATTCTTCAGCATAAATCTCATCATGGTGTTTTTTTTTTTTTTAAAATTTTTCAGGTAGAAAGTAAGAAGCCCAAACTTGCTACGTGGATCAAGCACAACTGCAATCAACAACAACAAGTTCATCCTATCTAATAAACCTTAATACTTATCATATTTCATTCTCATTTAAAAAAAAAAAAGTCAGAGCCACATGTCCAATAGTGGTCCCTACCCCAATTTTATTAATAAGACCCTCACTTATGGTGGAAGAAAATTGTGAAAACAACAATACACTTGAGAGGTTACAAGACAAGAGGAAAAAAAAAAAAAAACTACTCGAACCCAAGTGTCCAAAATACTTAAACTCTATGAAACCGACAGTAATCTTTAATACAAGACCAAGAATCCCATGTAAAAACAATTAAACAAAAAACTCAACTAGGAAGGACTCGCAACAAAGACTCCAAAGCCATTTACGAAAAACCACCGCTACATTAATTTGGAAAACCAATGCTGCTTAACATTTTAATGTTTCTTTTGACCATGCATCACTTCAATGATTTCTAATATAAGGCAAACCACATTTATCAGTACATAAAATACCTTTTACCAAATGAGGGACATTAATATGCAAATTCCACTCCTGTGAGCATCCATTTCTACCCATTCGTGCCAAAAAATCCGCAGCCATATTAGCTTCCAGATAGACATGCTGAACCGAAAAATGCATCTCGGTCAACATCCTAACAATATCCTCCCAAAAATCCTCCAAGTACCAAAGGCCACATCGACCTTTACCAAACCAATAAACAACTAAAAGAGAATCCATTTCAATAATGATATTATTAAAACCTAGTCTCTTGCAGTGTTGAATGCCAATCTGTAAAGCAAGTAATTCTGCAAGAATATTAGTACCCCTTCTGATAGCAAGAGCAAAGGCAAATTTCAAAATAATAAACTCATCTCTTATCAAACCACCAGCACCCAAACCCCTAAATTTTGAATGCTACTTCCATTAACATTTAATTTAAGCTAGTCTCTCCTAGGTCTCCCCCAAATAACAGCCATAAGATGTTCTTTTTTCCTAGGATGGATTTAGTTTATCATATTTCATTCTCATGCTTATGACCATGTTTATCAAACAACTATTGTCACTTCACTCATCCTAACCAGTCTTTTTAGACATACAAATCTATAAAAAATTGGTGTTTGTCATGACATATAAAGACATAGAAAATTGACACTTGGCATCATAAAACATCTTAAATTTTTTTATAAAAATCCACACTGTCTCCCACTCAGCTATAGGAGGCCCTATGTGTCAATCATTAAGGTAATAGAGAAATTTGTAGTCCTAACTCTTCATCTACTTGAAAGTCTTCCTAAATTTCTCAGCCACCTCTAACATCATATAAGTTGAATTCCATCGAGTTTACACATCAAGGGACAACCTTTTTTTACAACCAATTTTCTCTTTCTCTGCACATTTATTAAACTTGTCTAATCTTGCAGGGGAGGAGTGCACATATTTAACATCATTTCTAATCATTGTTGTTGCGTTATTACACTTCTTTAGACCCTTGTTAACAATAAGATTTAAAATATGAACACAACATCTCATGTAAATATACTTTCAAGCAACATAGTTTCCATAAAAAAATTCCTCAAATATGGAATTGTAGTATCATTTGAACTAGCATTATCAACAGTAATAGTAAATATCTTCTCAATGCCCTAATCAAAGAGGCATGATTCAATATAACTCTCAATAGTATCCCCTCGATGATTATGTATTAAATAACAATTAATGATTTTCTTTTCTAATTTTCAATCACTATCAATGAAATTTGCAGTTAGGCACATATAATTAAGATTTTGTATTGATGTCCATATATCATTAGTTAATGAAATCTCCATTCCTCCACCTTTAAACAACTATTTAAGCTTGACCTTTTCTGATGCAAACAATTTCATAAAATCTCTTGCAACTGTAACACGACATGACACTTAAATTGAGGTTCAAGCAACTGAACCTGCATCTTTCTAAATCCTTGCCCTTCAACAATTCTAAATGGCAATTCATCAATGATTACTATTTTGCAATCGCCACCTCATGTTCTCTTTACAATATTTGCGTGTTTCAAGATTCTTTACCACACTACTATCACTCTCTCCAACCCCTTCCTCGGGTGTTACCTCACCTACCAATGTTTTTTGGTATTTATCTAAAAGCTCACATTTATGAGGATTTTTAAGACATGAAGGCAAGTGGTTTTGCATGGTTGAAGTTCTGTTCTTCTTTGAGTGATAATCGTACATCTTGCCACAATAATTACACTTGGCCTTAGAATCATTTACGGGATAACTCTCAATCTTCGTAAAATGGTCCCAAATAATTGACGGATCATTCCCCTTCCATTTCTTAGGAAGTGGACAACTACTACTATTATGTGCACTTGGGGGTCTTGGTGTTTGGGCCTTTCCAACATTAGATGTTTGTTCATTCAAATCAAGATCAATTGGACTTGACGAAGAATTCATTTAACATGTGAAAAATTAAATACATAATTAATTATACAAAAAATTAAAACAAACAAAGAATAAAATTAAACACAATTACACAGCAGCTAGTTTGCAATGTGGCAAACATCACAAGTCTAAGACTCTAATCTAGATTGTAATTCACTTATTAACTTCACAATTTATTTTAATAATCAAAATAATTTACAACAAAATTGTCAACACAATATTAAATCAACACACAAGTTAATAATTTGATCTAACAGGAACACTCATAGTGGAAATTAGGTCTTGGATTACTGTTCACAGTCCAATAATTTGATCCAAAATTTAGACAACAAATAATATGTAACATAAATTGTTATTTGATATGATGATAAATTAAACACATCAAAACCGAATACATTAAAATTTTTTTAAAAAAGACTTTGCCGACTTGAGAAGAGAAATTGAGAATTGTGTAGGGACACAAGTGACTACTGAGAATAAAATCATACCTCAAGAAAATCACCGGCGTGCAGCAGTGACCATGGTGGTTTTTCTTAACACACCGTGAGGGGCTAAGGGGGATGAATTCATGGAGGGGAAGTGGGGAACAGATGACTATGCATAACACCGTTTGTTGGAAGTTGGAACTAGGAAGGGGAGAGCAAAGAGGGTTGGAGGCTGGAAGAGACAATAGGGGAAGGAAGACGTTGAACAATGAAGACTGAAGTCAAGAAGAAGAGGGAGGGGAGGGGGTGTTTAAACCTTAGAAACTACAGACCTAAAATGATGTCATTTCACTTATTTAAGTGAAACAACGTTGTTTTAGATAGGTATAATGTTTAAAAAAAAATATATATATATATATATATATTACATCGACCGGATTCAGCAGTTTGAACTAGATTCAAACTAGAACCGAACCAACCGACGTCCGTTTTGATATATTTTTATTTCCGGTTGACTAGTTCGCTAGCAGTTTTGGCTGGTTCCGTACCTCGACAGTCAGTTTGACTCGATCACGGCCAGTATTTGTACACCCCTACCATTTGGCAAATTTGCATTGTAGGTCTTTAACAATAGCTTATCAATTCGATCGTGGTGTGTGAGTATAACAAAGGTAAAGGTCTTGTTGAAGAAGTAGAGTGCTCGGTTTGCTTGAGCAAGTTTGAAGAAGATGAGACTCTTAGACTTTTGCCCAAGTGTAGTCACACTTTTCATATTCCCTGTATTGATCTTGGGCTTAGATTGCATACCAATTGTCCCATGTGTCATGCACTAATAGTAGTCCAGATGCCATCGCTAGAAGCTGAGGTCGATAATTCCAATCTAGGGGAAGAAACTCATATGGGAGTTCGGTCAAGCAGTGGTGGATCATCTGCTAGAGAGGAAGATGACTGGGCTTGTGAGTTAAGGATTGGGTTATAGGAAAGGGAGAATTAGTAGTTGTGAATTGTGGAAAAAGATGGGAGATTTCAAATGAAGGAGTGAATGACATACAATCGATAAGAAGACTAGTTTCCTTGGACCTTTTGTCTACTTCAAAGATTAGAGTTTTTTTAATTAGGTTGTGCTTGGCCACTGAGAATTCTCATATGAGAATTTTGTATTTTAAGATGAAATATTAAAATAATTATATTTTAATATTATTATTGTTTTGGGATTTGAAAAAATTAAGAAAGAGTTGAATAATTTATTATATTTTATATGGAGATTTGAGAAAGTTGTAATGATGAGATGAGAATTTTGTGTTTGAGATGAAAATTTTGTGTGGCCACAAACCAGATTTTGTGTGGAACTATGCCACGTCAGATTAGTCCTCGCACCTGTGCAAACTCGACTGTACGTAGCAGAATTGTAGGGAGATACCATATTAGACTTTCAAGAGCAGTAGGTGAGACTAGTACTGTTCATCTAGGTTTTGGCCCGAAAATCTGGATATACCTAAACCGGAACCCGAGTTTCAAACCCGGTCCAGGTTTGCCTAGGTCAAACCCAGGCCATAACCTAGATGAAACTAGTTCTAAAAATCTAGAACCTAGGTTTCCGGGTTGTATCCAGCTTTTTTTTTGGTTTTTACATTAGAATTTACAAATTGTTATCTTGCTTACGATTCGACCTCATTAATTAAAAGATTTTGATCCATTTGTTTGATAATTTAAATTAAATAATATGTATTGTGCATGATATATAGAAAGATTAATGGAAGTTTTCATACCACTCCAGAATGGATTGGAGAAGCATCTCCATGAGAGTAAGAAATGAGTATAAGATCTAGTAAGCAAGCCGTTGTTCATCATCCAATTTCGATGTGCTTTCTATGGCCATCGCCAATACATATCTGCAATCGTGTGGGATACTTCAATCAATAGTTTGCTACTTCCAAACTCAAAGCATGATCATTCTAATGCTCTTTAGTTTGTTTGCAATGCTATGTTTCCACGTACCTATTTGTTGGGCTCTGGTTTTTAGAGTTAAATTGGGAAGTATTGGAGCTATATTAGAGTATGCAGTTCCTTTACATTGCATCTCAATGTAAAACATAGAAATGGAAAGCTAAAAGAGATCAAGAGGTATCAAAATTATTCAATATACTCACAAGGGATATAAAAATAAAAATAAAAAATAAAATAATTAATTAATGAAAAAAAAAGAGGATTCCGGGTTAAAACCTAGTACCCTTTTTTTTTTTCTTTTTTAATGTAGATACCAGCCTGAGTTTGTTCCTAGCTGGAACCAATAACTGGAATCCGGATATTCCAATTCCAAACTGGATCGGAAAAGAACCCGGCCCGAATAAATAGTCCTAGATGAGACTCCCACATGAAAGGAGATACAAATAAGGAAAAAAGAGAAGACCTAAATGTATGCTCATACTCACCCTTTGATGGTTTAAGAAAATATCTTTGAAGGTGACTAACTTAGATATCGGAGGCGATCCTTGGCTAGAGGCTGCAGGCAAATCTTGTTTTCTGATTTCAGGTTACAAGGGGAGCCTTTAAAGGCGAGGACGCAATCGTGAGTGCGGGAAACACAAGGTTAACATATATCTTCATTTTCTCCTCTTGCTCATTTGTTTTTATGGTAGTGATGGGAAACCGTTTTTTTTTTCTCTAATTGAGTGGAAGAAATGAGCAATATTTATTTATATAGCATAGAGAAGTGAGATGACAAAAGCTTTTAAATGAACATATTTATGTAACTACATATATTGTTTTTTTTTTCATTAAATAACATGCATAGCTAGAGTGAATGATTGTTGCTGATCAACAGGAACTCCTTTCATGAGAAATGAATTATGGTTTTATTATTATTGGATATAGAATAAAAGTGCTAGCATTGCAAAAATTTTATTTGTTGTACATGATCAATGCCTCAATTCAAATTAATTAAGTTAGTTATATAGGGTATTTTACAAACTTAACTTAGGGATTATATATAATGGGGATATATAGTTGATTATAAGATGATTTGATAGAAGTAAAATTCCATGATCTGAAAATTTTATAGTGTATAAGTTTAAATAAAATTAAAGATTTAATTGAATGTATTATTTAAATAAAATTAAAGTTTAAATACTTTATAGATTATACATCCAATTAAATCTTTAATTTTATTTAAACTATATACTATAAAGTATAAGATTATTTAAACTTATACTAGCTACTAATATAGTATATATAGGATAGTTGATTCATGAGAGCAAGTACCTAGCTATGCTTAAAAACTATATAGTACCTAGATTATAGATTGTACTTTATACATTATAGATTTCGTGACGGCCATATGTTTGTAAAAGTAACACAAATCTTTATAGTTATGTATTAAGAGTACTAATGCTATGTACAAGTATTATTAGGTATATAATGACACTATAGATTTCTAACTGATTAAAGAAGAAAAAAGAAATTAAAAAGACAATTAATTTCTTGGACAAAATTAACGTAAAGATTTCAAGACAGCCAAGTTGTAAACATAACACAAATTAACTTTTATAGTTTACTGTATCCTCGTCTTTTTACAGATTCACTGTTGCAATTTTAAAAGGATAATACCGAAAGTACTAAAAGTTTAGAATTAAACCAAAATTACGGGGACAAAGTACTTAAAATTTCAGACATCAATCCAAAACAAGTACTTAAAAAGACTATTCATCGGCGATCGACCATCCTAGGCTTGAGAGTCACCAGCAAACCATTCTTCATGTAAAGAGTGGTTGTCACTTTTGGAGCAACTTTATGATCTTCCACAACCTTAACTTCATACCTCAACAGGATCGAAGCAGCTACCATTTTCATCTGCATGTAAGCAAACTTCTTCCCCAGACACAGTCTTGGACCGGCATTAAACACAGCATACTTGTACTGGTTCTCGCTCACAAACTTCCCATCTTTAATCCATCTCTCTGGCTTGAACTCTGAGCAGTCTTTTCCCCATATGGATTCCATTCTCGCCATTGAAAAAATACAGTAGAAAACCCGAGCTCCTTTTTTAACCACGGTACCGTCCGGAAAAACATCGTCTTCTATGACTTCTTTCACGTCAACTGGCACTGAAGGATAAAGCCTTAGAGATTCTGATAATGCTGCCTGTAAATACACCATCCTTTTCAGTTCTTCCAACGTAAAACCTACGTCGTCTGGTTCATTCTTATAAGACTTCCGAGAATCCAAGACTTCATTAATCTCACACACAATTCTGCTTTCTGCTTCTGGGTTCTTTTGTATCAACCAGAAGAACCATGCCAATGCCACAGAGCTCGTGTCTCGCCCTGCTAAGATTAAACTAATGCAGAAATCTCTCAGAAGTTTGTCTGAAAAATCCATGTCTTTATAATTATCTAGTTCAGATTCTTGAACAAGTATTGACAGGAGATCAGAATGACGATCATCATTCAAGCTTCCAAACTTGATTAGATCGTTCCTTCGACGTGTTACAGTCTTCTCGGCAAAATCATGCACTATTTTTATTGCCTCCTTGAGCCGCTTCTCGTATCCAATCCCAAAGTATCTCATGGGCTTCCATACAAAAGGTGGCAAAATAAATCTGAACATACTCAACTCTGCGGCTTCTTCGAAAGCTTTTGCGAAAGGAACTTCAGGTAAATCAAGTGCCAAGCACCCAGGATCAGTACCAAAAGCAGCAGTGCAGATGTTATCAAAAGTGAAGCGAAGAAGAACTCCTTGGAGATCAAAGCGACCCTCCGACTCCGACAGCTTCTCTAATACTTTCAGCAGCTTCTGGTGCACCAAGTCTTTCATGGTTTGAAATGAGCGCTCAACAAACAACCTAGAATGCATCTCAGAGGTTGCAATTCGCCTTTGTCCCTTCCATAATTCATAATCTGCATTAAAAATTCCATCCCCAAGAAAGTCAGAAAACCTCTCTCTGTAGTACTTACCTTTAGGAAAATTCTCGAGCTTTGATTTAAGCGTGTATTCAATGTTGGAAGGATCAGCAGTCATGATTCCAAAGACCCCTCCAATCCACACTCCCCTGAAGTGGAAGGTTCCCCCAGCTTTGATCAAAGACTCGGTCATCCAATCATAAACGTTGTCGATATGGAGGAGAATTGAAGGTGTTATCCCAAAAAATGGCCATAGCATTGGACCCTTGTTGAAAAGTCTCTGAAATATGCAACTAAGAATGAATAGCCCGAGCAAGGAGATGGTAACTTCCCAACATAAGCGAGAATCCAACCATTGCAGTGAAGAGAAAACAAGCTTTCTCGCCATTTGTTTATATATATCCCTTGCGCTTTGATGAATTCGCAACGTTCAATATTACAACGTACGTGCAGATCTATGAGCATGAAGATAGGTGTGAGTCTGACCTTCTTTATAGATGAATGAGAGGTTTCTCAGTTTACAATAAGACAATTAATTAATTATTAACTGTAATATAGACTTTGGGAAGATATTAATTAATGGTAGCACCAGCTTCTTTGACCCGGATGTACGAAAGATCTAGAGATACATTAAAGTCTTGTAGATATGAGTAGCTAGATTAATTTGTGTAGTCAGTATTTAAATTTATCTAATATTGTGGGACCTAAGCCTAAGAATGAAGGTATTATTACATATTGTTAGGGGTTAGTCGATTAATTGCTCGTTTATTTCTTTTATCCCTTTTTACTTGAATGTGAAGGACTGATATAGATCAATTTTTAGGAAAGAGATCGAAGCAAGAAATTGAAAATTATAGCGACCATTGAACTCTACTGAGCTTCCTTCCTTCTCTTGCTAATACAAAAATGGTGCCAGGCGCGCTGAATATTGCATGCAGTGATAATCATAGGCGGTATTCAGTGACTCAGTAAGACAAGACGACAATGGTTGTTTCATTCAAGCAATTAGAGTGGTTTGTGGATTAGGAGTTGTGGAAAGGACTTAATGAGAATGCTGTACGAAGAGGCCGGCTGGAATTCGACAATCAAGAGTTAATCCAGCTGTGTAATCACAAATTATTTGATTGTGACGATGGATATGAACATATATAGGATTGAATAAATAATGGAATGAGGAAGTACGTCAGCAATTGAAGAGAGTTGGATATCATCATGCAGTGGTGAAGGAGATACATAACTAGCATGTGATCAATTAATTTGTGATTATCCTATATATTGTGCATGCTTTCATAGCCGCGACGGCTTGATGATCTTGCTAAAACATGATGACCTCAACTGCACTTTCCTAATTTGATTGATAAGCATGATCAGATCAAGATTTATGGGACAATCACTTAATGTTAAAGCAGTCAACATGATGAAGAAAAAGTCTAGCACCACATTATATACATTAATTAATCCCCCGCTGGCAGGTTTTTACCGTTGATGCTATCCAGTTAACTTGAAAATAATATTAAAATTAATTTTTGTGTTTTATTTGGAAGTTTGAAAAAATTGTAATAATTAGATAAAATAGTTGAAGTTTAAAATTTTGAAATTGAAAAGTATGTTTTTGAATGATGTTTGGATATTGAGATCCATGAGATAAGATATGATGTGAAGAGATGGATTGAGACCAATCCATAAAACCAAACGATCGATGCGCGCCATAGTAATTATACTTTTCTTCATCCTAACCTTTGTCATTCCGAGTCACACGTACGACTTGGTGATATGACATGTTTCAATTGGATAACATTTATGTGGTAATTAATAGAAGAAGCCATGCACTTAAAATGTAACTCATCACGAGTACTTGTGATTAAAGATCATGACAAGATTTAGGATAAGGAGTGGTACTATTGCTCAACTCTAAATTAGGATGATTTACACTCTTAGTTAAGATTGCACCATTAAAATTGTATCACATATCCTATCCTTCATCGGTTTTAAAGGCCAAATTTTAATGAAGGATGAAGATCGATCAGTGCCAAATCAAGTATATATTGGGTACCAAAATGTAAATAATGATAAATTAAAGACAAAATGTAATTCAGTCTTCTGAATCAGTACTTTTGCCTTAAATTCAATCCGTTGGATATATAGTACATAACTCGATCTGTTGGATAAAATTCAAGGCCAGACTTAAATTAGTGTTGGCCCCTAGAAAAGGCAGACCAAGTCTTAATTCTCAGTACCATTTATAAGAGAGAACGGAAAGAAGATGTACGTACGCCCAAAAAGTCAATCTTACAGCTACAGTCTTTATTAATATTAACCAATTAAACAATGAAGAAAGGGTGCTCCAAGCAGTTTACGTATGCATGCAGCCCTACAGGGCAATTAAGCCATAGCTAGTTTGCTTGTTTACGTCGTTTAAGCTCGCCGAAAATATTAAAGAACCCATAAGGGGTGAAAACCGATGGGTTTGGTGCAGTTTCAATGGCAAACCGACATCTCACCAATGTTGGAGAATGATGTTTAGAACCGGCTGAAAGCGGTCGACTGGGGAGAGAAAACCGATAGTCTCGGTCTCGGCTTGCGTCGGTGCGATTTTTGGTCTATTGTCGGTATCTCTGTGACGAAGGAGGGAAGCCATGCAATCGTCTGCCATGAGTCTAGGAAGAGAGTTGCTAAGGAGAAAACCTAGGACTGAGGAAAAAGGAGGCAAGAAGAAGAAGAAAGGGGATGGAGACGGTTTATTAATTGCATTTTGAAACGGAAGCAAAACGGCGCCGTTCCTTTATATATATATATATTTGTTTCCAGGATCTAAAACGATTCCGTTTCAATCATTTAAGTAAAATGACATTGTTTTTATATGTATAAGAGAATATATATATACATATAAGAACTGGTCAGTTTGTTCAGCGGTTTTTCGCACATGAGAATAGAAACCCAATCGGGCGACGTTGGTTTCTATATATTTAACTCACCCGTTGACCCGTTCTTCGCCGGTTTCGACTGATTCCGGCGTCCGGCGGCCTGTTTCCGTCGGTGGAGGTTGGTTTCTCAGTTTGGTGTACAGCCCTAGAACCCATGACAATTTATCAAATAATAAGAATATATATTATCAAATTATTATTATTATTATTATTATTATTTTATAATCAGAAACCTCATTCAAATAAAAGCACCAATACATCAATTGTTGTCAAACCATAAAGAATGGTGAACAAAAGAAGGAATATGCTCCCACCAAACATTAATATCCTCAATGTTCCAAGCATATCTAGCTAATAAATGAGCTACCCCATTCCCTATCCTATTGACATGTGCCACTTGAACTTCCTGAAAATGTAGAAATAAATGCTTGATCTCATCGAGCAAATTAGCAGTACTAGCATATGAGGCTTCTGTGGATTGCAGCTCCTGAACCACACTAAGACAATTTGTTTCAATTATCAATTTTGGAATGCCTAGTGGAATGCAAAGTTGTATCCCTCTGAAATGGCCTCAATTGTTGCTGCCTATCCACCTTAGTCTCGGTTTTGCTGGCAGCCATCAAAACTACTCAATTTTTATTCCCCAAAATAGCCCCAATGCTAGCTTTCCTTTGATCCGGAAGACTGCCCCATCCACATTGACTTTAAGAAACTCATCTGGTGGAGCTTGCCACTTAGATATGTTGTAGTTGTTGCCCTGATGTAATAGCTTGCACATCATTGAATGCTTTGCAGATTGATATAGCATGCTCAACAGCTGGCACAGGTTGTATTATATTCTTTTGTACCATGAACTCCAACAGAGGACAAAGAATAGAGTTAAATCTACCACACTTCCTAGCATCAAAATCCTTAGGACAGTTTGAATAAAACTGAGAGTAGAATGAAAAAAATTGAACAATGGGAAGAATTTCTACCAAACAATCTGGTTGGTAGGACAATTTAACAAAGCATGAGTAATATCTTCCTCATTATCCGAGCAAAAACAGCATAGAGATTCCACCTCCACCTTTTTCCTCCTAAGGTTCACAAGAGTGGGCAAAATGTCCTTACAAGCTTTCCAAGCAAACATTTTAGTCTCCCTATAGACTTTCATATGCCAAATTTTCCACCAAAGATTCCTATCTTGTATCTGCAAAGATGTTTACCCATCTCCGCTAGCTTCAATGTTATGAATCAACTTATATGCACTTTTAATAGTGAACCTTGCATTTACTTCCTTGTCCCAAATCCACCTATCCATACAAGGACTTGATGATAATCAAACCTTTAGGATCTCCTCAGCTATACTTGGATTAAAGAGAGCTCTAGTAAGCTGTTCATTCCATGTTCTAGTTGTCGCATCAATTAGAATGTCCACTATTGCTACCGTATACATAAAACATACTATTCATATTATTTAAATGATAAAATTCAATTTATAAGATTTAAATTTTTAAATTTATGATCTTTCAAATTAAATTATACCATACATATAAACATTTTAGTATGTTATCCATATGACAATATAAGCATTTTAGTAAATGTATTATCCATGCCGCTAGAGATCCCGCCAAAGGCAAGATATCTTGAAAACGACTGGAAGGGATATTTAGTGCCCATAGGCCTGTCACAATGAAAGCCCAACAGCCAAGTGAAAATCCAATGATGAGGCTTATGGATACACATCAAAGAGGATAGTTAACACCTCCAACTTATTAGGAAGATGATCACTCCAATTAATATAAAAATCCTTCAAGATATATCCAGAAGGTTGGTTATCTTCACTACTTCATGCTGCTATAAATAGTACCCAAAGGTAACGTACTTTCATTCATTCATATACTTACTCAAGATCATTCCTCTTACTTAAGCATCGGAGTTTCATTGGGCACCCAGTGCCGCTCTTTTATTTTGTTGCAAATCCGTGCAGTTGGTGGTGTGAAACACGTCCTTAACAGTAGCACTGTCTATGGGATCTTGAAACAAACTTCAAAATCATTTTCACATGCCAACTACCACGCGATCACAGACAACCAAAGACCAAGAGATGAACACGGCAGAGATGGAAGCAAGGTTAGCAGATATAGAAGATAAGCTGAAGAATGCAACGGCCCTAGTAGAGCAGTTACAAAAAGAGAATGAGGAATTAAGTGTCAGCATGCTACGCCACCAGTCATTAATGAACAGATGGAAGGAGATGCCCATAGTTCAGGTGGGGTCAATGCCAAGGAGATAGAAAAGAAGAAACTAAATGATGAGCTGAAGAGCCTTGTTGATAAATATGAAGAGATGGCGAGAAAGATGGAAGATTCTTTCTCCATGGAGCAATTGTTGAATCGAACAGACCTCCCTTACAGTGACGAAGTAATGGCGGTACCACTCTCGCCTAAATTCAAAGTCCTTCACATTGATATGCACGATGGATCTGGGCATCCTGTGGATCACTTGAAAAATTCTAAAGCACACATGACTCTCCACGGCTTTTTGGGAGAAGTTGCATGCGTTTGGTTTGGAACTCTATGGACAGGGTCCCTTAATAGTTTCAAGGAGTTGGCCAAGCAATTATTAACACAATTCATGGCAAGCAAGCAATGCTACCGTCCTGCAACCTATCTTCTTACCATTAACCAAAAGGAAAGAGAGAGCTTGAAAGCCTATTTGACCAGATTCAACAAAGAAAGGTTGTCAATCGACGACCAAGACGAAAAACTCACTCTCTGCCTTACTGAGAGGTATCAAGCCCAGAAGCCCGTTTATGACTGAGCTAGCCAAAAAAACCCTCTCAACCTTGAGGGAGTTTATGGATAGGGTTGACAACTAGGTCAATACGGAAAACACATTATAAGCTCTATTGGAGGCAAGGAAGCAGGAAGTGAAGTCCGAATCCAAGAACTCAAGTAGAGATAGAAAAGTTAGGTCAAGTCATCAAGGTGGAGGGCCAGAGAGACGCTACACCCAGCGGGACCAAGGGCCCCGCCTTGTCAACAACAACTTGAACCTGTAGGAAAAATTAGGAACAGTAAGAAAAGATACGTGTGCACCCCCTAGGGGCTAGCATTATTGCAAATATCACTAATCTGACACCCATTGGATAGAAGATTGTTCAGCCATAATAGAAAAAGTAGCCGAATTGGCAGGAAGCATGGAGCTAGAATGGATGTTAGCAGACCACATGAAGCCAAGGAGGGAAGAAGGTCGTGGGCGTGAACCCAAATAGAGCAAAAGCCTGAAAAAGCAACACTAGGATAGGGAACAGAGGCAAGACACCCTCCACCAAACATGCGATCAAGATCAAGCCCCTTTAAGGGAAATATGAAACATAGTAGGAGGATTTGCTGGTAGAGGCGTGACGACATCTAGTAACAAGGCTCAAGCTCGTCAGGTAGATATCATGAAGTATACTAGGCAAATAGGCCCTCAAAATGCCTCAAGCTAGGGGCCTTGATGAGTGTGTGAAAGTGCACTCTAAATATCCTATTATTATATTAAAATGCTAAAATGTGACTAGAAATCATAGGAATTAATGTGTATTGTTGAATTGAGTTTCTATTTACATTGGGATACTTCTAAGCAGTTTTTTTTTATGCTTAATTTCAGAGTTTATAAAAGAGCAAGTAAAGCCCAGTAAAATTCAAAGAAATAATTTCATGGGGTTTGAGAGCAATTTGGAAGAAAAGAAAAAGAAAAAGAAATCACAAAAGGAAACCACAAGAAGTCCAAGTCTGAAATTCGCTAGGAGACAGTCTGGATATACTTTAGTATTTTGACCGTAACGTTTTACTCACATATCTGATTGATGTGATTCTTGATGTGTTAGAAAGCTATCTTAAAGAGATATAAATTTGTCTCTAATAATGATTTCTAAATTCGGACTCCTGAAGTGTGTACGTGGCTGCCAAGATGTGTCCTAAAATTTAGGCGATTTTTTTTTAATGCGGAAATTAAGAGGACATTAGGGTTTCTTTCCTACCCTATATAAGCATATCATTAACACGAAATAGAGAGGGGAGGAGGCAAAAGAGGCAGATCTGACGAGAGGAGAAAATCACTTCCATGGCTACTGTTCGCTTCAGTTTTCTATGGAGATTTTTGTTGTCCAATATATTTATGGGTAACTAAATTCTCAAGTAGGGCTAAGGATGAACTTGCACATTTGATAGTATTTTTAATTTATGTATTTTATCTTCATTTACTAAAATTCTTTTATTTTATCATTCTCAATTCATCGTTGATGTTTTATTCTCCGAATAATTATAGAATTTATTCTATTTATAGATTCAGTCATGCTTTTTCTATTGAATGGATTGGTTCTTCGATTATGTTTGGATCAATTATTTATTTATATTGATTTAGTTCTTTGCTGCCATATCGCTCCCTGAGTATATTGTCGTCGTTGGATTTTCTCAATAGGGATAGTAATTTACGCATTTTAAAAGTGGTGAATAATTTTTCAAAGGGTTACATTTGGTTTAATTTTAGTTTATAAATCTATACCTTCCGATTGGAAATTTGGGGAATTGAATTCCTAATTGAGTTATCCAATGAATTAAGAATAATTAAAATATCGAAATTGTGCAAGGGATTTCCGAAACTCTACTATTCTTCAAATTTGAGTACCTTTTCCGTTAATCACTTTGCTTCATTTTGATTTGCATTTAAAATTAATCTTTGTTCTCTATTAATCATTTAATATTTTTCCTTTAGTTTTTTTGTTCCTTCTACTATTCTTTTAATTTGTCTCCCTGTGGAATCAACACCCCAAAGCTGTGCTACAACTACCGCGTAATTTTTTGGGTGTAATCAAATTTTGGCGCTGTTGCCGGGGAGACAGTAGAAGAATTGTTAGATAATTTTTCTTTTCAGCAGTTTGTAAAGGCGGTAACTTCGTTCCCTCTTTTAGCTTTCTACATGTTTTTTTTTTTAGTGTTGCGTTTTTCTCTACCTTGCATGCACAAGTATAGAGACGCCTTAGGTCGGTTTGCTTGTAGACCTTTGTTAGAGTCAGAGTCAGAGCCTAATTTTCCTAATCGTTTATTTGATAATTTTTCTAATTCTGAGAAAATGAGTGAACACGAAGATCAACCCACTAGGACCCTTCAAGATTACCTCCATCCTACACGTACAGCCACACCATCATGCATCATATTTCCAGCTAATGCTCGCAAATTGGATTTTAAAACAGGGATGATATAGTTACTCCCTACTTTTCATGGCTTTGAAAATAAAAATCCATATGTGCACATTAGGGAGTTTGAGGAAGTAGTTGCGACTTTTCATAGTCAAAATGCAACTAATAACATCTTGAGACTTAAGTTCTTTCCTTTCTCTTTGAAGGATAGAGCTAAGAGTTGGCTATACTCACTGAGACCATGATCTATTAGGTCATGGAATGAGATGACTCAGGTCTTCTTTAATAAATACTTTCCTTAACATAAGACCAATGCTTTAAAAAAGCAAATTTCCACCTTTGCACAAAAGGACAGTGAGACTTTGTATCAGTCTTGGGAGAGATTTAAGGAGCTATTGAGTATGTGTCCTCACCATGGGTATGAGAATTGACGCTTAGTGAGCTATTTTTATGAGGGACTTACACCTAGAGAGCGCCAATTTGTGGAGATGATGTGTAATGGTGAGTTCTTACAGAAGGATCCTGATGAGGCCATAGAATACCTCAATGAGCTTGCTGAAAAAGCTCACACTTGGACTGGACCTAGTGTTACTGAGAGCACAAATAGGTCACGACCTGCAGGAAGCCTAAATGGTGGTGGAATTTACCATCTCAGGGAAGAGGATAACTTAAATGCTAAGGTTGAGATGCCCACTAGGGAGTTAGAGGTTTTAAAGACTAAAGACTTAAAGCCAACATACATGGCTAATCATACGGAGCCTTTTGGACCATGTTTTGTGTGTGGCGGGGTAGATCATCTTGCCCAAGAGTGTCCCACATTTGCTGAGATGAGAGGGATGTATGAGGAACAATGTAATGCCTTAGGTATGTACAAGAAGTCTTTTACACATTTCTCTGATACCTATAATCCGGGGTGGCATAATCACCCCAATTTTAGCTGGAAGTCTGAAAACCAGCCACCTGCACAACCCCCTAGACCATATCATGCACCATATCATGCACCTTCATCTTCTAGGAGTCCCTTAGAAGATACTTTACATGCTTTTATTGAGGTACAGAGTAAAACTAATCGAAAGTTTGAATANTGTTGAATTGAGTTTTTATTTACATTGAGATACTCCTAAGCAGTTTTTTTTTATGCTTAATTTCAGAGTTTATAAAAGAGCAAGTAAAGCCCAGTAAAATTCAAAGAAGGACTTTCATGGGGTTTGAGAGCAATTTGAAAGAAAAGAAAAAGAAAAAGAAATCACAAAAGAAAACCACAAGAAGTCCAAGTCTGAAATTCGCTAGGAGACAGTCTGGATATACTTTAGTAGTTTAACCGTAACGTTTTACTCACATATCTGATTGATGTAATTCTTGATGCGTTAGAAAGCTATTTTAAAGGGATATAAATTTGTCTCTAATAAGGATTTCTAAATTCGGACTCCTGAAGTGTGTACATGGCTGCCAAGATGTGTCCTAAAATTTAGGCGATTTGTTTTTATGCGGAAATTAAGAGGACATTAGGGCTTCTTTCCTACCCTATATAAGCATATCATTAGCACGAAATAGAGAGGGGAGGAGGCAAAAGAGGCAGATCTGAAGAGAGGAGAAAATCACTTCCATGGCTACTGTTCGCTTCAGTTTTTTCTGGAGATTTTTGTTGTCCAGTATATTTATGGGTAACTAAATTCTCAAGTAGGGCTAAGGATGAACTTGCACATTTGATAGTATTTTTAATTTATGTATTTTATCTTCAATTACTAAAACTCTTTTATTTTATCATTCTCAATTCATCGTTGATGTTTTATTCTCCGAATAATTATAGAATTTATTCTATTTATAGATTCAGTCATGCTTTTTCTATTGAATGGATTGGTTTTTCAATTATGTTTGGATCAATTATTTATCTATATTGATTTAGTTCTTTGCTGCAATATCGCTCCCTGAGTATAATTTTTCAAAGGGTTACATTTGGTTTAATTTTAGTTTATAAATCTATACCTTCCGATTGGAAATTTGGGGAATTGAATTCCTAATTGAGTTATCCAATGAATTAAGAATAATTAAAATACCGAAATTGTGCAAGGGATTCCCGAAACTCTACTATTCGTCAAATTTGAATACTTTTTCCGTTGATCACTTTGCGTCATTTTAATTTGCATTTAAAATTAATCTTTGTTTTCTATTAATCATTTAATATTTTTCCTTTAGTTTTTTTGTTCCTTCTGATATTCTTTTAATTTGTCTTCCTGTGGAATCAACACCCCAAAGCTGTGCTACAACTACCGCGTTATTTTTTGGGCGTAATCAAATTTTGGCGCCGTTGCCGGGGAGACAGTAGAAGAATTGTTAGATAATTTTTCTTTTCAGTAGTTTGTAAAGGCGGTAACTTCGTTCCCTCTTTTAGCTTTCTGCATCTTTTTTTTTAGTGTTGCGTTTTTCTCTACCTTGCATGCACATGTATAGAGACGCCTTGGGTCGGTTTGCTTGTAGACCTTTGTTAGAGTTAGAGTCAGAGCCTAATTTTCCTAATCGTTTATTTGATAATTTTTCTAAATGTGAGAAAATGAGTGAACACGAAGATCAACCCACTAGGACCCTTCAAGATTACCTCCATCCTACACGCACAACCACACCATCATGCATCATATTTCCAGCTAATACTCGCAAATTGGATTTTAAAACAGGGATGATATAGTTATTCCCTACTTTTCATGGCTTTGAAAATAAAAATCCATATGTGCACGTTAGGGAGTTTGAGGAAGTAGTTGCGACTTTTCATAGTCAAAATGCAACTAATAACATCGTGAGACTTAAGTTCTTTCCTTTCTCTTTGAAGGATAGAGCTAAGAGTTGGTTATACTCACTGAGACCATGATCTATTGGGTCATGGAATGAGATGACTCAGGTCTTCTTTAATAAATACTTTCCTTAACATAAGACCATTGCTTTAAAAAAGCAAATTTCCACCTTTGCACAAAAGGACAGTGAGACTTTGTATCAGTCTTGGGAGAGATTTAAGGAGCTATTGAGTATGTGTCCTCACCATGGGTATGAGAATTGGCGCTTAGTGAGCTATTTTTATGAGGGACTTACACCTAGAGAGCGCCAATTTGCGGAGATGTTGTGTAATGGTGAGTTCTTACAGAAGGATCCTGATGAGGCCATAGAATACCTCAATGAGCTTGCTGAAAAAGCTCACACTTGGACTGGACCTAGTGTTACTGAGAGCACAAATAGGTCACGACCTGCAGGAAGCCTAAATGGTGGTGGAATTTACCATCTCAGGGAAGAGGATAACTTAAATGCTAAGGTTGAGATGCCCACTAGGGAGTTAGAGGTTTTAAAGACTAAAGACTTAAAGCCAACATACATGGCTAATCATACGGAGCCTTTTGGACCATGTTTTGTGTGTGGCGGGGTAGATCATCTTGCCCAAGAGTGTCCCACATTTGCTGAGATGAGAGGGATGTATGAGGAACAATGTAATGCCTTAGGTATGTACAAGAAGTCTTTTACACATTTCTCTGATACTTATAATCCGGGGTGGCATAATCACCCCAATTTTAGCTGGAAGTCTGAAAACCAGCCACCTGCACAACCCCCTAGACCATATCATGCACCATATCATGTACCTTCATCTTCTAGTAGTCCCTTAGAAGATACTTTACATGCTTTTATTGAGGTACAGAGTAAAACTAATCGAAAGTTTGAATATTTGATTATGCAGGTTGTTGAAGAAAACAAACAGATAAAGAGTCATATATCCAAGATAATGAGCTCCTTGAGTGTGAATGAGCGTGGCAAGTTTCCTTCTCAAACTCAGTCCGCACCCCAAGGTCAGTATATGGCACAAAAAAATTTGAGAGAGGTCAATGTCATTGTGACAAGAAGTGATAAGTCCTTACACATCTCAACAACTGAAAAGCCAGAGGATGTTGAAGAGGAACAAAGCAATGATAGTACCGAGTTCCCTAAGGAATCTGAGGTAATCAAGAGTCTAGTTAAGGTACCATTTCCTCAAGCTTTAAACTCTGGTATGCGAACTTTAGATTCTAGTAATGAAATCTTGGAGAACCTAAGGCAAGTAAAGATTAACCTTCCTCTTTTGCATGTTATTAAACAAGTTTCCACTTATGCAAAAGTTCTTAAAGATTTGTGTACAATTAAGAGGAAGCATTATGTAAGAAGACAGCATTTTTGACAGAGCAAGTTAGTGCTCTAATTGAGCAGCGAATTCCTCCTAAGTACAAGGATCCTGGTTGTCCAGCAATTGCATGTACTATTGGGAATCATGAGTTTGGACAAGCCTTGCTAGATCTAGGAGCTAGTGTTAATTTGATACCTTATTCTATTTATTTGCAGCTTGGTTTGGGTGAAATTAAGCCTACTTCTGTTGTGCTTCAGTTGGCTGATCGTTCAGTTAAGAAACTGAGAGGGATAGTTGAGGATGTTTTGATCCAAATTGACAAATTTTATTATCCTGTTGATTTCTTAATTTTGGACACTCAATCAGTTGTTGAGTCTAACTCTAAGATTCCTCTCATATTAGGTAGACCTTTCATTGCTACGGCTAATGTACTTATAAATTGCAGGAATGAGTTGATGAAGCTATCTTTTGGAAATATGACCATGGAGGTCAACATTTTCCATATTGAGAAACAGTCAACAGATGATGAGTGCTACCAAACGTACATGATTGACGCACTCGTAGACAAGGGAGTTCACACAACTCATGATTTTGATCCCCTTGAATATTCCCTTATTAATTCTGAGTTTGATACTATTAGTGATTCATCTGATGTTACTGATACTTGTGCTATTTTTGATGAAACTCAGGATTATAGCACACGGGCTTGGCAACCTAAATTTGAGGAGTTACCTAACAAAGGTAAAAGACAGATTCCTGTAAGTATGAAAGCATCAAGAGTTAAATTGAAACCTTTACATAAATATAAAATTTATAAGGTTAAAATGAAAGCATTTCATGGTAAAAATATTCTTAGGAAGAGGTATGAGCCTAATGACTGAGTATACTTATATGATTTTGGACTTCACAAGCACCAAGGAAAACTTCGGTTTAGGTGGACTGACCCTTTTGTAGTAAAGAATATTTTTGTAAATGGAGCAATAGAAATAGAAGATCCTAAGGATGGTTGGATCTTTAAAGTAAATGGTCAATGCTTTAAAGTATTAATTAATAGGCAAGTTCCAGAAGTGGAAGACATTCCACTTATGGATCCAGTCTATCAACCTTGACCACACCATCCATGTATGTTTTTCTTTATTTGTTTTATTTTGTTTTGTTTTGTTTTATTTTTATTTTCTCTTATTTTCTTTCTTTTCCTTTTTGTTTGCTGTTGTTTTCTTTGTTTTTGTTTGTAAGTTAGTTTTATTCTGTCAGTTCAGGTTACCATCATTGGTGCATAGCGAGCTACCCATGTCACTCATCAGGTGTATTCTAACTTTTTCAGTTACTCCCCATTCAATTTTGATTTTTAAACATTGAGGACAATGTTTCATTTAAATTGGGGGGTGGTGGTGCAAATTCAGTATTTAAAATGCATGTTGAAACTCTGTGGCATATTTTCATGGGGGGGAGGAGGCACAAGAGGCAGATCTGAAGAGAGGAGAAAATCACTTCCATGGCACCGTTCGCTTCAGTTTTCTCTGGAGATTTTTGTTGTCCAGTATATTTATGGGTAACTAAATTCTCAAGTAGGGCTAGGGATGAACTTGCACATTAGATGGTATTTTTAATTTATGTATTTGATCTTCAATTACTAAAACTCTTTTGTTTTATCATTCTCAATTCATCGTTGATGTTTTATTCTCCGAATAATCATAGAATTTATTCTATTTATGATTCAGTCATGCTTTTTCTATTGAATGGATTGGTTCTTTGATTATGTTTGGATCAATTATTTATCTATATTGATTTAGTTCTTTGCTGCAATATCGCTCCCTAGTATATTGTCGTGTTGATTTTCTCAATAGGAATAGTAATTTACTATTTTAAAAGTGGTAATGATTTTTCAAAGGGTTACATTTGGTTTAATTTTGGTTTATAAATCTATACCTTCCGATTGGAAATTTAATTGAGTTATCCAATGAATTAAGAATAATTAAAATACAAATTGTGCAAGGGATTCCCGAAGCTCTACTATTCGTCAAATTTGAGTACTTTTTCTGTTGATCACTTTGCTTTATTTTAATTTTTCATTTAAAATTAATCTTTGTTCTCTATTAATCATTTAATATTTTCCTTTAGTTTCTTTGTTCTTTCTGCTATTCTTTTAATTTGTCTCCATGTGGAATCAACACCCCAAAGCTGTGCTGCAACTACCGCGTTTTTCTTTGGGCGTAATGAAATTTTGGCGCCGTTGCCGGGGAGACAATAGAAGAATTGTTAGATAATTTTTCTTTTCAGCAGTTTGTAAAGGCGGTAACTTCGTTCCCTCTTTTAGCTTTTTGCATCTTTATTTTATTTTCTTTTTCTTTTTATAGTTTTGATTTTTTTTTTAGTGTTGCGTTTTTCTCTACCTTGCATGCATAGGTATAGAGACGTCTTGGGTCGGTTTGCTTGTAGACCTTTGTTTGAGTCAGAGTTAGAGCCTAATTTTTCTAATTTTGAGAAAATGATTGAACACGAACATCAACCCACTAGGACCCTTCAAGATTACCTCTATCCTACACGCACAGCCACACCATCATGCATTATATTTCCAGCTAATACTCGCAAATTGGATTTTAAAACAGGGATGATACAGTTACTCCCAACTTTTCATGGCTTGGAAAAGGAAAATCCATATGTGCACATCAGGGAGTTTGAGGAAGTAGTTGCAACTTTTCATAGTCAAAATGCAACTGATAACATTGTAAGACTTAAGTTTTTTCCTTTCTCTTCGAAGGATAGAGCTAAGAGTTGGCTATACTCACTGAGACCACGATCTATTGGGCCATGGAATAAGATGACTTAGGTCTTCTTTAATAAATACTTTTTCCAACATAAGACCAATGCTTTAAAAAGGAAAATCTCCACCTTCGCACAAAAGGAAAGTGAGACTTTGTATTAGTCTTCGGAGAGATTTAAGGAGTTGTTGAGTATGTGTCCTCACCATGGGTATGAGGATTGGCGCTTAATGAGCTATTTTTATGAGGGACTTACACCTAGAAAGCGCCAATTTGTGGAAATGATGTGTAATGGTGAGTTCTTACATAAAGATCCTGATGTGGCCATAGAATACCTTAATGAGCTTGCTAAAAAAGCTCACACTTGGACTAGACCTAGTGTTACTTTGAGCACAAATAGGTCATGACCTGCAGGAAACCTAAATGGTGGTGGAATTTACCATCTCAGGGAAGAGGATAACTTAAAGGCTAAGGTTGAGATTCTCACTAGGGAGTTAGAGGTTTTAAAGACTAAAAACTTAAAGCCAACACACGTGGCTAATCATAAGGAGCCTTTTGGACCATGTTTTGTGTGTGGCGGGGTAGATCATCTTACCCAAGAGTGTCCCACATTTGCTGAGATTAGAGGGATGCATGAGGAACAATGTAATGCCTTAGGTATGTACAAGAAGCCTTTTACAACTTTCTCTGATACCTATAATCTAGGGTGGCGTAATCACCCCAATTTTAGCTGGAAGTCTGAAAATCAACCTCCTGCACAACCCCTAGACCTTATCATGCACTATATCATGCACCTTCATCTTCTAGGAGTCCTTTAGAAGACACTTTGCATGCTTTTATTGAGGCACAGGGTAAAACTAACCAAAAGTTTGAATATTTGATTAAGCATGTTGTTGAAGAAAAGAAGGAGATAAAGAGCCAAGTGTCCAAATTGATGAGCTCCTTGAGTGTGAATGAGCGAGGTAAGTTTCCTTCTCAAGCTCAATCCGTGCCCCATGGTCAACACATGGCACAAGAGAATTTGAAGCANTCAAATTTGAGTACTTTTTCCGTTGATCACTTTGCTTCATTTTAATTTGCATTTAAAATTAATCTTTGTTCTATATTAATCATTTAATATTTTTCCTTTAGTTTTTTTGTTCTTTCTGCTATTCTTTTAATTTGTCTCCCTGTGGAATCGACACCCCAAAGCTGTGCTACAACTACCGCGTTATTCTTTGAGCGTAATCAGGCCTCTTCCATTATTTCCTTTGGAGATGAAGATTGCAAGGGTGTTTTGTACCCCCATGACGATGCCTTAATAGTCACTTTGTTGGTTGCAAATTACACTACTAGATGAATTTTGGTTGACAATGGGAGCTCCGTTGACATTCTATTATGGGATACTTTTGCCAAGATGGGTATCAGCCTAGATAGGCTACGACCGTTGCCTACCGCCCTCAAGGGATTCTCTGGCGAAGTTGTCCAACCTATAGGTGCCATTGTACCACCCGTTACAATGGGTCAAGGAGACAACATGGTTACAACAATGACGAATTTCCTAGTCATCAAAGCCCCATCATTATACAATGCCATATAGGGCGTCCAACCCTTAATAATTTGAAGATCGTCACCTCTACCTACCATTTGAAAATGAAGTTTCTAATGGAGGCAGGCATCAGCAAGGTAAGAGAACAACAGATTTTGGCAAGAGAATGTTATGTGTAGGAACTCAAGGCGATGGCACCATTAGTATTGATTGGAGAGGATTTAAGCACTAAGCCGATGCCCCCGCTCTTGGTCATCACTGACCAAGACATTGAAGCTAGAGATGAGACCAATCTGATACAAGCATAGACAAATGAACCTTTAGAGTTGCTAACATTCCATTTGGACCGTCCGAACGCCACAATCCGCGTGGGAATAAGACTCACACCTGAATACAGAGATGTGTTGAAACAGTTGTTAATCGAACACAAAGATGGATTTGCTAGGTGCCATGAGGATATGCTAGGCATCGACAATGCAATCATAGAGCACCGACTATGCATTAATCCAACGATGAAGAAAGTTCATCAAAAGAGAAGAACCTTCAGCACAGAAAAGTGCACAGCTATAGATGAGGAGATTGATCATCTGTTGGTAGCAGGATTCATAAGGGAAATCTCTTATCCAGAGTGGCTCTCCAATGTGGTGCTAGTAAAGAAAGCAAATGGGAAGTGGAAGATGTGCATTGATTTCAAGGATTTGAATAAAGCCTATTCTAAGGACAACTTTCCACTGTCGCGGTAGATGTTATTGTAGACGCCACAGCAGGACACCATCTGCTGAGTTTCATAGATGCCTATTCGGGATATAATCAAATTCACAGGAGCAAAATAGATGAAGAGAAGACGACATTCACTACTAACAGTGGCCTTTATTGTCATCATGTAATGCCATTCGGGTTGAAAAACACCAGGGCAACTTACAAAAGGTTGGTCAATCGGATATTTAAACAGCATATTGGAAAAACCATGGAGGTGTATGTCGACGACCTATTGGTAAAAAGTAAAGCACCTGCCCACACTTGGTAGACCTACGAGAATGAAATCCTACAAAGTGTGCTTTTGGCATAAACTCATGAAAGTTCCTAGGCTTCAAGTCTCGAAAAGGAGGATTGAGGCATACCCTGAGAAGATCGATGCCATACTAAACATGAAGCCGCCCCAGAGCATCAATGATGCCTAATGGCTGGAGGGTAGCAGACTTAAATAGGTTTGTTTGATGATCTAAGGACAAATGCCTTCCTTTCTTCAGTGTTTTGAGAAAAATCCACATGTGGAACAAAGAATGCGACTTGGCTTTCCAAGAGTTGAAACAATACCTCTCCAGCCCACCGTTACTGAAGCAACCTAATCATGGGGATACCCTGTATGTATACTTGGCGGTATCTCCACACGCCATGTCAGTAGTACTAGTAAAAAATGAGGCTACTGCCCAAGCACTTGTATACTATGCTAGCCATGCACTCAGAGGTGTTGAAACTAGATACCCGAGAATGGAGATGTTGGCGTTCACCTTAGTAACAGCCACCAAAAGGCTACGCCCATATTTCCAAGCCCATCCCATAAAGGTGTTGACTGAGCACCCAATTGTGAAAATATTGCAGAAGCCTAACTCTGCAGGAAGGTTAGTTGCATGGTCTATCAAACTTAGTGAGTATGATATTGAATATGTGCCCAGAAGTGCAGTCAAGGTACAAGCCTTGGTAAATTTTGTCACTGAGTTCACTAGATTCCTAGTTGAAACTCAAGCCACACTGCAGCAGCAACCCTGGCATGTTTTTGTTGATGGGTCCGCTTGTCAAATAGGAAGGGGAATGGGGATTTACATCATTGAAGGAATAAGCAAGGAATATTATTATATGGCGACGTTTACATTTAAAACCACCAATAACGAAGTGGAGTATGAAGCCCTAATAGTGGGACTCTCACTCGCCAAAGCATTGGGCACAAAGGAGATCGAGGCAAAAGTAGATTCCCAAATAGTAGTAAATTAAGTCACCAGAACCTACGCCACAAAAGGGAAGAAGTTGAAGCAATATTTGAACCTTACTTGGTAGATCCGCGACCAACTAACCTACTTTAACCTTGAACAAATACCCAGAGAGGACAACGCCATAGCAAATAGGCTAGCTAAAGTCACCTTCGTGAAGGAAGAAGTAACTCTCCCGTGGGAGGTACACAAAAGAGTAGTAGAAATTCCAGCAATTGGAATTTCTTCTTTTCACTCAGGGCTAGCAAAGCCAGAGTGGGCAAAGGAAATTTCTGAGTATTTAGACTCAAGAAAGCTCCCTGAAGGAAAAAAGGCAGCAATGAAGATCAAGAGAAGTGCAGCACAGTTCATCAGGGTGGATGGGATTCTTTATAAAAAAGGGTTCACCGCCCCTTTATTAAGGTGCATCTCGCTAGAAGAGGCACAATATATCCTAGTAGAAATACATCAAGGCATTTGTGGGAATCAATCGGACAGAAAATATTTGGCAAGAAAAGCACTTCGGATGGGCTATTATTGGCTCAATGCCCTCAGGGACGCCAAGCAATTTGTAAAGAACTGTATCAAGTGCCAGGTCTACGCCCATGTCCCTGATTGCCCACCTTTGAAGTTATTCTTTATTACGGTTGGTGGTGAAGTTATTCTCTATTACGGCCCCTTGGCTATTCGCCCAATGAAGAGTTGATTTAGTTGGCCCATTTCCCCTAGGGAAGGGGGGTGTGAAGCATATCATAGTAGACATGGATTATTTCACCAATTGGGCAGAGGTGGAACTACAAGCAACTATAATAGAAAATACCGTCACTAAGTTCTTGTGGAAAAACATCATCTGTCAATTTGGGATCCCTCATAGTATAGTATCAGACAATGGAAAGATGTTTGGCTTGGAGCATTATAAGGAGTGGTGCAAAGAGCTGGGAATTCAAGCCAAGTACTCATCAACTGAGCACCCATAAGCCAACGGGTAGGCAGAGTCAACTAACAAGTCCTTACTTGGAATATCAAAGAAATAGTCAACAAAAAGAAAGGAGAGTGGGAAGCGAAACTCTTGGGAGTACTATAGGAGTATAGGACAACGATTAAGACCTCGATAAGTGAGACACCATTCACCTTGGCTTTTGGTAGCGAAGCATTTGCACCAGTAGAAATAGGTATGCCTACATACCAAACACGCCATTTTAACCAAAACGTTCTCCATAAAAAAATAATGGAGCACTACTTCGACAAACGGGTCAAGCCCAAATCCTTCAAAGTAGGCGACTTGGCCTTAAAGAGACAGGAGTAACAACGCAAGATGAAGGAAAGCTTGGGCCACACTATGAGGGATCATATATAGTGATAGCCAATCACAAACTAGGATTGTACCTCCTCAAAGATAGCCACGGAAAGGAATTACTGCATCCTTGGAATGCTGATCATTTGAACAAATTTTACCCTTACTTTATTCATTTTACCTTTAAATTTTCGTTTTTCTATGTAATCAATAAAGACATCTCAATAAAGGTGGACGGTTGTCCAATTTGTGTGCCCCCTATGACCCTTACACTTAGTCACCAAAGTCGAGTTAAGGACTCGTGGTGCAGCCAATTGGGTGTGGAGGTCAAAAGACCACACGACCCCGATACATAGTCACATAAGTTGAGTCAAGGACTTGTGGTGCAACCAAATAGGCGTGGAGGTCAAAAGACCCGATGACCCCCATACTTAGCCACCAAAGTCGAGCTAAGGACTCATGGTGTAACCAAATGGGTGTGAAGGTCAAAAGACGACCCTCATACTTAGCCACTAAAGATGAGTTAAAGACTCGTGGTGTAACCGAATGGGTGTGGAGGTCAAAAGACCCCAAACCCCCATACTTAACTACAAGGAGGTGGCATGCATACAGAAAAAGGTTCAATCAGAAAAAGAGATTATACATTGAAAATAAAGCACTAATTAGCAAAATTTCATAGCATATCAATGCCAATCTGTCCAATGAATTATACAAACCTTGTTTACAAAAGATTTACATTCGAGTCAACTTAAAAAAAAAAAAACCAGATACAAGAATTTATATGTCTAAGAGGGAGGAGTTGGAGGAGGATTTGAGGATGTTGAGGGCAGCGACAAGCTCAAGAAAGTGTTAGACATGCTTTTGTGCCCCCAAGGAGTCAACAAATTGGACCACTGCATTAGGGGGCTTAAAATCATCAAGTTTCAAATGCTTCAGGTCAGTTTAAGGGTCAACCAACATATGGGCTCACAGACGAGCCATGCCAGCCCCATATCCATACCCAAAGGCTCAGTCCCTTATGCCAATGGTAGAGGCCAACTACGGATGCAAGTGAACCACTTCACTCCTACATTCAGTTCGGCCTTTAGCTCTTATAGTTGTGAATTATGCTTCCTCACCTTTTTATCCAGATTTATCAGAGCCTGGTTATGCCTATCTTGCTTGGCGTTAAGAGTCTCCCGATTTTTCTTGTAAGTATCGAACCTCCTGCGTATATCTTCATAAGAACCCTTACTCTTGGCCAGTTGGAAATTGAGTTCCCTCTGGGCTGCATCATGCAACACCTTAGCCTACGAGAGGTCAAGGGAGAGCTGCTTACGACTCCTTCAAAGGCATCCAGTGCTTAAGCATGCTCAAAACAATGTTGCTTAGCCTCGACTAGCTATTGTTGGGAGGATTCTAATTCCTTCTTGGCGTCATGCTCAGACTCTACCAATAGGGCAAAGCCTTGCTTGGCATTCAGAGACCCAACATGAAGTAACTCACCTTGAAGCTCAGATACCTCCCCACGAAGAATATCAAGTTCACCTTCTAGAGAGTGAATGTGCCCATCACCTTGCTCGAGGTATGACTCCAACTCAGTCTTCTCAGCTAACAGGTGAGGAATCTCTTGTTTGTCGTAGAAAGAAAATTTTTGCCTTTCGTGAACTTCAAACTTTAGATTAGCACAGTTGTTAGTAATCCAAGTTGCCATGCTATCCACACCCTGTACAACCAAAAGTCAAGGTGAGAGAATCCAAGCAAAAGACAAAAAGGATAACAACGTAATAAACAAAGTGTACCATAGTAAAAAAGAATCCTTTAGGCATTGTGACATCTCCACCACACCCCTATCCTAAGCTAGGGAACTTGCATCAGAAGGGCCTTCAGCCTCTGTCTCCTTGGCTTGGCGATCCTCCACCTGAACTCTTCCTAGGGGATACATATCTAGCACAACTGGTGGAACTGTGGTCCCCGTCTCAGGTACAATAAGCGTGGTAGTGGCCTCCACATTTGGTGAATAAGTATAAGGGGATGGAGTGGCATCGAGGTCCTCTTCATCTTCATTAGCCTCTTCTTCCTCATTACTACTTGCCACATGATCTCCCCCTGACGACCGACCCCTTCCTTAGGGGTTGAAGTTTCCATGTCCCCGCTGAAGGAAGAGGGGGAGGACAAGGGGATAGAGACCGTTTGTTGTCCGTTGAAGGGGTGACGCCCCTAGAAATAGTTATAGGTAAAGTACTGGAACTAGAAATTTGGTCGCCAGCAGTTATAATGGGCGTTATCCTAAGAATCACTATCCCAGCCAAGCCTAGGGAAAAGGCTTTGAAAATCTCAAAGTTGGAATCGCTGCCACTAGGTGTAGAAGCAAGAAGGTAAGGAAACTTGAAGGGTGGAGTACCCATTAAATCTGAACCTTGAGCAGGTAGTTCAAGATCAAAGGTAGTGGCCAAGTTCACAAGGTCTTGGCCCATAAGTCCATCAAGATCATCTAGCTTGGGAGAAGTAAGTGGTGATGTGGGTTTATTAGACACCTTCCTTCCCAAATTTGGCTCAGTGCCAAATTCAGTGGTCCCATCTAGACCCATGTTGACAGTGGCATCCTCAACATCTTCATTTGGGTAGCTGGTAGGCATCTCACCCTTAGTTTGGCAAGGATGCTTCACTAGAGTTTTAGAAAAAGGTGGGGAAGCATGCCTATTCTTGGAGGAGGCCTTCTTCATAGCCTTTAATTTATGCCCCTTTACATGGGGAGCGGTTGGGTACACCAAGAAATTTATCTATGTTGGTAGGGGACAAGAGCTTATCTATCGACAAGGCACCTTCCTTGTCTTTACTATCGTGTTCTTTGGTCCATTTAAGAACTGCATCAATGCATTCTTGTTCATGACCAGTAAGGTCAATAAGGACTTTCTTATCGTCGGGGACCTTTCCCCAATTGGCTTGAATAGGAAAATCAAGGATATCTTTCTCAGAAGTAGAAAATTCCCAGTCATTCCCAATAAGAAAGAAAAATTTCTTGTTCCAAGCTTTAGCATTGGAATGGTGGGGTTCAAAAGCTGCCAATTGCTGATAATTCATCCTAACACGAAAGCGACAGATTTTACCTGGTAGTTTGTTCATAGAATTGAAAGAAAAGAATTCACAAACTGTTAAATTTGTATATCTCCCCTAGGGGGTGAAGAACCATCCTAAACACCACGCATGAACTTTTTAGCATGTGCCAACCATGTGGCTAAAGTTGGGCGGGAGATATCTAAAGAAGATTAAGGACATCATGAGCGCAACTCTTCTACAGAAACCTTCTTCATCAACAACACTAGTATCCTTATGAGGAATTACGAACTCCACTGAATCATGAACACGGCAGGAAGTCCGTAACTTTGTCAATTCACTAGCGGTAATACTTGAGCGCCATGTAAACCTCTCAAAAGAAGGGGGTTTATGGCCCTTGAAGGACTCAACTTCAGAATAGGTGGAAACCCTAGAAGGGGCTTCCACCAGAGAGTGTTGGGAAAAACCACAATGAGCCATCACGTGATTGTGTTGAAGAAAATGAGTTTGAAGATGGCCTCAAGAACAATCCAGAACATCACACGGGAACTTTCTAGCACGCGCCAACCATGTGGGTGAAGTTGGGCTGGAGATATCGAAAGAAGATTAAGGACATCATGAATGGGGGAGCAGCACGGGAGCTGTAACCCATGCGATAGGGCACTAGCCGTGCATGCAACTCTTCTAGAGAAAACTTCTTCATCAACAACACTAGTATCCTTAGGAGGAATTACAAACTCCACTAAATCAGGAACACAACAAGAAGTTCGTAACTTTGTCAATTCGTGAGCGATAATACTTGAGCGCTAGGTAAACCCCTCAAAAGAAGGGGGTGTTTGGCCCTCAAAGGACACAACTTCAGATGTAATGCCCTGGTCCCGCAGGGGTATGAGAGTTACTCCTTATCACTTAAACTCATATTTGAACAATATAATTCTAGACTCTAATTCCCAATATCATATAGAAATTGTAATTCAAACTAATTTTCTCAATATAATTAATTTTCCAAAATTATAAGTCATCAAAACACAATAAAGTTTCTTAATAACTTTGTCAATACACATATAGAAACTCTCAAAGCTTAAACCACCATTCTTAAATCATCTCACCTAATGCTTTATAATTTGATTCTCAGCTGAAGAATCCAAAATGATCTGAAAAATATTGTGGAGATAAAGCGTGAGTTATCAAGAACTCAGTAAGTAGAGAACATATACTAGTATGCAAACATGAGCATTTACAAAGTTTAGAATGTAGAACAGAACATTTTTTATTTTCAGAATGCAGTCATAACATATTATCAAAAATATCAGAGCGTAAGTTTCAGAAAAATATTTTTATTCAAAGTTCATTTGGCATAGCATAACTGAAATATCACATCAAAACAGAATTCCATATTTAACCCCTGTGGTAGGGTTGTGCAAACCCCAGCAGCCAACTGAGCAGAAACAGAATGTGAATCTTCCCCTTATTATTCTCGGAGTCCCGAGTGTGCACATAGGAAGGATCATGCAGAAAACCACTTTGCTTCCAACATGGGTGCACTGGAAACAAAAAAGTTGGTACCAACCCGAACAAAGGCCATAGTTTTACACTCGCAATAAGGTTAGAACGAAACAAAAAAAGAATGTCATGCCAGAGGTTTTCAGGAATCACATAATATCATATTAGAGTACAATACATCTTCAGAACATAACAGAATCAAATCGCAAAAATTTCATATACGCTCTCTTTTTCAAGTTCAGAAACAAAATGCAAAAATAGTTCATATCTACACTAGTCATGCCAAAAAAAATACTTTATTCTTATACAACATTTCATGAGTAATGCAGAACAAATAACCGAGGTGTTTCAAAATTATTTTCATAACAAAACATGCATATTTTTCCAAAATCAACCTTAGTTCTTTTCTTTTATACAAAATCTAGTATATGAATCACACTTACCTGAACTTCCTAACTTATCCAAAATTCCTCACAACGGTGCTCAATAAATAATCAATCGTCACCTATAGCAAAATCATGTAACTTAAATAAATCTCTAGTTGAACACGTAACTTGTAATCGCACCCAAAAAACTCAAATCGCCTATTTTAGTTTCTCAAAAACTTAAAGTTTCCCTTAGCCTAAAAATATCATCACTTCCCAAAATTCCTCAATTACAACTTAATCTCTGAGTAAAGTATTAAATTTCAACTCACCTGCTATCAAGGTATAAATATAAAATATCAAAATCATTACAAGTAGAAAAGTAGAAAATCATAATTTTGGTTAAACTAAAAAATATTCTTTTAAAAAGGATTCGAAATAAAAATTTGTACTTACTATTTATTTAAAAAAATTCATATTTTAAAATAAATATATTACTAAATAATATAATTCAACTCTAAATTCTTTAGGTCTTAAGACCAGCTGCAATTTGAAAACCTTAACTATTTTCTGTTAAGTAAACCTTTTGGATAAATAAGAGTAAGCCGAAAAGCACGTAAAATAATACAAACAATTTTCTGTAATTTAACTAAGGCTCATCTTAAAAATATGCCAAACCGAAAACACCAGTATAAACAAATAAACAAAAAAACCAATTGTTCTGATTTGTGACTACAAGGGCATAACTGTAATTTTCTAACAAAAGTTTTACCATACTATACGTATAACAATTAGGGAAAGAAAAACAAACCATCTTCAATTTAAAAGAAGAACGAAGAGGCAACGACAGAGGCTTACTGAGAAGGAAGAGAACGCGACGGAGGATTGGCGGAGTTGGGCCCCTGTATGTGTATGAGAGAGAGAGAGAGAGAGAGAGAGTTGAGCAAGGCGTGGGAGGCAGAGGGAGTTTCGGCATGGACTACGGCGGTGAGGTCTAGGCAGGTGTTTAAGTGTGGTGGTTTAGCGGTGGGTTGCTACGGTGGCTAGGCAGAGATTGTGGGTTGGTTGCAGTGGCTCACAATGAACTGGTAAATGCTCTGTTTTGGGAAGCAAAAACAGAGGTCCCTTTTCGGTGATGGCCAGCGGTGGCTGCACGTAGGTTCACGCCTAGGCTACGGTGGCTTACGATTTCACATGTGGCTGGGCAATGGCCAGTTGCTTCCATTGTGCAGGGGGAAAACTCGCACTGGGGTGGTTTCCGTTCGGCTGAGCGCACACGGCCATGGGTTTTTGTGATGGAGGTCTTGCAACTAGGCTGCAGGCGAGGTCTAATGCCGTGGGTACGGAGGTGCAGAGACAGGGATGGTGACTGCATAGAGGTTGTGGAGGGTGGAGACTGCCGTGGGAGGCAGTTGCGAGGTGGCTGTGGTGATAATTTACGGTGGAGGGAGTCAAGGAGGTGAGGGTCGAGTGTTGATGCTGTGACGAGGTTAAAGAGAGAATTATGTGCACGAGTGGTGTGCCTGAATTGTGAGGTTAACGTGTGAATATATAGGCGATGCAAAACAAAAACAAACCCTAGATAAATAAGGGATAAAGAGACGTGCAAGCATGGGTTACGGAAGTGGTGAAGCCATGCATGCAAAGGAATTGCACGACGTGGAGTCCCATAGCTGGCTCTCACGAAAATGGATTTAGGCTTTTGGGGAATCGGGTAGGGCCATTTTAAAAAAAATTGGCTTACGGTTGGAAAGCGTACTAATTTATAAAAGGGTTCTTTTTTAACTTTTAAAAAAATAATCTAATTTTTCAAAAATTATCTTGGCCCATAAAACAATTTTTAACTTAAATATTAAACTCAAAGAAAATTATAATCCACTGAAATAGAGATTTTAAGCCCGTATTTTACTTGAAAATAAATAAATAAAATATATTTGAAAAAAATTCAAATGGATTTTTCACATATATAAATTCAAAAATTATTTAAAACAGCTTGGTACTGGACCAGAGTGTTACATTCTCTCCTTCTTAAAAAAAATTTCATCCTCAAAATTGTTGCACCAAAAAACCTAATACAATTAAAAACCTAATAATAATTCCGAACTCTCCACATAATCCATGAACCTCATACAAATAATAGAATAAAATCTCAAACTATTATATCACCAAAACCAAGCTTCCGCTGTGCACTCTAACAACTTGTAGTCCCAAATGCATTGTATTTTAATCAGGTACATTTGAAAGGAACTAACCACCACATTGGATTTACAAGCTTACTAATTCCTCTAAAACATCGATGTCACAAGTCTAAACCTCCAATTCCTACCCAAAACTCGTTCCACGAAGTCAACCTGAAATCTAAACCTTAAATTTCCATATAATCATTTCTTAGTCCTTGAATTTTTAAACCTCAAACTAAAGTCACTTCCGAAACCCATAGATATCCAACACCTCATATGTTATAGTCCACCAAACCTCAAACCCGGCTTTCAATCATACTTATGTTCACTTCCAAAATCTAAACCTACAAATCATGTCCTATAGCCTATAGAATAAGCCAATCAAATCTAAAACCTCAAATTCCCAAACATCAATCCATAAAGTCTGTAGAATCTCTAACCTAGCTTTGGTACCAACTGTAACGCCCCAGTCTCACAAGGGTTAGCGAGTTAAACTCATATTTCAAAAATATAATTCCAGACTCAAAATTCCCAATATCATACGAAGATTGTAATTCAAACTAATTTTTTCAATATAATTAATTTCTCAAAATTCTAAGTCATCAATGTGACACCTCGTTTTTACATGTATTTTCACTGAACGAATATTTTAATTTAATTAATATAATAGTCCTTTTATTTTAAATAATCAGATTTTAAATTAGATTTTAATTGCTGTTTAATTTATTTTAGCTTGTCTTTGGATTTAAAATTAAATAGTTAGTTTTCACTACTTATTTAATATATTTTAGCTTTACGTTGTGTTAAAAATATTTTCTTGGTTTTATTGCTTTTAAAGTTATCTTCGTTGGATCAGTTGTTGGACTCCAGAGGTGAGGATTGGATCTCATTTCTTTTCCTCCATCTTTTCTTTTCTCTTTTTCCTTTTTCATTCTCTTTTTTCTTTCTTTTTCTTTCTTTTTTTTTCTCCCTCCCCCGTTTCCCCTTCCCCCCCCCCCCCCCGTGCTTCTTTCTTCTCTCTCTTTCTTCACCCACGCCGTCCAGCTTGCCACCCCCAGCCCACCGCCATCCTGCCGACACAGCCACTACTGTCCAACTCCCCTCCGGCCGGTGAACACCCCCACCGAATATCTCCCTCATCCGGCCAGCCGATCACCACCTAGAGCACATCTAAGCCGCGCGGTTTTGAGTCATTTCCTGAGCCATCGCACCACCTCCGGCCACCATCTCTTCACCACTTCTTCCCCTACCTCTTGCCGTCCTAACCCACCTAATTTCGGTCCTGATCCGTTGCCGAAGCAACTCCCACGAGCTCAACTCCAATTTGGCCTTTTTCCGCTTCCACTGCCGTTTCCACCGCCACCCACGGCCAAAGCTCACTTCCCTTAACTTCATAAACATCCCTAGGCCATTCCCTATCAATCCCGAGCTTTGTTTTGTCCGCGTTCAAAAGTGGGTATTTTACAACCCACGGCCATAGTGCATTTGCACTGTTACGTTGCTTTTCCTTCACCGTTTGCTGCGTGCCGATCCTTCAAAAATTAATATATAGCGCTGTAAGTATTTTCAAAACTTTGTTTTAGATTTAAATATATTATTGCCTTTACAATAATTAATTTGGATCTGGTTGTTATTCCGGATTGAGTCCGAGGAGTCGGGGGTCGGTTGGAATTGAGGAAGGAGTTGTTTGTTGGTTGTTATTGATGTTCGGGATATGTTGGTTAATTCGTGTGATTTTAATTGCATGGCATTGTGCATACATGTTCATGTGCATTTTATTGATAATGGGATTTTCATGAGTTAAATGGTTTTTGGGTGCGCGTGTATCACGACCCCAAGCCGAGATGGGGTATCATCTCGGTGGAGCTCCTCTGGTCACTCGGGAGCGCAATATACTAAGTGACGTCCCCTGAGTTGTCGATGGGCGACGACGGGAGCGAGGCTAGGGGATGCTTGGCTACGAACGTGCCGGGCACGGAACCGGGTATCGCTCTACTCACCGACTCCGTGGCCCCTCTACTGGCGGGGGCTAGAGGATGCTTGGCTACGTATGCGCAGGGTGCGGAACTGGGCATCGCTTGTTACGAAGTCACACGCGTAGTCGTTACCTGCGGTGTGGCACAGAGCCAGGGCTTGCGGCTGACCCCTACGGGAGGTCATGGTGCATTCGACCAAGGAAAAATGGAAAATGGTTTTGAGACTGTTTTTGGGGCCATTATTTGAGATAATGGCGAGGAATGATTTAAAGGAAATGTTTTGAGCCAAATGGGACTTTTGGCGTGCGTGGAAAAATATGGTTTTTGGGGCATGTGCATTGGGCATACTTCATGCATTTTGTTTTGGTTGTAATATGTTTTTATCTTGCGTTGTTTGGATTTTACTTACCTGCGGCACCATTTTTGGTGTCGTAGATTTTGATGTAGATTTAGAGGAGGAGGAGGTTGAGCCCGAGGAGACGGCTCCGCCCGAGGAGTAGCTTGGATGGCTTTTATATATTATATTTGTCGTCATTTTTATTAGCATGTATTTGGATTTAAGATGTTGTTAAACGTGTAATATTTTATTTACGCTTGTTTTAAGCTGGTTTGTATTTAAATAAAAATTCTGGTACTTAGTTATTTGACTTCCTTATATGCTGCGTGTTTTTATTTGTATACGTTTTGCATGTATACACACACTTGGCACTTGGCGATGGGATGTGTGACCCGTGTTGTCATCATCCCGACGTCTCGATTTCCACGTGGCTGTACGTGGGAGTTGGGGGCATCACAATCAAAACACCATAAAGTTTCTTAATAACTTTGTCAATACACATATAGAAACTCTCAAAGCTTAAACCACCATTCTTAAATCATATCACCCAATGCTTTATAATTTGATCCTCAGTTGAAAAATTCAAAATGATCTGAAAAATATTATGGAGATAAGGGGTGAGTTATCAACAACTCAGTAAGTAGAGAATATATACTAGTATGATATAAGCATTTACAGAGTTCAGAATGTAGAACATAACACTTTTTATTTTCACAATGCAGAGTCATAACATGTTATCATAAATATCAGAGCGTAAGTTTCAGAAAAATATTTTTATTTAAAGTTCGTTTGGCACGGCATAACTGAAACATCTCATCATAATAGAATTCCATGTTTAACCCCCGTGGTAGGGTTGTGCAAACCGAGGCATCCAATCGAGTAGAAACAGAATGTGAATCTTCCCCTTATTATTCTCGAAGCCCCAAGTGTGCACACATGAAAGATCACGTAGAAAACCACTTTGCTTCCAAAGTGGGTTCATCGGAAAAAGAAAAGTTGATACCAACACGAATAGAGGCCACATTTTTACACCCGTGGTAAGGTCAGAATGAATAGAAACAGAATGTCATGCCAAAGGTTTTCAGAAATCATATCATATCATATCTGTGACGCCCACAAATCCCCATGCACGGACACAGGGAAATCGAGACGTTCGGATGGTGACAACATGGGTCCCCATCCTAACGACGAGTGCCAAGTGTGTGTAAGCAACATAAGTGCACGAAGAGACACGCAACGGATAGCAAAGATATATAACTAAGTACCAGAATTTTTTCATAACTTAATACAAAGTTGTTCAAATCATACATAATAAAATATTACAAATACAAATATTGTTTCAAAGCCAACTCCAAAGCATAGACTCCAACTCAAAACTCCAGCGAAGCCGCATCCTCGGGCTCAGCCTCCTCCTCCTCGATCTCTGCACCAAAATCTACGGTACCAAAAATGGTGCCGCAGGTAAGTAAAATCCAAATACCACTAGATAAAAACATATTATAACTCAAACAATATGCATGAAAGAAAACAACACACATGTCCCATAAAACAACATTTTCCACGCACGCCAAAATCCCATTTGGCCCAAAAGCATTTCCTTTAATCATATCCTTGCCATTATTCCAGATAATGGCCCAAAAACCTGTCTCACCATTTTCCTAGAAAATGGCCCATTAACCAACATCAGAGCACTGTAGGCGGGAATCGCAGGCGGGACTCTACCACCATCTCTGCTTACCACCATCCCTACGCGTCGTGCACCTTAGGCGGGAATCGCAGGCGGGACTCTATCACCATCATTGCTTACCACCATCCCTATGCGTCGTGCACCGTAGACGGGACTCTACCACCATCCCTGCTTACCACCATCCCTACGCGTGCCTTTGACTCAAACCAGTCAAACCAATCGTTCACATATACCATAAATTAGTTCTCGCTTACATGCCCAGTTTTCATTCACAAACACATGTACATGCATGCAATTACACGAAAACCCTGTTTTCCCTTTTTAAGCATGAAAATGTGAGCACTATACAATGCAAACACCAAGGCACAATTATCTCAAACAAATATCAACATCAACCAAACAACTCCGTCCTCAATCCATCCGACCCCCGAACTCCTCGGACTCAGTCTGGAATCAACCAACCAGTCCAATAATTAATTGTAAGAGAAAAATATATTTAAATCTAAAATTAGAGTTTGGAAAATACTTACAGCGCTATACGGTATTTTTCGAAAGCTCACGGCGTTGCAAACGGCGGAGGAAAAGCAACGTAACAGTGTATTTTACACTGTGGCCGTGGGTAATAAATTACCCACTTTCGAACGGGGACAAACCAAGGCACGAAATTGATAGGGAATGGCCTTGATATATTTATGAAGCTAAAGGAAGTGAGCTTTGGCCGTGGGTGGCGGTGGAAATGGCGGTCGAAGGCCAAAAATGGGCTGAACGGAGTTGAGCTCGTGGGAGCTGCTCTGGCAATGGATCGGGGCCGAAATTAGGTGGGTTAGGACGGCAAGAGGTAGGGGAAGAAGCTGTGAAGAGATGGTGGCCGGAGGTGGTGCGACGGCGCCGGAAACGGTGAAAAACCGTGTGGCTTGAAGGATCTCATGGTGGCTAACGGTGGTTCGGATAGAGGTGAAACTTGGTGGGGATGTTCACCGGTGAGAGGGGAAGAAAACTGGGTGGGTGGTGTAGGCCACGCCGCCGGCGAGCGGCGGTTCTGGGCGGAGAAAGAAACCGGCGACAGGGGTGAAAAACAGGGCTGAGGCAGCAACTTCTAGGGGCTCGTGGCGGCTAACGGCTGGTCCGATGGCTCTGAAAATTGGTGGGGATTATCTCTGGTGGGAGGGGAAGAGAATGGCGAGGGTGGTGTACGACACCTCCACCGGACGGCGGAGAAATGGCCGGCCGAAGGAGCAGTGCCGGTAAGGGGAAAAGAGAAAGGAGAGCTGTGCGCGCACGGGGAGATGAGGAAAAGAAGAAGAAGAAAAAGAAGGAAAAAAGAAAAGAAGAAAAAAGAAAAAGAAAGAAAAAGAAAAAGGGAAAAAGAAAAGATGGAGAAAGAAAATGAGGTCCAGTCCACATTTTCGGAGTCCAAAAACAGATCCGCCGAAAACGATTTTAAAAACCGTAAAACGATTAAAATAAATTAAACACCACATCAAATAAATTAAAAACCAATTAAATATATTAAACACAACGTAAAGCTAATATATAATAAATAACTAGTAAAAACTAACTATTTAATTTTAAATCCAAAAACAAGCTAAAATAAATTAAACAGCAATTTAAACTCAACAACAATTAAAATCCGATAATTTAAAATGAAAGAACTATTATTTTAATTAAATTAAATATTCCGTCAGTGAAAATACACGTAAAAACGGGGTGTCACAATATCAGAGTACAGAACATCTTCAGAACATAACAGAATCATATCACAAAAAAATAATTTATGCACAATCATTTGTAGTGGCTTGCTAATTTGGTGGAAAATTAATTGAGTCTAACTATTCTATACTTGCGAGGATTGCATGGGGATAGTTGGCCATGCCTGTTCCATGGTTGCATATGAGTCAATATTTAAAATGGGAGATTGTGTACTTGATCCTTTTGGGAGTTTGTTGGTTTCTAGAACCATTGAGGTGGTTATTTGTGCTCAGAATTGGTTGTGACATCCATCAACACCAATTGATATCCGATAGTCCAAGGATAATGTGGAGAGCCTTATGAAAGAATTTGGTAATGTTTTCCTCATTCAATATTTATTTGCATTTATAAATTATTTTTATATTTTTATCATTCAAATTCAATAATATTTGATATTTTAATCTTATTAATGTTTCGATATAAAGTTGGGAGCACAATCAGGCCTTACAACTATTGAAGATTAAAGACTGGAGAAGAGCAAGAATTATTGCAATTTATTTGTCTTATGTTTTTTAGTTGCATTGATGTATTGGACAATTTGTGTTTATTTTTAATGTGTATTAAATATCTAGCGGAGTTTCTTTTTATTTTTAAGTTATCTAGTAATTAATATAGTAGTATATACTTAATAGTACCTAGTTCATATCTATTTTACTATTGTTAATTATTTTTTTTAACCTAAGGCTATCATTAAAAATGAAATTTATTATTCAAAATGGGTTTTAAAAACTTAGCAAATTAGAATTTTAAATCAACTAAAAAAAGGCCCAAATATATCTTGAATTGAGCAAAAGCGAAGGCCCAAAAGAAGTGTTCCAAACTGGCCGAGAATAGGTCTGGCTGGTTTTACCCCTCTATGTCGGTAGGCTTCGACTGGCTTTTTTAGTGAAAAATCACTAATCGGTCAGTTTTGATTTTGGGCCAAAACCACCCTAGGTCATATCGTGGCCCAATGCCATGTGGAAGACCCTCATTCAAAGAAGAACTGAGGAGTTGGTAGGTCATAAGGAGATACAGACTATGGTCCAACCGTTGGATATTTTTGGAAGGATGGATGGTTTGATTTGGACAATGGGCGTTTCTATCTAGCTAAATTTATTGTATGTGTATTTTAGTCGATTCCAATATGTAGCAGAGACATTTTAGACCAACCTTGAAACTTTAGTGGGGGCACTCTGGTTGGATCAGTATCTATAGTAGAGATATTTCAATTCATGATGATATGTAGAGGGGTAATTTGGATCAAGTCATCACAAGAATTTCTACCTAATAGAATCTAAACTTGCCCTTTATCATAGATAAATTTGACTTATTTTCACCCTTGTTATCATCAACCAAGCACATGGATCATGAGACGCCCCCAGATTTCTGCTTGAGATCGAACAGACATATGAAGCGTCGAGACATGCAACACAAAGTTACCTGCCCACGTTCATGACATATAAGATGCAATGTTCCTAACATTCATCTAGCATTATGCAATTTTCGCAGCGGATAATTTTTTTTTTCTTGAGCAATACTATGTACCAAACTTATAATATCTCAAATAGTTAAATCGTAATCCATGCATACTTAATAAAATAAACATCCACGATTTCAGTATAAGTCTTAGAAGACTGCAACCTTAAAAACATGGGAGACCAGACTCCATATTTACATTACCAAAATAGACTATTGAGGAAGTTTGTTGAGTAACTCGTGTAACTCGACTAACGAGGCCAGAAAACTATCCAAAACTAACTATGGAAGTTGTAAGCTTCGTGTCGTGTCTGCAGCGTCTAGTCAACCTCCTTCAGTCTACCAATGTTCGCTCCCTGCATTGATCCTGACACATCACCTACCATTCGGGGGGAATGAGAGTTGGGACTACCACGGTGAAATTTAATTACAAATCTCAGTAAGTTAACAGGAAACTCCCACACAAGTTAATTATGAATGCATGGAAGAAAAAGCATGAATGCATAATGAAAATCGTAAGTAAGCATAGCATAACTTGATATATAGCATGGCATAACTGACATAACCTGAACTGAAACATGAACTGAACTTGACTTGACATGACATGAACTTGAACTTATAATATAACATGGGCTAGCAACATAACATGAACATGAACTTGAAACATAACATGGACTTGAATCATATCATGAACGTGAACATACATAACATAACCATGAACTTGAATTTAACATAAACCTGAGCATAACATGACATAAACGTGAACTTGAGACATAATGTAAACATGAACATAACATAACATGAATGTGAACTTGAACATAACATGTACGTGAATATAACATGACATGAATGTGAACTTGAAACATAACGTGAATATGAACATAACATAACATGATATGAATATGAACTTGAAACTTAACGTGAACATGAACATAACATATACGTGAACATAACATAACATAACATAATATAAACTTGATCTGAAACTTAGTCTTATCTCATGGGGTCACCATGATTGCTTATTCTTAACTTCTTGACATAAATTTGGACTCTTGTTCAATTGACTTAATTAATAATGTGACCATATGGGTGCTACACGGGTCCCCTTGAGCCGTGTGTCCCTGCCTATTACCGCATCACAACACAGGTATCTACACCAGCTGTGAGTGCGTTAATACGTACTCCACAGTTGTTGTGGCCCCACATATTCTACGCGTCACAATTGATGTGTCTCACGTAGTGTATGCTCCACAATTGTTGTGGCCCCATACTTCATGCTCTACAGTTGCTGTGGCCCCATGAATTGTTTGTGCTACACTTGCTGTGAACACAAATAAAATAAAATATGACTCCATTGGCATTAGTGTCCGGCACGCTTCGGTGACCAGCTAGTTAGGCCTCATTCGTAACCTGTTGACTATACTTCGTCAACCCAGGAAATTTCACACCTATTTAGACACTCTAGCATGAACAAAGGAGTTCCACTAGGATATTACCTTATCTTAGTACTTAGGGTCGTGATTGACATGAACAACTTAACATGAACGTGATCTAAAACTTGACTTAACATAAACTTGATTTGGTTTCTTTACTTAACATGACATACTTGCAATGGTGAATATTACATGATATGACATACATGTAACATATGACATACTTAACATGGCATACTTATAACATATAGCAATACGTGACAGAATAGATTATGTAACAGATAAATATTCGTGACAGAATAAATCATGCATAACAGATAAACATGTAATGACGTGGCATGACATGGCATATATGATAACATACATATATAAAATGGAGTTCCCTTACCTATCATACATACACAGTAAATTGAGAGTAATTTAGAAGCTAACTTACCTCGATCGTTGCGTTCTAAGAGAATAAAGCACGAAACACGAGTAACTGTAAGAAGGTATTCTAAAAGTTAAAAATTTAATTACTAACAATTAGAAACCTGAAAATAAGCTAACTTAGAATAAAATTACCATTTTACCCTCTACATGTGGGAAAATGGCCATCTTACTCCTAACTTAAGGATTTCACATTCTAATTCCAAAAATTTTCAAAATTTACATTCCTTATGCAAATTTTGTCCTAAACTCAAATATCAACTTAGAAAAATTTTAAACAAATCACAACTGTGGAAAACACATTATGGCCGAAACATCCATAAGTCATTTCTCTTGATTTTTATTGCAATTCCTCCCAACTTTAAAACTCACGCTTAAACCAAAATTTTGCAACAAACATCTTCCAATCCTAAGTTTAAAATCATAATTAAAATATCCATTTAGAAAAATCTAATAATCAACACCAAACGTTTTTTGTAAAAAGATCCAAACACTTGAATCACAAGCTTTGACCCTAAATCAAAACATCTCCAAGAATTCCAAAAATCAAATCTTACTTATAACATATTCATAACATCATCCTAAGATCAAACATGCCTTAAATCATCAAACTAAAGTCACAAAAATCAAAAAATAACAATTGGAGTTTTTGGTTTTACACTTAATTCAAAAACAGAAACTTTTTCCTCAACTAGCTTTGATAAATCTCTTGATCCATGGCTCACAACGATGAGATCTTCAAAATAAAACATCACATGGTTTAAAAATGTTTCTCAAACCATCAAACTTAAAATCACATGGCTAAAACTCAATAAAACATGGATCTAACCCAAAAACATCAAATCTTAGGCCTAACCGAAATTCTCTTGCATAGAAAAATCATATCTTTAAAACTAATACTAAATATATTTGGGCCACAACAACTGTGGAGTACGTATTATATTTTATGTTACTTATAATGCGTGGGGCCACAACAACTGTGGAGTACGTATTATATTTTATGTTACTTATAATGCGTGGGGCCACAACAACTGTGGAGTACGTATTATATTTTATGTTACTTATAATGCGTGGGGCCACAACAACTGTGGAGTACGTATTATATTTTATGTTACGTATAATGCGTGGGGCCACAACAACTGTGGAGTACGTATTATATTTTATGTTACTTATAATGCGTGGGGCCACAACAACTGTGGAGTACGTATTATATTTTATGTTACTTATAATGCGTGGGGCCACAACAACTGTGGAGTACGTATTATATTTTATGTTATTGATATGGGGCCACAACAACTGTGGAGCATACACTACGTGAGACACACAATTGTGACACGTAGAATAGTGGGGCCACAACAACTGTGGAGTACGTATTAACGCACGTTATGTAATCAAGACAATTGAATAATATGGTCCAAGTTTATGTTAAGTCCAGTTTCAGAATCAAATGGTACCCATGATAAGTCAAGTTCAGATCAAGTTCATGTTATGTTATGCAGTTCACATACATGTTATGTTCATGTTCATGTTATGTTCCAAGTTCACGTTCATATTATGTTATGTTCATCGTTCACATTATGTCTCAAGTTCACGTTTATGTCATGTTATGTCAAGTTTATGTTATTCAAGTTCTATTTATGTTATGATGTTTACGTTCATGCTATATTTCAAGTCCATGTTATGTTTCACGTTCATGTTATGTTGTTTGTCATGTTATTTTATAAGTTCAAGTTCATGCATGTTAAGTCAAGTTCAGTTCAGTTTACAGTTCTGGTTATGTCATGCTATATGTCAAGTTATGCTATGCTTACTTACGATATATTATGCATTTATGCTTTTACTGCCATGCATCATCTTTAACCTGTGTGGAGTTTTTGTTAACTTACTGAGATTTGTAATCAAATCTCACGTGGTAGTCCCAACTACCATTCCCCCCGAATGGTAGATGCTTGTACAGGACCCGAAGAACGAATTGGTAGACTGACAACTGAACACGGTCGACTAGCCACGGTGCGATTTGATGATGGCATAGTATTTACTTAGGTTACTACTTGTCTTTTGGAGTTGTATCTCAATATTCTTTTTGATACAACATTTTGGCTAGTGTGGTGATCACGGCTTTTTAGTATGCCTTTATAGTATGAAATATGTTTCAAGTATTTGGGATATTTTAGTTTGGTGCATAGTATTGCTAAAGAAAAAAAAATTATCCGCTGCGAAATTGCATAATGCTAGATGCATGTTAGGAACATTGCATCTTATATGTCATGAACGGGGGCAGGTAACCTTGTGTTGCATGTCTCGACGCTTCAAATGTCCGTTCAATCCCAAGCGGAATTTGGGGGCGTCCGTACACTTGCAATGGTGAATATTACATGATATGACATACATGTAACATATGACATACTTAACATGGCATACTTATCACATATAGCAATACGTGACAGAATAGATTATGTAACAGATAAATATTCGTGACAGAATAAATCATGCATAACAGATAAACATGTAATGACGTGGCATGACATGACATATATGATAACATACATATATAAAATGGAGTTCCCTTACCCATCATACATACACAGTAAACTGATAGTAATTTAGAAGCTAACTTACCTCGATCGTTGCGTTCTACGAGAATAAAGCACGAAACACGAGTAACTGTAAGAGGGTATTCTAAAAGTTAAAAATTTAATTACTAACAATTAGAAACCTGAAAATAAGCTAACTTAGAATAAAATTACCATTTTACCCTCTACATGTGGGAAAATGGCCATCTTACTCCTAACTTAAGGATTTCACATTCTAACTCCAAAAATTTTCAAAATTTACATTCCTTATGCAAATTTTGTCCTAAACTCAAATATCAACTTAGAAAAATTTTAAACAAATCACAACTGTGGAAAACACATTATGGCCGAAACATCCATAGGTCATTTCTCTTGATTTTTATTGCAATTCCTCCCAACTTCAAAACTTACGCTTAAACCAAAATTTTGCAACAAGCATCTTCCAATCCTAAGTTTAAAACCATACTTAAAATATCCATTTAGAAAAAGCTAATAATCAACACCAAACTTTTTTTGTAAAAAGATCCCAACACTTGAATCACAAGCTTTGACCCTAAATCAAAACATCTCCAAGAATTCCAAAAATCAAATCTTACTTATAACATATTCATAACATCATCCTAAGATCAAACATGCTTTAAATCATCAAACTAAAGTCACAAAAATCAAAAAATAACAATTGGAGTTTTTGGTTTTACACTTAATTCAAAAACAGAAACTTTTTCCTCAACTAGCCTTGATAAATCTCTTGATCCATGGCTTACAACGATGAGATCTTCAAAATAAAACATCACATGGTTTAAAAATGTTTCTCAAACCATCAAACTTAAAATCACATGGCTAAAACTCAATAAAACATGGATCTAACCCAAAAACATCAAATCTTAGACCTAACCGAAATTCTCTTGCATAGAAAAATCATATCTTTAAAAATAATACTAAATATATTTGAAATAACATCCTAAAATGAAAATAAGAGACTTAGGATCATCATATAAAAATATCAAAGCCTTTAAAGTAAGATCAAACCTCGAAATATTCAAACTTTCTCCAAATAAAAACTATTTTGCCACTTCTAGTTTTCAAGTTTCCAGATCTAAGAAAATCTATCATCAAAACCTTTATTCATGCAACAAAACCTCAATGAACACTCTTAAATATATGCTAAAAACACTCCATAAAATTGTCGGACCAAGATATGTCCATTAACTTGGTCAAAAACTCCAAAACATAACAACTCTCCAGATTCAAGCCTTGAATGACCTTTCCATGGTTAAAAATACTTTTGGATGACCAAATGACCATGGAATGATACGAATAATATAGCTACGAAAACTATACTCAAATAGGAACAACTTTTATGAAGGAGTCATCATGTGAAAATACTTACAAAGGATTGAAAATCTCTACGTAAAAAGACACAGAAATCTGCCCGAGAGAGCTCTTTTGAGTTTCTCTCTAAGAACGGGGTGAAGAAGTGATTAAAGTGAAAGAAGTGTGACTTGCACGACTCTAGAATTCTGGAGGGGAAGATATAGGCTTGAAAGACCCTTGATTGGAGGTGGCTATGTGACATAAAGTGGAGAATAGTGAAGTGAGAGGACAGCCTGCAGAACCTATGAGGTATGGAGGTTGATGGGGTGGGTTTCTCCATCTCATCAAGGCACTATTGGGTGCATCCAAGGGTAGTGGATAGTCTCTGCCATGTGGGGGAGGAAACTTCTTCAAGAAGCCTTGCCAAGATGGCCAAATTCGTGGGCCTTGGTGGGCCTAAACTAAGTGGGCTTCAATTTGGGGTTTAAAAAGGGTTTGGTTAGGGTTTGAGATGCTGTCGAGCTCAAATCCAATTTTTCTTGGCCCAATCAAATTTCCAAGGTTTAAAAGGTTGGATAATGATGTCATAACAAGAATTTGAGAAATTAATAGCATGTGGAAGTGATTTAATCAAGTGATTAAACACAATGCTAGAAATTGGATCAAAATGGGTTTGAAGGCCAATTTAAGGTTTGGGGAAACCGTTTAGGGTTTCAGTTTCAACCAAGATTTTGGGGTTTCAATTGGATTCCAACCATTTAAGGTTTCACCAGGGTTGAAACCCTTTTTGATCTGGCTCAAATGGTTGATCAGATGAAAAGGGTTTTGGTTAAGTGGCATGATCTCACACTTTGATTTCCTTCACAAATCCATCGAATGGTTCCTCTTTGTACCAAGTGTCTAATACTATTCACTATATGTGACTAAAATCTTGCCAAGTGTCTAAATAAACCTTCTCTAAGCTAATTTGGACATTTCACACTGTGATTTTGAAAATATTGTACTTAGTACGCTTATCGAGGTTATTATTCACTCCAAAAAAGCATGATAAACTTAGTACTAAAAAATTATAAATATTCATATTAACCTACAGTTAAAACTGTTTACCAAAACTCAACCCCGAAGTGCTCCTATAAATAAATTCACAGTTTCGAACAACCGTTCCGTCCGAAATTGTGAAAATGGGTTATTGCGCCATAAAATCCTAAATATTCAACTGAGTCTAGTGATGTAGACTATAACATATTCTGACACTTCTAACTACCTCAAACAATTAAAATCACATTTCTAGCACCATAATGAGTGATAACACTGATTATGTTGACAGACTAAAACGTTTGCGATTAGCCAATTCGTAAAAACTTACGAAGTTTCCACGAAGTTCCTCAAGTCTATAAAAATTCTACAATTAAATTTCTAGCAGGTTGTTACAGATCACTTTTAGCACTTTGAGATCCAAAACTACTATGCATATTCCAGTATTTCTATTGCATGCATCACCTTTTGTTACTCTATCCTAACCCTTACATAGTCTCAACAATTTATAATCCTTCACTAAACGTTTAGTCCATTTATATTTAAGTATATTTCAACGAAATCTATATTAGAAATGTTTGCGAACATCATAACATAAAGTTGATTAAAGAAAAATAAATGAATTATCATTGTGGTGGTGGTGGTAGCGGCATAGAGTTTTGGGACATCATTGATTGGAACTATTTAAACATTTTTTGGTTATTCAATTGCAGCCTCTCTACTAATCTCACATCTAAATCTGCTGCTTGATCTAATCGGGACAGCTACTCTTTTTCCTTTGACCTCAATCATTCTATCTCAAGTGCTGCTTCATCTAATTCTTTAGTCTCATCGTCATTCAATTTGGCTTTAGAAGAGGATGATGATGTTGAGGATGGCTTCACGCAACATCCTAAGCCTCTCAAATATCCAGAACGTGATGCAAGAACTTGAGAAAGGATTTGAGCATCGTTGACTGAAGAATCATCAGATGGATCCGCAGCAGCTTCCTTAAGAGATATCATCTTGTCCTACAAAAAAATATTAAAGTTAGTATAAATAACAAAAATATCTTTAGAAAATGGAATTAAAAAAACTTAAATTTGCATAATTTGCCTCTGCCTCGGGATTGCTCCAAACACCATCACGATTTGTATGTACTTTAGCATACAATTGGGTCAGATCATAGTTAGCAAGATTTTCTTCTTATTGTAAAATGAAAATCTATTTTAGAACTTAAATAAAAAACAGTGTATATGTTAATATTTAACAGGATCTAGAATAACTTACCATTTTTATAGACAAGCGATGAAAAGATCGAGAACCCACATGATGGTGTATCATTAAATTTGACCTATTTGCTTTGTTCACCGTACTCCGTTGCTAAAAAAAAATATTATGACTATATGTTTAATACATCTATCATATACTATTAAAAAAAGATAGCAGCAAAATTACCTGATAAACAGGATCTTCAAACATATCACAAACTTTCTCCCATTCATTTGGTGGCATTGATTGGAATGAACTTTGAAGTGCCTCTGTCGTAGTTCTAAACTTCTGATAGTGTGCATGGTATCGACCTTTGTACCTCCAGAATGCATTCGACATCAATTCCTCAACCGTTAGTCTATCCTCTCACCGGCCAAAATTTAGATCAAACTCGTTCTCCAAAAAATTATAAACAATTAGTATAAATACAAAAGTTCTTTAAAATAACATGTTATACAAAGTAGCGTATTACCAGGCAATGATTTTTTATGTGGTCTTTCACATCTTGGGGACCTTCAGCCTAGGAGGATGTAGCCATCGGTGCATACGTGCGGGTAAGGGTAACAACATAAGAAGCAAGCCAAGCTACCGAATCGCCGGAGCCTGATCATTAGGTATATTAACTTTAATTTTACCCACTTTTCTTACTTTCTCTATGCAGACACCCCTTATAGTGCCTCTACCTCAGCGTTGGTTTACAACAGCTATATATACAATAATTAAAGCATATCTTTTAATTAAATTATTTTATTTTATAGATATACAGTGATTAAGTACCTTGATCTGATTCTGATGATGTTGGCCCACTATTGCTCATAGGTGAACCACACGGAGAGTTAGTAAGTGATGGGGATGGCTCACTTGTTCTTTTGCATTTTGGAGGCGTATCTGTTTAAAATTATAATAAATTATTATTGGAATAAGATATATTATAGATTTTTATAAAAATTATACCTACACAAGTATCTGTTAAAAAATCATTCAGTATCAATTTTGCTAGACCAGTCTCTCTCATCCTTAGTAGACACTTTAGTTTATTCATGTTCTTCCAACATTTCACTTTCAATTACTTCGGGTTGAGCATCTCCTCTGTGTAATGGGACCATGTTATATTGGTTTAGATCAACAAATAGATTGATGCATGATTCGTTTTCTTGATATGCTTCTTCATGGTCTGATTATCAACTTCTTCATTTGGTTAGTCTGCCTTTAGAATGTAATCATATACATTTCTTGGTGCAAACTTCTCAACAACCCATCATGGATATCCGTGCTCATCTAAATAAAAAGCTTGATTTCCTTAGTAAGCAAGAACAAAAGGATCGTCCTCATACCATTTGTGAGATGTATTGACACTTACAAAATATTCATCGTTACGCACTCTCAACCTAGGATTTGAGACATCGCACCAATTACATTTAAACAACTAGACTATATATCCCCCCACATACTTTAACACTATGATATCTTCCACAATTCCATAAAAATCAATATTATCATCCCCATGGCTTCCTTCGACTACGACCCCACAATTTTGAGGTTTTCTATATTTTCTGCTGTGTGAAATTTATATCCACGCACCAAATATCCTGAGTATTGGATGGCCTGCTTAGATGGACCACATGTCAAAGCATACACTTTTTGTGAGATTTCACGTAAATTTTCACTATATTTTGATAAAACCAACATCAATAAATATTATTCTAGTTATATCAATATCAAATATAACTATGGTGACATTCAAGGTATGAAGCTCGAAGAAATTGTGCATGTTTTTTTAGTAATAACATATATTTAAACCTCATGGCAAATTCTTCTTTGTGCGTCTTTTTTACGTCAGTTACACCATTTGTACAAAGTAGTTGTATATATTCGCTGGACATGTTAATGTGAACTATTAATTTGTATCAATTTATACTATAATATTATACATGCACTTAAAAATACTATTGATTTAGATGATCATCACTAACCTCAAATAGTGGTCAATCTCTTTGCAATTATTCAAGACATACCATCGAGCTCTTTCAAACTTTCGCCCACATAGGTCATAGCCCCCTTGTGCACTTATGGGACGTACTTTCTGGGAAAACACAGTAAATACTAACGAAACTCCCATTTGTCCACCTTGATAATTTTGATCTAGTCTCGTAAATCTAGTATTAACCCCATGGAAATACATTGAATAAAATGTATGCCACTCATTATCAATGTATGACTCTACAATCGAACCTTCCGAACAAGCCTAATTCCCCACAAATATTACATGCGTGGATGATATTATAATCAAATCCTAGCCCTCGCTTCAATTTTTTCATTTCATAAAAATTACGAGGTACTACGTTATTATGTGTGAGAGCCTATTTAAATAATTCTAGCAGCATATCGATGGCCTTTACAGAAATATGACAAATAGACTTAATATGGAGCAACCTCATCATGAATGACAACTTGCTATGATGGGTGCACCATTCGTACAGTTCTCTTTGTGCATCCTCCCACAGTTTTCCAAAGTTTTCATTTCCCTCAAATTATTGTGCAGATATTCTATCTCCATCCCTAGTCCCAAATATTCTTGCACCCAGATTGCTTAACATCTCAGTCATATCCTCTCCATTATCATCATTGTCATAAGAAGCATCCACATTAATGTCGTCAATGCCGATGTTGTTGCCCTCCTCCATTTGATTGGACTGATTGCTAAATTTAACTTCTTTAAGAAATGGTTCGCCATGTAAGACCTAAGGTGAGTATTTAGGATTGATTCCATTTACAAAGGCCCCGTTTGGTTACACAGATCAGATGAGATGAGATGAGATATTTTAAATAGTAACGAATAAAATATTGTTATAATATAATTTTGTAATATTAATTTTGTATTGGGATTTGAAAAAGTAAAATTATTTATTATATTTTGTATGGGAATTTGAAAAAGTTATATGGGAATTTGAAAAAGGTGTAATGATGAGTTGAGATGAGATGAGATGAGTTTTTTGATTTTGTGTAAACAAACAAGGCCTAAATGATCCTCCATTAGCAAAAAATTATAAGAACTAAGATTTTTGTACTTCTTACACAGACATCTTATATAAACTTGACTGTTAACACTCATGCGAGCAAACTCTATAAAAAGCTTCACCCCTTGTGCATACTCCTTATAATCTCGCCAAAGTCTATCTCCCAACAGCATCCAACTCTTCTCCATTGTATTTGCGTTACTCGTCGTCTGTCTATCAAAATAAGCTAATTCATGGGATAAACATTTACAAGAGTCTTTTAGCGGATACTACTTCTAGTATTGATAAGGTAGTTAGTCATATCTCATTCAGGAGACTATCATCTATATCGCATATATACTTAGTTTAAACTCTAATGTTAGTCAAAATTTTGGCAGCATTTCCATACAATTCTCCAAGTATGCTAGTCATGATAAGTTGTTGACCCATTTCATGGGCCGAACAACTTACGAACGGCATACCCGAGGAATGTAACGAAACACTAAACCAAAATTTTAATTGACTAACACAAGAGTTTAAATTAAATATATCTACCATATAGATGATAGAATCCCAACCTGTCCACTCTGGACAATTCAAGAGTTGTATCCAAACACTCTTTAAGAGAATGTTTGGCCACAAATCTCGAACAGCTTTAAGTTTCAATTACATGCATATAAAAATAACACTGAAATCCATCTAGCTCCTAACTAGTAAACAAATGGTCGAAATTCATGCATATAAATTTACTTATTTTTAAGTATTATACCTTATAGCTTTTAACCTCATTATCTTTTAAGTATTAATTGTAATTTATGTATTTAATAAGTTTGATGTTTTTTATTATTAAAGAATTAATTGTAATTTAAATTTACTTATTTTTTAATTATACATTATAGCTTTTAAACTCATTATCTTTTAAGTATTAATTGTAATTTATGTATATAATAAGTTTATTTATTTTTATTATTAAAGCATTAACTGTAATTTAAATTTACTTATTTTTTAATTATACATTATAGCTTTTAACCACATTATCTTTTAAGTATTAATTGTAATTTATGTATTAAAAAAAGGTTATGTTTTTTATTTTTAAAGTATTAATTACAATTTAAATTTACTTATTTTTTTATTATACATTGTAGCTTTTAACCTCATTATCTTTTAAGTATTAATTGTAATTTATGTATTAAAATTTTTTATGTTTTTTATTTTTAAAGTATTAATAATTATTTAAATTTACTTATTTTTTAAGATCCATTCAAACAATTCAATATCTATTCTAACACGAATATGTTGTGTTCGAATGGTTGCAACCAGATTCCAGAAACGATATAGACACAAACAGAATCTCAAAGACCACATTCAAGGGATAACCCGATAAACACAAACTCACAAGATGCATATTTCAGAAATATTGTACAAACACAAATATATTTTCATATTCTCACATTTATAACCATGATATTTTTCATATTTGTTCAAAAACACAAATATATTACCACATCCAAACACAAATATATTTACATATTTCTCAAATCTAAATACAAATATATTCTTCTAACCTTAATATTTTATGCAAAAATAGAGGAGAAAATAACTTTCATCAGTTTAAGAAAACATAAATCTAAGCTTTTTAATAAAAAAAAATGACATTGAAATAGAATATCAAAGTAAAAACACTTACCAAAATGAAGAAAAAGCTAAGATAGATGGCCAGCACTAGCCTCATAAATCAACTCTCTCCGCTCACGGTCTCTCTCTTTCTCTCACTTTCTGTCTCTCAACTCTCAAATATCCCAAATGTTCAGAATGTTTAAGCTTCTAGACATCTAATTTCATCGTCTCCCTATTGAACGGAATTTACTAACCATTCGAACCCGAAAACATGGATGCGGGAAAATGTTCCCACCTACCAATTCAGCGCCCACCCGTTCGAACATGAAATATAAGGGTTCAAATGGGTAATTAAAAGTGTAATATGGCACAAAGGGATCCCGCCACTGCATATAAATGGCGCCAAGATATATTATACACGTTCGAACTCTATGTTGTATGCGTTTGTACATGTACTTATAGCGTTCGAACCGTTAATATATGTTGTTCGAACGTATTATACCTTATATCTAATTATTTTATATGTATAATTTTATTACTATATATATAAATATAGTTATATAGAACACTTAATATTTATGTGTTCAATATATATAGGTATAATATAATAAGTATAATATAAGTTAAGAATGTATACATGTCTAAATATATAGTACAAGATATGTATATAGTATTGTACAAGACTATACTTATATAGTAGACCCATATAGGCTATATAAGTATATTATATAGGAGTAAATTATATAAGTATATTATATATAGGTATAAGTTAATAAGTATAATATAAGTTAAGAATATATTTAAGTCTAAATATATAGTACAAGATATGTATATAGTAGTGGACAAGACTATATACTTATATAGTAGACACGTATAAGTATTATAAGTGTATTATATAAGAGTATATTATATAAGTATATTATATATATAGTAGTATATATAAGTATACGTGAACAAATATAATTAAGTATAATATATACGTATATTATATATAGTAGTATATAATTATATAGTAGAATATTATATTTATACTATATATGATTATATAGTTGTATATATAATTATAAAATATTGTGTAGTATTAGAAATATATATAAGTAGTAGTATAAATATAAGTATATATACATTATTATATAAAAAAGATATATATACTATATTACATATAAAATATAAATGCATTATTTTATCCGTTGGAACGGTATCAGTAAGCATTCAAACGAAAAAATATATTTTTGAATACATTCGAACGTCATTAAATAACCATCCAAACAGGTAAAAATAAATCTTAGGCGTTGTTGCCAGACCCGCGCTTCACTATCGTTCTCCACCGCTCTAGTGCCACTCCGCTGCCAAACGCCGCCATAGAAGCCACCTCTGCCACCACTCTCCAACCCGCAATAGGTATGTCCATTACTAACCGTTTTTACCGATTAAATTTGGGTAAAATTGTTTTTTATGGAGAACGGGATACTCTATGGTCATCTCTGACTCTCATTGTTGTTATGGGATGCGAAAACAATGGTTTTGAATCGTTTGTCTTCATTATTGCAATGACTGAGTCAACTCAGCCATGGGCGATCTTGAATCAGAGATTGCTGTTCGAACATCAACTACTACGTTCGAACAGTATCCGAAACAATAGTATATGGGCATTTGAACTTATTTTCTTAAAGGAAATCTTTGTTCGAACATTCACTAGACTGTTCGAACATCCATATAAGGGAGTTCGAACCTATGTTTATTACCAAAAAATTCAGTTTGAACGTCCACTAGACGATTCAAATTCCCAAATATAGGCATTCGAATGTCCAGTATAAGGTTCGAACATCCATCTATGGGTGTTCGTTCGAACATATTTTCATTTCCAGAAATCGTGGTTCGAACGTAAACTATACGGTTTGAATGGACATCTATGAGAGTTCAAACCTATTTTATTACCGGTTGAATGCCAATAGATGGCCGTTGGAAATTGTTGTTAAGCATTCGAACGTAAAATTTTATTTTATTTTTTTGATAGATCTATTTACCTTGATCTAATTATATCATAAATTTAGCATCATTCAATGTCTTCTAGGGGAAAGAAGCAGGTTGCATCAGGGCAATCATCTAGTGAAGAATATCAAGAGAGGACTATTTTGTTAGAGCGGTAGGTTAAGCTAGATGATTTTAGGGATCTTGTGTGGGAGAAACAATCTCTCGCATCTGTCTTTCTTGATCGTAGTTGGACACCGATCAGCGATCAAAAGGACGAAGGGATGTATAGGATAGTTTGCTACATCAATATTGTATTTGAGTTCTATTGAGACCTCGGTCGTGCCAGCCAGGAGGATGACGCATACACTTTCTCAGTCTGAGGCATCTCAGTATGCTGTGCAATTGATGCACTTGCTGATTTTCTAGGTATCTCTCGACTCCCCACTGCATATCCTAACGTGGTGCCTAGAGAGTCTACACCTACAGGCGATGGGGAGACTATAGAGGAAGAGGATATTGTGATGCCTAATGAGATCGATGACCTCACAGATCATGAGGTTCGTTAGTTGGTTATGGGTCCAGATGCTCTGGCCTATGATGGGAGCAAGAGCATCAAACATGTGGACTTATCTAGTTTTTTTCAAAATCATGAACATTATAATATCCAACAACATCGATTCTCGATTGCACAAGACTGAGGTGAGCATGGACTGGGCACAATTTATGTTATGGGTCGGTCGTGGGGTGCCTATTGACTTAGCGAGATATATATTCGTTAGGATTCGATCAGAGGCCACCTATATTACGACATGTAGAGTTTTATTTTATTCAGTGTACTTGGTTACTCCTTTTGATATATAATATTTGTACTTATCAAAAAAATTTTATGACAGATACATTGTTGTTTGGAGTCATGCTCACAAGCTTGCTTTTAGCAAAAGGAGTCAGGCTAGATGAGTTTGAGCGTCTTCTGGAGCCGATTAGACTGATCAACTCAACAACTTTGTCTCGTAGCATTGGACAAGCCAAATTTCTTATTTATGCACCCACTATAGAGGCGGTCGACACTTAGGGAGGTGCACAGGGTGTATCTGTTGAGGCATCTACACAGGGTGCATCACACAGTGCTACTCGTGAGGAGATTGTAGATATTGTGCGTGCATAGACATTAGAGATCATTGATGCAGTATGGGTCACCCTCATAAAGACTGAGTTGAAGCTCATGTCTCAAGTGATTGATATTGAGGCACGCATTGCTGGAGTTGAGGTGGTGCTACACAATCTAGGCCAGTAGTGTATATCATTTAGTTGTATTAAATGTGCTTTTTTGTATAGATAATCATGACTATTTGTATTTTGTATAATTAATTTAAATATTCAAATAGTCATACATTATATTCCCGCCATACATTATATTTTTTGGATGCAATTAATGTATGGTTTTTATTTTTAGTGTTTGCTAGCCTGTTTATTGTTAATTATGTTTTTTTTTTGTTCATTTTACTTATTGTTCAAACTCACCAATTTGATGTTCGAACGGATTTGAAATTAATCCACCAAAAAAATTACTTCTCTGCCAAGATTACCATTCAAACCAATTAACAATCATTTGAACGGATTTATATCCATATTCAAACATTTTTTTTACCATTCGAACAGTTTTGATGTTTTGAGACAACCTATTTCATCACAGAAGATCTGGTTCGAACGTATATTAAGGCATTTGAACTTGTTTACAAAGTCATCCACTTTTTGAGATGAAATTTAAATTTTGTCTCCAATAATTACTTTTAGGGACGAAATCTAATTTGTCCCTAAATTATTTTGCCCCTAAAACTAAAATTTCTTGTAGTGTATGTTGGGGAAAGTATATGCACATGAGATGTTGTGCTTATATTTTGAATCTTGTTGTGAATGAGAGTCTGAAGAAGTGTAATGATGCATCACAATGGTTAGGAATGCAGTCAGATATGTGCACTCCTCCCTTGCAAGATTAGTCAAGTTTAAGAGATGTGCAAAGAAAGAGAAAATTGATTACAAGAAATGTTGTCTCCTAACGTACAGACTCGATAAAAGTCAACTTACATGATGTTGGAGGCGGTTGAGAAATTTGAGAAGGCTTTCATGCGGATGGATAGTGAGGACTACAAGTTCCTCTCTTACTTTAATGATAGACACATGGGACCTCTTAGAGCTGAGGAGTGTGAGATGGTGCGGATTTTTATAAAGTTTTTGAAAAATTTTATGATACCACTACGAGATTTTCTAGGTCTTTATATGGCATGACCAACACCAATTTTTTGGAGATTTTTATGCTCACAAAAGAGTTGGTTAGACTAAGTGAGAGTGATAATAGCTGTTTGATGAACATGACGAGAAGCATGAGAACAAAATATGATAAGTATTGGGATTTATTAGATAGGATGAATTTGTTGATGTTGATTGTAATTGTGCTTGATCCACATAGTACATTAGGGCTTCTTACTTTCCACCCAAAGAAAGCTCATGATGAGACTAATGTAGAAGAGTTGGTGTCGAGTGTGAAATAGTTATTTGTAGACTTGTATACGAAGTATAATGTAACATTCAGTTCTACCTCGACTAGCCGAGAACAAGAGCCCCCTCCAACACCTACAACCATAAAAACAGCAGAGACATTTATTATGCGTTTCTATCTAGCTAAATTTATTGTATGTGTATTTTAGTCGATTCCAATATGTAGCAGAGACATTTTAGACCAACATTGAAACTATAGTAGGGGCACTCTGGTTGGATCAATATCTATAGCAAAGATATTTCAATTCATGATGAGATCTGTAGAGGGGTAATTTAGGTCAAGTCATCACAAGAATTTCTACCAAATAGAATCTAAACTCACCCTTTATTATCGATAAATTTGACTTATTTTCACCCTAGTTATCATTAACCCAGCACATGGATTACTTTTAGCACTTTGAGATCCTATGTATATTCCAGTATTTCTATTGTATGCATCACCTTATGTTACTATATCCTAACCCTTCTATAGTCACAATAATTTATAATCCTTCACTAAACATTTAGTCCCTTTATATTTAAGTAGATTTCAACGAAATCAATATTAAGTAATACCCAAAAAATTTAAACATTTTGTCTTCATTTGATATTTGATTCCTCTAAGAGCAAGTGCAAACCATGGTACAAGTTCTAGAAATTGTTATAGAAAATGCAATATGATAATAAATAATTCATAATAGCCTAAAATAACCTCAAACCATTTTTTTGGTCCTTCACCCCATACGTTTAATCACCTTAAATTTTATAAAAAAGAAATAGGAATTGATCAAATGACCTCAAACCCTTTTCCTGCATTTCTGCATGTTGACTGAACCCCTGCATGCTGACTCCAAGATTTATATCTTTAGCCCCTCTCTCTCTCTCTCTCTCTCTCTCTCTCTCTCTCTCTCTCTATGAATTTCCTCCCTCATTTCATCAAGCTCTATTTCATATTGTATTTTTGCACTCTTGGTTAATGTATATCTTTCATATTGTCATGGATTTTTTTGGTATTTGTGATTTGTTGTCTTTTGCTTTCACGAGGGTTGCAGGTGCTGTTTATGGTTGTTGAAAATGCTTGAAGAAGGGCTGCTAGAGACACAAAAAGATCCTGCAAACTGATGTGACATGCTGTCAGTGTAATTGTCACAACCCCTAGGAGGATTGCCCGGGACCACACCTTGACATGACTCTTGGAGGGTCAGGATAGTTATATGGCTAGTTTGCTTGTATGCCTTGGCTCATGCCTTAACATGCAGCGGGCACCCATGGAGGCTACTGGCCATGTGCAGACGATGCATGTAGGCCTACACATGCCCTTGAGCATGCACTTGCGCACATGCGTGCACTCCCCTACACCACTTAGTGAGGTTAGTGGCATGCCCTCACAAGCACGCCATCCAGTGCACGACTCCAGCCCGTGCCTTGCAGGCAAGGCTAGTGGCATGTCATCTAGAGCATGGCTCCAGCCCATGCCTTCCAACCCTAGCCGTAGACCGTCAGCTTGGGCCATGCATGCCGGACCACTACCAAATTCACTTGACTGGGCACCACAGCAGTAGCACGACACCACCTTGTGCCCACCATCAAGCCTAGGCTTGGCACCATGCCATGCCCACCACCATCAGCAAGCCATGCACATCGCCATGTCGTGCCCACCATCAGACCAACGCATAACACCATGCCATGCCATGCATCACCATAGCCCACCATTGGCCATGCATGCCACGACCACCATGGGCTATTTATCTATTTTATTATTTTTTATTTATTTTATTTAATTACTTGTTTAGTTATTATTTTATTTGCTTTATTTATTCTTTTTAATTTGCTAGGGACCTTTTGGGAGTTTTCAATTTGTAAGCTTTATAAATAGGACCCTTAGTCATTTCATTTGCATTTTTTTGGACATTTTGAACATTTGAGTGGCCGGCCATAGTGCTTGGATTTATCATTCGGTGCTTTTGCACTTGGGCTTCTTAGGGTGCAATTCGTGAATCTCCAAGGAGAATGATCACACCTTGCAATTCGTGAATTTGTGTGATTCTATTTCTCTTTTATTATATTTTGAGGTTTCCTTTCAATCTTTGTGCAATTCGTGAATCAAAGTTTGATTGGATGTCTCTTTGATCTTTGAAGTTTTCTCTTTTTCATTGTGTTGGAGTTTTGTTGATTGGATCGTTGTGAATAGCTGAATCCTTCATTGGGATTTTCGGCCTTGTGTTGTAGATCTTAAGATCTCTTGTGGTCATGTGTTTTCTCACATGTGCATAAGTTTTCCTTGAGGTTTCTTGGAGTTTCTCACTTGCCAAACACCATTCGGCCACCCTATTTCCATTGCCTTTCATGCCATTCATCATTGTCCTTAACCACAAAACCCTAGTTCCATCACAAGTCCTACACACCAACCTCTATTCCAACAACCAAACAAGCCATAAAACCCTATATCTCATCTTAAGCCATTTGGCCATAGCCCCCTTGGCTTGGCCAAAACCCTAAATCCTCATTTCTCTCATCTCAACTTTCCATAAATTGTTAATTCTATTTTCCACCAAAACAATTCCATTCCTTATCCAGCTTACCCATTTTCGGCCACCTCATCTTCCATCTAGATCTCAACTCAAATTTCTACATTTTAGGAATTACAAATCCCTACCTTTTAGGAGATCTACATGCTAACCTAGCCCTAGCCATGTACCCCCTCTATCCTTGGCCGAAACCCTCATCAAACCCTACACAAATTTGCCCATCTCCCAACCATAGCACTAGGGCTGTACACCAAACCGAGGAACTGACCTCCACCGACGGAAACCAGCCGCCGGATGCCGGAACCAGCCTAAACTGGCGAAGAACCGGTCGGAGGTCGAGTTAAATATATAGAAACCGACGTCGGCCGGTTCGGTTTCAGTTCTCCTGTGCGAAAAACCGCTGAACCGGCCGACCGGTTCTTATATATATTTTTTCCCTGTTATACATGTAGAAACGACGCCGCTTCACTTATGAAACATTGAAACGGCGTCGTTTTAGATTTAGGAAACAGAAAAAAAAATATAAAGGAATGGCGCCGTTTGGCTTAAGCCAAACGGCGCCGTTCCAAAATGGGATTCTTCATCGTCCCCACGCCCTTCTTCTTCTTCCCGGTCTCCTTCTTCCTCAGCCCTAGGTTTTCTCTCCTCTGCAACTCCTTCCTAGATTCATGGCAGACGACGGCGCAGCTCCTTCCTTCGTCACAGAGATGCCGACGACAGACCGAAAACCGCGCCGACGTAGTCGAGACCGATGGCATCGATTTTCTCTCCCCCAGTCGATCGGTTTCGGCCGGTTGTCAGCAGCTTTCTCCCATGTCGGTGGGGTTTCGGTTTGGCGCTGAAACCGACGCCGACGCATCGGTTTACACCCCTACATAGCACACAAGTGGCGCCTAGCAACCTAAGAGACACATTGTCGTGCACCACATCACCCAACCTGAGATGACCTAGCCTCAATTCACTCACGCTCTATTTCGGGCTACACATGATCTACACCAAACAAAGGAGTTCTATTGGTTACTTGAGGAGCAACAAGGAGAGGATAGAACCCTTAATATATGAGAGCTTGACCGAGGTCTCCAACAGTAATGCCCCGGTCCTGGTGGGGTGGGAGAGTTACTTTTTGTCACTCAAACTTACACTCCAACAATATATTTATAGACTCTAATTTCTCATTGCCATTTAAAAATTATTATTTCAAACTAACTATCTCAATATAATCAATCTCCAAAAATACCAAGCTATCAGAATACGATAAAAATACTTAATAAAATTTGCCAATACTTATTAAAACCTTCTATGCTTATCTCACTCATGCTCTATAATCTCAATCATCAACTGGAATATTCGAATTATCTAAAAAATATAGTGGAGATAAGGAGTGAGTTATCAACAACTTAGTAAATATAGAACATATATGAATATGTAAATATGAGCATTTACAGAGTTCAAAATGCAAAACAAAACATCTTTGCTTTCATAATACAGAAATCAAAACGCATTAGCAAAATATCAAAGTGAAATTTCAAAATATTCATATTCAAAAGTATTATTTGGTATAGCATAATTGAATATCATCATCTTATCATATCATACCAGAGCATCATATCATAATAGAGACCATGTTTAACCCCTTTAGTAGGGTTACATTTTGCAGAAAGCCAAGCAGGACATAAATCACTATGACACCAAAGCTATTGCACTTAGAACAGAAATCATTATTATATCTTACGGCGGGGCCAGAGGCCACTATTATGTCCCATGGGAGGGCCAGAGGCCATTATTATGTCCTATGGCACACTAGAGATCACTATTATATCCCATGACAAGGACAGAGGTTGCTATTATATCTCCTGAACGAGACACAGGTTGCTATTATCACCCTTGACAAGACCAGAGGCCACTATTATTACCCATGGTTGGGCCATATATCAGAGAAAAACATAATCATAATCATAGAATCATGACCAGAAATAGAATCAGATGCAGAATAAAAAAGGCACGCCAAAGGTTTTTTAGATGCCACGTCATATCAAAATAGAGTATTGGACAACTTCATATCATTTTCACATATTCAAAACAGATTCAAAATATTTTTATATAACATGTACAAATTTTCAGATTTCATATGAATGCTTCCTAGTGGTCGGGCTGAAAATCCCATAAAAGCAACCTTCCATTTAGAGAACTCCACATAAGAAAATATATTGTAAGAAAAATACACTCCACTATAGAGAATCACGATCGTATGTAGCGCAGCCCTTTTGCCTTCTCATTTGCACCGGCCGCCCCTCTATGCCTCTCTCTTCCTCACTGCATCCCTTTGCACCACCCTTAGTCTGCTAGTTCTCCTCCTACTGCTACTGTAACATCACTGAGATTGACAAAGTCAACATCAACGAGCTCTACAACACCGTCCAGCTCTACCTCAACTGTGGAAACTGATTAAACTGAGTAAATTAACTTTTTTGGTCCATTTTCATGGCTTCCCAGCCACAGATTCTATCAACTTTAATTTGATTTTTTTAATGCAAATGTGAAGTTCTGGGTTTGAGTTTGAATCAATCTTGAGAACTTTACCTAGTAGAACTAAAATAAAATCTAGAAAAATTAAAACGAAACCGAATAGTCTGAATAGTCTCACCAGGAAAATAAAACTAAGCCTGAAAGAAAAGTCTAAAATGAAGAAGAAGGAAAAATGGTGAAAGCCAAAAAAGATAAAATATAAAACTGGAGCCAAAATATCAAAGCAAGGAAAAAAAAAATCTAAAGAGAAGCCCAGCGTTCGCCCAACAAGAAACTAACACTGAAAGAAAAGTCTCCGGCAAAAAAATGAAAACCAAAAGAAAAAGCTAATGAAAGAAAATGAAAATTGGGAAAAAAAATGAAGCCGCCGCACCTGTATAAGAAAAAAATATAAAACTAAGGAAAACTAAAACTAATAAAACCAATAAGACAATGAACGGAATGAAAATAAAACTCTACCCCAGCAGAACAAACAAAATAAAAACTACCTAGTGAAAAAGAAAAAAAACGAAGAGAAGAGAGAAAATGAGTTTGTCCTTTTCTAGTGTAGTGCTGCTTCAGGATAATTGTGGTGGAAGACTGACGTGTTATTATGTGATTGGCAGGCTATTATTTGGCTAATAGCAGTCGGACCGGTCCTAAGGATTTCCCTTGCTCTTTTTGTATAGTTAGAAACAAAATGCTAAAATTTTGCTCATGTCTACTTCAATCATAAAAAAAGTACTTTATTCTTTTATACAAATTTTATGAGTAATGCATAATAAATAACTGAGGGTATTCCAAATTTCTTTTCATAACAAAACATGCATATTTGTTCAAAATCAATCACAGTTCATTTCTTTTATGCAAAGTCTAATATAAAAATCTCGCTTACGTGGACTTCTTAATTTCTCTAAATTTCCTCACAATAGTGCTAGGAGAATGTCAATCGTCACCTATAAAAAAGTCATGTAACTTGAGTAAATTTTCAATTGAACACGTACTTCATAATTGCACATGAAATACTTAAATAACCTATTTAAATTCCTTAAAACTTAAAATTCTCCTAACTCTAAAATTCTCCACTTAATTTCTTTGACTAAGACATTAAACTCAAAATTATTTACTTCTTAAATCTAACTAAAAAAATTTTATACTAGATAATATAATTTATATCAAACTCTATTAAAATAAACAAAAAAATTTTATTTAATAAAAATATAAATCAACTTCATAATCATTAACATTACCCAACTTCAATTAATAACAAGCCGAGTACGTAAGCAAAACCCATGTGAACCCCAGCCCAGCCCAAGCCCAATTGTAATATTAAGGGCATAAAGGTAATATCAGTTCAAAGCTCCCCCTCTACCATATATGTAAAGAACATAGAAAAGTCTCCTTATGTTATACAATTAATGAAAAGAGAGAATGAAAGATAGAGAGAGAGAAGTTTCATAATTCCATTCTAAAAGCTTTAAAGGATACCCATATATATAGGAGTACAAAAGTGGATACGGGCCGTCGTATTTGACGGCTAAGAATGGTCATACAAGTCGGTTTATAACACTTCCCCTTTGGATGACCATATATAAAGAATATGCCTCGTTAAAACCTTGCCAAGGAAAAACCTAGTGGGAAAAAATTAATGACGAAGGAAAAAGAGTACAATATTCATGTATATCGCCAAGTGCTTTAAGATCGCCTCATTAAAACCTTGCAAAGGAAAACCCAGTGGGATAAAACCTTAGTGAAGGAAAAAGAGTACAATCAGCACAAGTCTTCAAAACTTTACTCCCCCTGAAAAGTGCATGATAATAGGTCTTTAAGTTTCTGCATTCCAATGTTCTGCACAATCTTCTTAAATGTTGCAGTTGGTAATGCTTTAGTGAATAAATCTGCCAAATTATCACTTGATCGTATCTGCTTGACTTCAATTTTACATTTCTTCTCATGAATTGCAATGATCTCTTTGTGTGATCTGAAAGATAACCTGCATCCTCATATCCAACTATTTGTGGACTTGATCCATGTTGATAAAATAATTTCATATCAATCATACCTCGGAAGTAACGAATGACATGTTTAGTATCATTCCAATGTCTTCGAGTTGGTGCAGAACTATATCTTGCAAGTAAATTAACTGAAAATGCAATATCAGATCGAGTGCAATTTTCAAGATACATCAGGGCTCTAATTGCACTGAGATAAGGTACTTCAGGACCAACAATTTCTTCATCGTCTTCACAAGGACGAAATGGGTCTTTCTGCACATCAAATGATTGAACAACCATTTGAGTACTCAGGGGATGAGCTTTGTCCATGTAAAAGTTCTTCAAAATCATTTTAACATTAAATTCATTATTCTTCTGGAGTTGTGCTCTTCTGGAGTTCTTGTAAATAATATAGTTAGTAGAGAAGTCATCAAAATTAAGCCGCCAACCTCCATATTCAACAAAAACGGTGGCCACTTTTTTAGGCCAGACAAGTACCGCATGATTTTATAGCTTTTCTGGAGTTGTCAGGCGTCGCAGAGCTATGATGCTACATATCTTGTCTTTTGTAGAGAGATGCTTCACGAGGGACGCCGTGAAGCAATAGAGATGCTTTGTCATTCCTTTCATAATTTTCTCTATAAAAGAAATATTCAGCTCATCTTCATTCGCATCCCATCTTCTTTACTTTTTTGTAATTAGTCTGCATTCTTACTCTGCAATGGCCTAGCAATCTTCTCGTAACCAATTTATGAGGTATTCTACACCTTGTTCACCAGTTGTTTCTGCTTCTACCGTAGGTGTTATAGTGCAATACATAATGATCTGACTAATAAGTCAGATGTTGAAGCTATCTACGAGCTTGTGAGTCTTGGTACCCAATACTCATCAACTATTGTCGCATTTTCTCAGCGACTACAATCCAAAACTTATGATGTTGACAAACTCACTGAGAAAATTTCTATCCTTCAGCGACTTCTTCTGGAGTCTAACATGAAGATAGAAGCAATAAAGCAAGAGAATAGGAAATTAAAATCCTTACTTAAGTCTTCTTTTCGGTTGCCTACTCCTTTAGACAGAGATGCTATGCAAATTTTTGAAGAGCAGGATCGTTTAAAGAATGAGGCGAAGAGCCTCAAATTTCTGTAATTTTGTTTCGAGATAATAAAATAATATCTCACAAATATTCATATTGTGTTTCTATCTTCTGGTATATGTTTTGTGTGCTCCATTTTATTTCTCATTTAATAATGCACATTTGTTACAAAACCGTAATATGAATTTGAAATACTAATTGCATTTAAGATATGGTATTGCAGAACTAATAATTTCATTCATCTCTCCTTTGAATCCGAAAGGGTTTCTGATTTATATTTCAAATATGTGCAATTTTCATGAGCTCTTCTGGAGCCTCAATGACATTTAAATCATCTATATAAACTGCAATAAAAGTTAATATAAATATTGAAAATATATGGAAAATAACTTGTTCCACATACGTTTAGATTGTATTAGATCATATAAGGATTTTTTAGACTTGATAGAATAAGTACTTCAGGACTATATGCTTCATGTATTTCATATTTAGTGATTCATATAAATATGCAGTTAATCATGTATACCCAAACTCTCGGTAATTATCAAGCTAATACAAATCTTAATATAATCTCATCAACTTCAAAAGCATATCAATATTATTTCTGCGGGAAATATACTCGTGATTTATTTATCACATTTTCATTTCCTTTATACAAATACCCACTGATATTCAACAAGCATCACCTCTTAGGTGTTTGGACTACAAGTCCATATGTATCACATTTTATTAGTAATATCAATTCTGCAGGAATTGTTTCTTTCTATTTTGGCCAATATTTTTACGTCGGTATTCTTCGACGGTTCTTGGCTCACTTTCTTCATTACTTCTGGTAATGTCAAGTGCCATCTTATATGAAAATACGTTATCGACAACGGTTTTATTTCTATCCAGAATTTCTCCATTACTCATGAAATGTATTGAGATCTCGTTATTTTCAGGTACCTATCCCTCTTCAAAGGAAGTCATTTCATGAAAATTCTCTTCAGGAGGTACTCTTCAGGAGTATTGTGACGCCTCCAACTCCCACGTACGGCCATGTGGAAATCGAGACATCGGGATGATGACAACACGGTCACATATCCCATCGCCAAGTGCCAAAAGTGTGTGCACATGCAATAAGTGTACAAATAAAAACATGCGGCGGATAGATAAGTCATAAAACTAGGTACCAGAATTTTTGTTTAATTACAAACCAGTTTAAAACAAGCGTAAATAAAACATTACATGTTCAACATCGTCTCAAATCCAAATACATACTAATAAAAACAACGACAAATATAATATATAAAAGCCATCCAAGCTACTCCTCCGGCGGAGCCGCCTCCTCAGGCTCAGCCTCCTCCTCCTCTAAATCTGCATCAAAATCTACGGTACCAAAAATGGTGCCACAGGTAAGTAAAATCCCAAACGACGCAAGATAAAAACATATTACAACCAAAACAATATGCATGAAGTATGCTCAATGCACATGTCCCAAAAACCATATTTTCCACGCACGCCAAAATCCCATTTTGGCCCAAAAACATTTTCCTTTAAAACCAGTCCTCGCCATTATCCCAGATAATGGCCCAAATCAATAAACCACCATTTTCCCAGAAAATGGATCACAAAGCCTCAACACATCCTCGCCATTTTCCCAGAAAATGGCCCGTATCCGAAAACCATAAAACCAATCCAATTATGCATGCACCATGATCTCCCATAGGGATCATCCGCACACTCTGGCTCTGTGCCACACCGCAGGTAACGACTACGCGTGTGACACCTAAACGAGCGATGCCCAGACTCGGCCCAGCGTGTACCTGGCCAGGCCATCTCTCTAGTCCCCGCCAGCTAAGGGACCACGGAGTCGACACGACAGCGTTACCGTATCGTGCGATCCGGTCATCGCCCAGCGACAACCCAGGGATGTCACTCAGTTTTATCCGCTCCCGAGTGGCCAGAGGAGCTCCACCGAGATAATGCCCATCTCCGGCTTGGGGTCGTGATACGCACGCACCCGAAAATCCATTTACACGTGTAACACCATTTTCAATAAAAACACATGAATATGCATGCACAATGCCATGCAATTAAAATCACACAAATTAACCAACATATCCCAAATATCCATAACAACCAACAAACAACTCCTTCCTCAATTCCAACCGACCCCCGACTCCTCGGACTCAGTCCGGAATAACCAACCAGATCACAAATAATTATTGTAAAGGCAATAATACATTTAAATCTAAAACGAAGTTTGAAAAATACTTACAGCGCTATATATTATTTTTCGAAGGATCGGCGCGTAGCAAACGGTGAAGGAAAAGCAATGTAACAGTGAAATTTCACTGTGGCCGTGGGTTGTAAAATACCCACTTTTGAACGGGGACAAACCAAAGCTTGGGATTGATAGGGAATGACCTAGAGGTGTTTATGAAGCTAAGGGAACTGGTGTTTGGCCGTGGGTGGCGGTGGAAATGGCCGTGGAAGGCCAAAAAGGGGCTGAACGGAGATGAGCTCGTGGGAGCTGCTCCGGCAAAGGATCGGGGCCGAAATTAGGTGAGGTTAGGTCGGCAAGAGGTAGAGGAAGAAGCTGTGAAGAGGTGGTGGCCGGAGGTGGTGCGAGAGCGCCGGAATCGGCAAGAATCCGTGCGGAAAGAAAGGCCTCTAGATGGCTAACGGCTGGCCGGATGGAAGAGATATTTGGTGGAGGTGTTCACCGGCCGGAGGGGGTTCTATCGTCGGTGGCTGTGTCGGCCACGCCGGCCGGACGGCGATGGATCGGGGTGGCTGGGCTGAACGGTGAAGGAGAGGAGAGAGAGAAAGAAGAAACGAAGAAGAAGGAAAAAAGAAAGAAAAAGAAAAGAAGGAAAAAGGAAAAAGAGAAAAGAAAAGATGGAGGAAAAGAAATGAGGTCCAATCCTCACTTCTGAAGTCCAACAACTGATCCACCGAAAATAAGTTTAAAAGTAATAAAACTAAGAAAATATCTTAAACAGAACGTAATGCTAAAATATAATAAATAACTAGTAAAAACTAACTATTTAATTTTAAATCCAAAGACAAGCTAAAATAAATTAAATAGCAATTTAAACTCAACAGCAATTAAAATCTGATAATTTAAAATAAAGAACTATTATATTATTTAAATTAAAATATTATTTCAGTGAAAATACACGTAAAAACGTGGTGTTACAAGTATTATACTCTTCAGGAGTTTTTATTATGAGAAAATTTTGTATAAAAAGTTTGGATTGATCTTATTGCTTGTTTTATGGGTACGGCCTCTTCTGGAACACCAATTTCTTTTCTTTGTTCTTTTCTCTTTCGGGATGTTTTATCATTTGTACCAATAGGTCTCACACGCTTTTAGACATGTCTTATGTTCATTAGATTGCTAAATTTCTTAATTGTCCTACAAGAACTTCAATCCTCACTAGGATTTTAGCAACTAGAATATAAGACCTTTTATATTATTGCATCCATAAATTAATTATCATATGAATTTCCAGTTCACCTATGATAATCAAAATAACGTCGAATTATTTCATTTTATTTACTTCTAGCAAATTTTTCTTTCCGCTCATGATGGAAAGACTTTGTAGTAAAAGAATCTTCTGGTTCTTTTATAGACGTCCATATGAAAATTATTCGACTTATCATAATTGATTTCGGATGATCAAGATAATCATGAAAAACATACAAATATTTTGAATCATATCATTTTTGATACATCATAATATTTGATTCAATAGTTATATAATATCATCTCAAAGAGAAAGCTGATAATTTTTTCCAATACGAGCTTCTGGCGCAAAATCATAGAAGTACCATAAAGATATTCATCACCACGTTCAATCTCTTGGTTTCTTTGAAAACAATGCATCATTCTCTTCTGAAAATGATATAAATCCAATATCATTCATTTCAGGGAATGATGTAGAATTAGTAGGACGTGACTAATGATTTCTTAACAAAATCTCATTATTTTGCTTAGCCACTACAAAACCATATATAAATTTAGAATATATTATGAACTTTTGCACTCGATATTGCTACTTTAGGAGCACATTCGAGGCGTTCATTTTAAACATATATTCTTTAGTGACTTTTCTCTACACTATTTCAATTATGCAACTTCAGGTGCATTAATCATAATGAGCTTTTGGTACACATATCACTCATTTAAACTATCTCACAGAATCAATAGATCCTTTATTATGAGATACTCAATAAAATTATTGGTTTATAGCGATCCTTCAGGGATGCTCAACTTATATTCCAAGATGAATCTTATTATCAATAATTCATAACAAGTATAAAAATAAATAGAACTTGTATATAAACTATGTGAATAAACATAGAATTTAATCAAGTAATAATAATGAATATAATCTTTAATACTCACCTTGAGGATTGTAAATAATATATTGAAAAACTTACTTGAAGTAGAATACCACTAGCTTCAGAATCAACAGAACCTCGTGCTAGTTTCTTTTGTCGAAATGTGATTCCAGTATCTCCAGTCATCTATTCCGGTAATCCTTAAAGCCTTCGACGAAATAGAGACAGAAACTTCACTCGAACTCTTATCTAGTCAAAGTTCCTTTGTGCTATTATCAAAGGGATTAGGCCTGCAAAGCCTGGCATAGAGATCCTTCTTCCTATTTTTTTTTTCTTATCCAGTCAAGCTTCACTCGAGTGAACGCTAATCAAAACATAAATGGAGTCGGAGCGAATGCCGGAATGACAGTCGGAATATGATGAGTTCGCTCGTAATCGTCACCGTAGCTACGGACATGAACTCCGGTTCTGGACCCGCTCTTCGAGCCTCAGATCCAGAATCATTGGCGCAACTGGCTTTCTCTTTCTCCATCATCACCACCATTGCGTTGTCCTCGGCGATAGCGCACAGAGATGGCTTCCACTCGGACTCGGCCGCCGACTGGCCCAGATGTCCCCGCCTCCTCCGCCGATTCCTCCTAGTCGGAAAAGACGGAGCCAAGCAACTCGTCTCCTCATCGTACTCCGCTCTCTCCGGTGCCATTCCCTAGCCCGAGCAGGCAGCGGATCCATAGCACGATACAAATTCCAATAAGAACTTCATTCCAACAATATATGAGTCTGTAATCTCTCAAGACTATGATAAAAGAAGTTATAGGTGAATCCATTGTAGGAGAAGTGGAGGTACCCTCCTTGTAGCCTTAATTTTCTCCATCTGCCATGCTCTCGGTACAGAGAATGGCCTGAAAAAGTCACTTTGCTAGTTTCCTGGAGTTATTGACTGCAACGTTGATCGAGTTTGAGGGACTGAAACAGCCCAACTGTGGAAGAAACTCCATGGGTTGCGCATTTGAGGGAGCCACGACATTCTGTCTCAAAACCTCAGTTGAATTGATCTCCAATTTTGTTAATAAATCTTTAGTAGTTGCCGCCGGAAGAGATCTTTCTGGATTTTCTTTGGGTTCCGGTATCCGAGTGATTCCAAGGCTGAGATCTTCGAGATTTCCTCTCTCCTTCAAGTACTGGCTCAAGAGGTTGCATGTCTGTGCAAAATTGGACTTCTCCAATGTCGACTTAAATCCGGGCTTTAACATGTTTGAGTGGAAATACAGAATTGGAAGAAATGTTTCTTCACAAGAATGAAGTGGCGTTTTGCAGACTTCTGCTTTTCTTTGTGTGGCTTGAAGTCCAGAGATTGGGAAGAGACTATGAGGTAGAGGAAGAAAAACAAGACGATGGGTACTCGCCGGGAAGCCATTTTCCGGTGATCGAAATCCTTTTGGCTTTGAGTTCAAGATGGGGATGGCTGGGAGGTCCAGAGCAGCGAGAGAGCAGGATTTCGTGCTGATAACGTATTATAAAATTAATGAAAAGAGAGAGAAGTTTCATAATTCCATTCTAAAAGGATTAAAGGATACTCATATATATATAGGAGTATAAAAGTGGCTACAGGCCGTCGTATTTGACAGCTAAGGATGGCCATACAAGTCGGTTTATAACACCTTATAATTATATTTTGTGCATCAATTTATCTATCAATATTAATATATAAAATAAATATTTAATAAAATGATGTGAATTAAAAATAAAAATAATTTCTATAAAATAGTAAATTTTTTTCATATTTTTATATATTTTTAAATAAAAACAGTCATTATATGTGAATTACTGCACGAAATATAATTGAGGAATATATTTCCATTTTGTAAACAGAACTCCACACCACTGAGCAGAGAGGAGCCGTGCAACGGATTCTTACCGAGAGCCTACGTGTGGTGGCGGTCTGGGTGAATATCGACGGCGGCGCGGCAGGGGTTCAACGGTGGTGGGACTTTTGAGAGAGAGAAATACAGAGGGTGAGAGTGTCTCGCGTAGAGAGAGAGAAAGAGTCGAGGGAACTCACAATCGTGCAACACGGAGGAGCAGCGGCAGAGGAGCTGGTTGCTCTGTTTTTTTTTTTTTTTTTTTTTTTTTGTGTCGTGAAACAGAGGGTTTTGGTTTGGTTTATGGTGGTTTGCACAAGTCCGTGGGGCAGATCACGGTGGCTGGATTTGTTGGTATTGGGTCTTCAAGCGGTGGCCACTGGTTGTTTGGTTTCGGCGTGAGAGGGTGGAATTCGATGATCCTTTGTAACCGGGGTTACTGCCGATCGATGGATAGGCTGAGGTGGGGCTTGGGAAGCAAGATTCACAGAGAAGAAGAGAGAGAGAGTTCGGCTGGAAGAAATGATATCTAGAGGCCTGTTGGGCAAAGAAGAAATAGAGAGGTAGAGGAAAAACAAGAAGAGAAACTGATTGAAGGAGAGGAAGAATAAGATGTGTAGAGAGAGCAAACTGAGAGAATAAGATTGTGAGATGTGTAACATTGTGATCGTTGCGTCTGACCAGAATAACGAATGGCCCCTGTTTGTTAAAACCAATTATTGGGCATGTCTTGTTTGAGAAAAGTCTCAGCTGGGAGTAACATAGAGATAGGTGAATATCATAGCTAATCGTGCATGAGAATGAGGACCCACATCATTAATTTCATAACCAAACACCCCCACCAGCCTTCCATGGGTGTCCGGTCGAAAGTGACATCTTCCCAGTATGTAGCATCAAGAGCTAGAGACCCTGTGTTTGAGAAACTGATGGACAAGTACAAACACCTTGTCAAAGTGATTGCCATCCAAGACCTCATCCTTGCAAACCCAAAGAACCAATGTGTATCTCTTGACTTCTTGTCCAGGCTGTCCCAAAGGCTTCACCTCAACCGCGGTGCCGCTGCCTTCCTGCGCAAATATCCTCACATTTTTCACATTTTCTATAATCCCACCAAGTCCCAGCCCTTCTGTAGATTAACCGATACTGCTTTTGAGATCTCGTGCCTCGAAGCAGAGGTTATTAATGCTTCATTGCCACTTGTTGTTGACCGTTTGTTACGGCTTCTGTCAATGTGCCAATCCAAAATGTTGCCACTTCGTGCCATTTTCAAAGTTTGGAGGGAACTTGGGCTTCCTGATGATTTTGAGGATTCGGTGATAGCTCGAAACTCTCATCTTTTTCAGCTTTGTGATGCTCATGAACCCGGTACGCATATCTTGAAACTGGCTGATGTGAGTCCTAGTTGTCGCTATATGGCAGCAGTTGAGAATTGGAGGGTTGGGGAGTGTTGTAAGCAGGACTGCAGCGTTGATAGGATGGAAATGAGATATAGCTTTAAACATGGATACCCTCCAGGTATGAAGTTGAGCAAGAATTTTAGGGCCAAGGTTAAACAATGGCAGAGATTGCCTTATGTAGGACCATACGAGGAGATGGGAGAGGAGAGGGCTAAGGCTGGAATAATGACACTGGAGAAACGGGCTGTTGCAATCGTTCATGAATTCTTGAGCTTGACAGTGGAGAAGATGGTGGAAGTGGAGAAGATCAGCCATTTTAGGAATTGTTTTGGGATTGACTTAAATATTAGGGATTTATTCTTGGATCATCCGGGAATATTTTATTTGTCCACCAAGGGAAAGAGACATACTGTCTTTTTGAGAGAAGCATATGAGAGGGGATGTTTGATTGAACGAAATCCAGTTTATAATGCCAGAAGAATGCTTCTTGATCTTGTTGCCTTGGGAAGGCGTGGTTTGTTTACTGATGAATGAAGCCAAGTACATTTTTGGTTGCACTGCAAGGAGGCTGAGTTGCAGGAAGGGGACATGACACCAAGATTATGACTTTTGAGTATCCTGGCTAAAGCCTTTCAACTTCCAGTACTAGGTGCATTATTTTTTCCATCCATTTCTGTTGTTCCATTATTGCTTTGTGCTAGAAGTTATCATGTATCCTAGGTGTTCACTTCATTGCCTCTGCGTGATTGTAAATTAAAGGATGCAAATCTGTGCAAGATAATCATATTAACGAATCTTGTGGAGGTGATACCTCTCTCTCTCTCTCTGCGCGCGCACACGTGACTTATATGTCTGTGCGCGCCTGATTGTTGATGTGTAACATATATGCGCGTCTGATTGTTGATGTGTAACATATATGTTATAACTTTAAGCCCGTTAAGTCCTATTTGCAAAATTTATTTTGCTGCATGGAAAGTGGCAATTTTTATTTTTATTTTTACTCAGGTGGACACAAATTTATTTTTTTAATTTTTTGAGAAATGAAACTATATTCATTTAGATTAGCAAGTGATGGATACAAGAAGGGACTCCCTCCAAATTAATGCTCTTCTCAGAGATTTTAAGTGCATCCTTAGCTAAACAATGAGCAACACTACTAAATTTCCTGGAAACATGCATCACAGACCAACTCTTTAACTTCTTGAGCATTGTCTTGATGTCTTGAATAATCATCCCTGCAGTACTCCAATTCACAGCTTCACCCTTGATTTCTTTTACCACATTCATCGCATCTCCCTTGAGAAGTATCTCCTGCAGGTTCAACCGGTTGCACAAGATGACAACCTTTAAAGCAGCAACTGCCTCAGCTAGCATTGCATGAAGAAACAAGTCTCTCCGAGATCTGAGGGTGGCTATCACTTTGCCATTCCAGTCTCTCACTACCACCCCTATGCCCACTCTGCAGTGCACTCTATCCACTGCTGCATCCGAATTGGCTTTGTACATATTCAAAGGAGGAGCTGTCCACTTTTGAGCCACAATCCCTTCTGGTCTCTCCTTACTGCCTTGCTTGCTGTTTGCTTCCTTAAAGTCAAGTGTCAACTAGGTAGCATATTGCACCACTCTCTCTGGTGCTTCAAACTTCCCTTCAAAGACATACAGGTTTCTTCTCTTCCAAAGTTGGTACACTATAGAAGCAAAGATAACCATTTCATCCTCATCAAGAGCAGAGAACAGTTGGTATACTAGTTCTTTGAAGCTAGATTCCAAAACACTCTCCTTTTGTAATTTCCTTGAGCTGACTCCCCATGCATCTTAAATTGATGAGCAAGACCACAATGCATGTGTAATCGTTTCTGGCTCTCTTTTACACACAGGGCATAGTGGAGAATCCCTTATCTCCCTTCTACTCAAGTTCTGGTTTGTGGGCAGGGACTCATGACAGGCTCTCCATAGCAGCATTTTGGTTGCATTGGGCACATTTAGCTTCTATAACTTGGACCATATTTCATTATTCCTTGAACTGTTAGAGGATTGATCCTTTGAACACAACTCCATCTCACTAAGTAGGTGGTAGGCACACTTGACAGTGAACATTCCATCCTTTGTGTGTCTCCATACCAACTTGTCTGTGCAACTGCTCAAGCTAATGGAGATTTCACTTATAGTGGCTGCTTCATTTTCTGCAAAAATCTCTCTTAGCACAGACATGTTCCATGCCTTGTTTTGTTTATCAATCTGCTCACTCACCTGCCAACTTGCATGCTTGTCACTTAAAGGGGACTGAATCCTAGAAGTGGAAGGTTAAGGGATCCATTTGTCTCTCCCTTTGTACAATGAGTCCCCATTTCCTATCCTTCAAACCAGGCCTTCTTCCACAACTAGCTTTGCCTCCATAAAGCTCCTCCTAAGGTAAGAAGCATTACTACCCACAGATTTTGACTAGCTAATTATTTTTCAATGGATCCATTGAGTCTGTCTTTTCTCCTCTGCTTACCCACAAAAAATGTTGCATTAGTTTGTTGATGGCCCTTAGAATGAATAGCCTTTGGTAACTTAAAGATGCTCATGCAATAAGTTGGAACAGCTTGGGCAATTGATTTCAGAAGTACTCTTTCCCTGCCTGGGAAATGAATTTCACCTTTCAATTCTGGATTCTATTCCTAATTGAGTCTAGGATAGGTCTAAATGCTGCAAGTTTGTGCCTTCCCACATAAGAGGAAAGCCCTAAATACTTCTCAAAGGTCTTGGCTTCCTTTACTCGAGCTGCTGCTAAGATAGTCTCTTTGTCTGCTGCACTAGTGTTTTTGCTAAAGTAGATTGCAGTCTTCTCCATGTTCAACCTCTGGCCAGATGCACACTCATATGAGTTCAGTAACTTGAGCAGTCTACTCCACTCCAAGACATTAGCCTTGCAAAAAAACAAGCTATCATTTGCAAAAAAGAGGTGGTTAACTAAAAAAGAGCATCTAGCAAAAGGAATACCATAAACTAGCCCCTTTTCCTTAGCCTTATCGAGTAGGCCACAAAGCACTTCCGAACAAAGGATAAAAAGGTATAGAAAGAGGGGGTCCCCTTGCCTTAACCCTCTAGATGGATGGAAAGCTTCTTGAGGTTCACCGTTGATGAGGAGAGAGTAGCTCACTGATGTTACACACTGCATTATTAAGTCCATTCAGGCTTCCCCAAAATCTATCATTTTCAAGACAGCTTCCAAAGAAACCCACTCTATCTGGTCATAAGCCTTGCTCAGGTCCAATTTCATGGCCATATTTCATTCTATCTTGCTTCTCATTATGTATTGCATGCAGTGCATGGCTTCATAAGCCACTATAATGTTTTCTGAGATCAAGTGCCCTGGAACAAAGACACTTTGTGCTGGGGAGATGATGGATGGTAGGAGAATCTTCAACTTGTTGGCTAGCACCTTGGCAACAATTTTGTAAAGTACATTGCATAGGCTTATAGGCCTATACTCAGCTACTAATTCAGGCACTTCTTCTTGGAAATTAGAACAATGAATGTGTCATTTACCTCTCGTATGCGTGACCTGGTAGAGAGAAACTTCTTTACACCTGAGACCACTTCACTCCCTACTACACTCCAATTGTCTTGGTAGAATCCTGCAGAGAAGCCATCTGGTTCAGGGGAGCTTAAGTGTTGCATCTCAAAAATCGCCTTTTTAGCTTCATCAAAAGTGCATTCCTTTTGCAACTGTCTATTCATCTCTGTGGTTACCATAGGCTCTATGTCTTGGAGCACTTCTTCAATACCTCTCGGTTGTGAGGACTTAAAAAGATCCTGATAAAAGCTTTGGAAAAGAGAAGATACTCCCTTGTGGTTCCTTACACATCCCCTCTCTTATTTCTAACCATTCTTATGGTATTGGTCTGTCTTCTTTGGGATGCACACTTATGGAAATATTTGGAGTTCTTATCCCCCTCCTTGAGCCATAATTTCTTGGACCTTTGCCTCCATTTTATCTCCTCCTCTACCAATAGTCCATCCGCATCTCCTTGCAAACCTCTTACAGTATCATTAAAATCCCTTTACTTATATAAAAAAAAAAAAAAGAGAATCATTAAAATCCCTTTGATTGAGTTTCTGAAGTTCTTGGATCATGACACTTTTGAGTTTGATTTGTCGAGTCTGGTTACCATCATTGGACTTTTTCCAAAACTTCAGATGATTTCTGCAATTGGCCAATCCTTGTTTGAGAGAACTCAGAGAGCGCTCCCCTTGTAGTGTTTCGTTCCAAGCCCTTCCTACAATCTCCTTACACCCTTGCTTATTGAACCAACTAGCTTCATATCTAAATAGTTTCTGACCTCTTCCCTTCCCCATTATCACAGGAGATCAGTAAAGGAGAATGGTTTGAGCTTAGGACAGGTAAGACATGGACTTCACAATAGCTGTAGAGCATAGGACAGAAGCCATTTCCCATAGCTCGATCCAGCCTTTCTTTGGTAAATCCTCCTCCATCTCTCTTGTTGCACCAAGTGAACTTTGAACCTATATAGCCCAAGTCACTCAGCTCACAAGCATCGATAGCTTCCCTGAATTTTTCCATCTGAGCAAAAGGCCTAACAGCAGCACCAGATTTCTCTTCCAAGTTGAGCATATCCATGGGGTTTGGTTTTTAGGTTTTAATGCTTAGGAGTTGCCAACTCTCTTTTCTCTACTACTGGGTTCCCATAAAAGCCCAACAGGAACCAAGGATGCATCCCATGCTCAGATGTTATGGTTATTGCAATATGGCTACTAGAGTATGAAACCAAAGAAGCCTTCACTTCATCTTTCCATAACATGGCTAGTCCACCACTCTTGCCTATACTGTCAACTAAAAAGTTGTGCTCAAAGCCCAGGTTGTTCCTCACCTTCTTCACCTTTTCTCTTCTGCTTTTATTTTCTGATAGAAAGACCATCAGAGGGTCTTTTCCCTTCACCAACAGGTGAAGCTCACAAACTGTTCAAAGGTTCTCAAGCTTTCGGCAATTACAACATAAGAGTTTCATGGATGCAACCTTTGCCCCTACATTGTCCCCCCTCTTCCCTTTCCTCATCAAGAAGCCTTAGTCTCTTCTTTTCTCCAGTTCCTATCACCGATTGAGTCTTCCTTTTTCGGCCTATTCTTGGCTTCTCAAGGCCCATCTCCCCCCCCTTTGGTTGATCCACTAAGCTAGTTAGGCCAACCCTTGCTCTTAGTTTCCACCTCTTGTGAGAGGGTGATCCTTTCCTACCAATTGGACTCTTTCTGTTGCCTCACCAGAAGGGGATTTCAGCTTACCTTTTGAGGGAGTAGCCTTCATTGGGGAGTTAACCTCTGCTTTAAGGTTGTTCTCCACTAGCCTGCAAGAGCCTTTCAAAGAAAAATGCAGTTTTTGACTCTTGTTGCCTACCTTTTGCACTGTAGTCCCATGCAGAGGCAGAAAGCCCTCAATTGGCACTTCCCGATTCCCAATATTTTGAGGGTCCTCAGACCAGTACAACAGTCTGCAAACCAGCTCACGGGGGATGCTGCTTTCCCCATTGGTCTGGTCTGAGTTATGCTGGTCCTTAGTTTGAGCGTGGGTAATAACTGATGGATCCTAACATGGTGCCTCCTCCTCTGTTGATGAGCGTGACTTCCAGCTACCGCCATTCCCATCTCGTTCCTCCTGGCCTTGTTCCTGGGAATGAGGTCCCTGAGATGAAGAGGTTGGTGACCCTCCATACTTATTCACAGAGAAATGGTGAGGAAGAACAATAGGTGCTCTCATCCATTGGCTGTATTGCTCTTGAGAATGAGAGACTAGATTGTAGCTGGGGCACTTCCCATCATCGACATGCTTCAGTAGGCCACACTTGAAGCAGAAATTGGGAAGGCGTTCATGCTTGAAATAAGTCCAGCGTTGTTCCCCCACCCCCCCCCCCCTCCCCACAGCAGGTTGATCATTCTGCCTCTTATCAGAGGCTTTGTGACGTTAACTTCCACCCTAATTCTTAGAAAGCTCTCACATCCCCCCTAGTCATCAACTTCCACTAAGTGCACCCTGTTGATGGCTTCTGCTATCCTCTTTCCCACCACCTCGTTCATCCCTACAAAATGTAGGTTGTGAACTTGAACCCATAAGAGTTCTGTGGTGAACTGCACCTCGTTTGGAGCCATAACCCATTCGAAGTCCTTTAGGCAGATAAGATGGCAATCGAAGGACCAAGGTTGCCCCTGTAGAACCTTCTCCTTGTCAGAAGCTAATTGGAACTCAAGAAGAAACTTGTTTGTACCGAGTTCTTTAAAAGTTAGCCATCTTTATGTGTTCCACACCTTCGCCATGGTGGTCTTGAAGGCTTCTTGGTTTGTATTTCGGTCATTGAGAATGGAAGCCAGAAGGCAATAGTTGCCCTTGAGCTTGGTAGAAAAGACTACATCCTCTAGTAGTAGAAGTTCCTGTTGTTCTTCCTCAGTGAGATTTAGAGTGCCCTATCATTGGGTAATCTCCTCCATTGTTGCACCAAAACTCTATAGGCTTGCACCCAAGAGGCAGGTGCTTAGTCACAGGACCAAGCAAAAAACCTCACCCTTCCACAGGAGAGGACTCTGGTTCACATGTTTTCAGGTGGACACAGATTTTATGCATGACTTATATGTTTGTGTTTGTGTTTGTGTGGGGTTAAGTGTCTAGCATCAATGTGTTTATAATGCAAGAGATCAAAATCCGCTCCAGCCTTGAAATAGGAGAAAAGCGCCATCAGAGCCACAGCTCATTGGCTCATGATTTATAAAGAATATTGAGTTTTAAAGGCTTTTGAACTTGGTTTTCATTTAAGAGTGTTCATCGAATTGTTTAAGAATGATGGTATCCACTAATTGACAAAGGAACCTTGAGAATTTTGGTAAATACATGATGGATAATATTCTTATTATCCTACATATTAGCCTGAATGCTCATGCCATGATTGTGCTATGCTGTTGTGAGATCTGGCAATTTCGAGTCATGCTCATCCACCACAAAATGCTTCTATAAAGCATTGGAGATTATTGGATGGTATTCTTTTATGGTAGTGATGGGATTAAAAATTTTGTTTAATATTGTGCGCACAATGAGTTTTCTACAATCTCATACTCTCCCCTCAAAAGGAAAGCTAGCCCAGGAATGAAATCCCAAGTAAAGATCTTATCAGAGTTCAGAATACAAGTGCTCTACTGGGATCCTTAGCATCAATGCTGCGAATTCATTTGTTACAATAATAAAATAAGAAAACTTCTATTTGTGTGCTTTTTATTATCATTCTCCCAACATCATTCGATGTCACATTAAATAATTAGCCTACATGTAGAATATAACAAATAGTTTTCAATGTTACATTATGGGATGGTGGGAGGATGATGGTGAAAGGTATGGTGAGTGATATTGTTCTACAAACAATGAAGTACCTAAGCAAGTTTCTTCCTTCATCCTCAATTAGATTTTCCTATGCCCTTGCGACAAGCCATGAATTGTAAAAGCCACAATTGACATCAATGACATGTCATCTATGAGAAGACCTCCCATAAATAATGTCAATTGAATAAAAATGTAGAGTCATTTTTGTGTATTCCTTTGTGTACTCTATTGATATGATTAGTTGTATTATTTTTTAATATAAAATAATTGTTTTGGCTAATCACATAAGTGAAATGCGTAAAGAGTACGTAAAATTAATTGTATGTAGTAGAACTCCATTTTAATACATATACATACTTCACGAGCTGGTAAAGAAGCCAACTTTGAAATTCATACAAATTCATTTCCCTCTCTTTTCCTCTCTGTATATCTTTCTCTCTCTAGTTCTTGTTCTTCTTGGAGGGTGACTACTTGAAAAAAGTCAGTAGCAGAAGGGTCCATTACATTGATTTAAGAATTTCCTCGCACAGGGCATTCTACATCAACTTGTCTAGTGGTTTTCTAAAGAAATTTTGAGAGATTGGTCATTAAGGTTTGTCATTCCATGTCCTAAAACTTCTAATTCAACTACCATGAAAGAAGCCTTTATTAGGGGAATTCTGGGAAGGCAAGAAAAATCAAGAACTGGAAAAGAAAACTCAAGAACATAATGGTAACAAGAATTGGACTTTATTTTGAGGAAAAACTCAACGTCCACTTCAATCAACACGATACATTTCAAATGATGCTTATTTCCTTTCTCGCGGGTTTGTATACAACTAACATATGATCAAAACGTACTGTTTATACTAAATATACAGTATGCATCATTTTACTTCTACCAGTAAGGCTAAATCTGAACCCTTCTCAAAACTCTCTGTTTCACTAAACAGTTGCTCATTGTTTTGTTGTCTAACTAAATCATTGTGTACAGTTTTGTTGCTAGGCCATCTATATACACTTCCTCGATCGCTCTTCTTCTCACTTAACTACTTTAATTACTTTTCTTTCCTACAAGTAACATTCTCCCCTTCTCCAGTAAACCTTGACCAATAGGCTAATAACTGAGCCTCCCTCCCTTACAAGACCTTAACCCAAGATGAGGGTAAAGATATCTTAGCTTCCACAAGAATTCCCAAGTACTATCTTTAGGAAGAGTGCCATTTCATTTGATTAAGACTTCGGTCCTTGCATGGTTCCCCACCATTTTCATACCCTGTCTAAGATAGCTTAAAGTTTTGATTGAATCTGGCACCCTATCTACAGGTAGTAAAGTTGGGAGAGGTTAAGGGTGTAACTGATCCGATTTTGGACATTTTATAGAACCGAATCGGTATATACCAGTTTGAGATTTGAAGAACCGATATTGGTACTTCCGGTTTTATTGGACCAATCCGGTTTTTTCGGTATATTATATAGTATATATAATATAATAAAGCATATTATAGTATATAATAATACAATGATAATATGTTGTAGTATATTATAACATATAATATAGCGATATATTATAATATATAGTGATATAGTATTATTATAACTATTAATACAATAGACTATAATTATATAGGATTTTAAAATTTAATATTCTATTAATTAGTAATTTATCATATAATACAAAATTATTTTATATATAATTTTAAAAATTATATATATTATAAAAATAATCATATAAAAAATATTTTATATAATATAAAAAATTAAAAATATATATGAACTAGTCCAATCTGGTGTTAGAAAAAGGAAAATTGGAACCATACCGATTTTGACCTGTTTTGAGAAAAATAAAACAAGTATCGGACCAAACCAAAGCCGGTACCGAATCAGAAAAAACCCAGTATCAGAGCAAACAAAACCCGGAACTAAACCAAATCCACCAACTCAATCTAGTTGACCAGTTCATAAATTTTTTTCACCCCTAGTAGATGTGCAATGTGCTAGCCCAACTAATTTTGAACGCATGGAACATGAAAAATAAGATGTAGTTTAGATGGGGTTGGCAAGTTTAGCTGGTAAGCTACAATCCCTACCTTGGCTATGATCTTGAAAGGACCATAATAACGGGGTGCTAATTTCAAATTCTGGTGTAGAGCCCCTGTTTTCTACCTCTTTGGTTGCAACCTCAAGAAGACCCAATTTCCCTTTTCAAAACTTCTGTCAATTCTTCTTCTATCAACAAAAAACTTCATTCATTGCTGTGCTTTCTGGAAATTATTTTTTAGAAAGCTCGTCCCCTATACTCAATTGTTGATCCACAACAGCATTTGCAGTGGTCCCCCGGATATATGACAAAAGCCTTGGTGGTGGATAACCATACAGTGCCTCAAAAGGGGACAATCTAGTGGAAGAATGGAATGTGGTGTTGTAGCACCATTCAACCATCGGAAACAACAAGCTCCAATCTTTTGGCCTTGACCCAATACTGCATCTTAAATAAGTTTCCACACACTTATTAAGAGCCTCAGTTTGGCCATCAGTCTATGGGTGGTAGGTATAATTGAATGCCAAGGTGATAACTTGTAGTTGAAACAACTCCTTTCAAAATGAACTTGTTAAAATAGAATCTCTGTTCGAAGTTATGGATTTAGGCATGCCATGAAGTTTGAACACACCAGAGAAAAAAACCTGAGCCACTTTCACTGCTGTATAAGGGTGAGCTACTGTGAAGAAATGAGAGTACTTTGCAATTTTGTCGATCACAAAAAGAATCGTAGTATATCCATGAGACAATGACAACTCCTCAATAAAATCCATTGATATATCTGTCCAAGGCAAAACAAATATCGGTAAGAGTTCTAGCAACCTTGCAGGATGAAGGGTTTCATGCTTTGTAATTTGGCAATCATCACACTCTTCAACAAATTTTTTAATGTACCCATGCATACTTTGTAGAGTCTTATGATACCTTATTGGTCTAGATTGTGGATTGTTGTGTATACTGCAAAATCTTATCCTTAAAGAGAGAAGAATGCACCGCTATCATTTTTCCTTTTCTGAGTAGCAACCCTTGTTGCACAAAATAATGCTTGTCAACTTCCTTGTGGCTTTGAAGCTTGTTATAAATTTGCTGAATTCTTTGGGACAGTGCATAGCTACTCTTCAGTTCATCAATCCATAAAGGGGTAGGGAAGAAAATCAAAGCCAAGGTGGCAACTTGCTCCTCACCCATTCTTGAAAGGCCATCTGCTACCCTATTTTCCTTTCTCTTTTTATAGTCAATGGTAAAATCATATCCCAATAATTTTTTAATCCACTTTTGCTGAGCTTTTGCTCCTACCTTCTGTTCTAAGAAGAACTTAAGAGTAGGGGTGTGCTTTGACTTCGACAAAGTCAAATTCCTCAACTCTGGGCTCTGGCTTTGATAACCATTAGAGTCTAGAAACGACTCTGACTTCAACTCTGAGAGAGAGCTAACTTTGGCTCCACTCCGCTTGATTAGGGTTGTAACCGGTCCGATTTGGTCTAGTTTTAAACAAAATCTAGGACTGAAATGGTAACACCGGTTTGCATTTTTTAAAATCCATTACGCACTAGTTACCCCTTAAACCAGTACTTCCGATTTTACTGGTTTCAGTTTGGTTTTCTGATTTTAATATATTAAGTATATTAGTATTATTAATGTATTTATCAAAAGAAATATGTTGAGAATTTATTAGCCAATAAAATGTATTTCATGTATGTATTTTATATTTAAAACATATGATCAAATAATTATTCATATTTAGGATAAAATGTTATGTTATAAATAATAATCTATTATTTCATACATATATATTATATATAAAAAATTATATAAAATATAAAATTTATTATATAAAATATTAAAAATTAATAAAATATATGTAATATTTGAACCAGTCCGGTTTGGTGTTGGAAAACATAAAACCGATTTCGAACTGGATTTGACTAGTTTTTAAAATGAAGGAACAAATTCCAGACAGAATCGGTTGAAAGCCGGATTGAACCAACCGGTCTGGGTTGGTTTTCCTGTTTATTTTTACACCCCTAAGCTTGATTGGAGTCATAGCCAAAGTTCCATTCATAGTTGAGGTTTTTCGTTACAATTTTCTTATCCACTCACACTTTCCTAGCTTCTAAACAAAGCTTAAGAAATTTTCTTACCCAATATTTGCACTTTCCTAGCATCCAAACAATGATTAGAAAAGGTATATACTACTAAAAACAAGATTCCAAACTAGTAAACTCAATCAGCAACAGAGACAAAGATGTCGGAGGGTCAATATTGGTTGTCGACGATGTCCTCTCCATGGAAGGTACGACATCGCCGGTCCTAGCCACGGGCTGGTATACATGAGACAACGATTAAGAATAAAGGAGACTAAGGAGGTGGAGAAAGAACAAAGAATCAAGGTTAGCAAGGCGTAGGGTTAGAAAGAACATTAGGAGTTCACGAAAGTGATTGAGGAGAACGAGAGATGCGTAGGGTTAGCAAAGAAATGAATATATAGGATTTGAAAAATGACAGTCGTTTTGATATTTGTTAAAAAGAACAAAATAAGAAGAAGTTGTAGGTGCGTGATTTTGTGTTTGCAGGGGCTCAAACCATGTTCATTTGGTTTGCAAAACTCAGCAATGAGTGTTAGGCTAATTGATCAGTCCTATCAATTATATTACAATATCAAATATATTATGTATACATATTGAAGTCAGAGTTGGTAATTTAGAGTCTTGTTTAACTTCGAACTCCAACTCCAACTATTTTTACAATTGAACTCCGACTCTGACTTCGAACTCTATACTCTGAATTTTTTAACTATGCTGGAATCAGAGTTGGAGAGGGTGTTGGCCAGAGTCGGAGTTGCCAGAGTTTTTACCCACCCTTAGTTAAGAGCTTGTTGGCCAGTCTTGATTTTAAATGTCTAGCCTAACAAATAAGGCCACCACTTCTGAACTACAGTGACTAATGCCAACAACTATTTGTCGTAGAAGAAAGTAACAAACTTCTTCCCTTAAGAGCCTTGTTGAAGTATGCATTTGGTTGTCCCTCTTGCATGAGAATTGGTCCTAAGCTAGTGCCACTAGCATCACACTCCATTGTGAAATGATTGGAAAAATTTGGTAATCTCAATATTGGTGGCTGTGTAACAAGCAGCCTATTTCAACTCTCTAAATGTACCCTCTATTGACTTAGACCAATCTAAGGCATTCTTCTTCAATAATATTGTCAAGGGTGCTGCAATAGACCCATACCCGTTAATAAACTTCCATCATTGTTCTCAACCTACAAAAGGTACACCTTCCTAGTGGTAGCACATTCCCTTCTTCCTCTTCTCATCAATATGCATTGTAGAAACCTTCCTAGCCTGTAAATTATTTCTTTGATTGCTCTTCCTCATACTTTCAATTGTCACTTGTGGGTTATTGTCATAAAGCCTCATTGTTGAATTAAGTGCTCTTCTAGAACTCCACACATACTCCTCTTGTATATTTTCTAACCTAAAACTAGCACTCAAGCTAATGGGATTACACATTCTAACAGATAGTTTGATCTCATCCTTCAAACTACTCAAGAAGCAACTAAGCCTGCGCTTCTCTGAGATTCCTTTCAACATGTTGGTTAGATTCTCAAATTGGGCTTTGTACACTATCACAATTGAGGTTTGCTTAAGTTGTTAAGGCTTCCATGGGATCATTATATGTTGTTGGCCCAGATCTTGTTAATAGGTTCTTAACAAATGATTCCCACCCACGGTGGCAGACCCATGTTGTACTAAGGATGTGGCTTATTGATTGAGCTAAATTATTGCATATTTTATATCTAAAACCAATATATTTAAATTATTTTATTGATATTATTATTGATTTTAGATGAAAAAATAGTTAATAGGTATAAATACGAGTTGTGATTTAAATTGATTAATATTATGGTTTATGCTTAGTTTTACAACCTATGATTTAAATTGAGTAATATTTCATCACATGCACAACACATTTAGGGTATTTCTTTCCTTTTTATTTCTTTTGTTTTTTTCTGTGCTATTTTCAGGCTTTTAAATAAATAAGATTCTCGTGGTGAGCTACTTCCGTGGGAGAAACATTGCTGAGCGAAACTACATGCATGCATTACTCTTCTTTTCAATAGCTGGAAGTATGGAGCACACGAAGGAATGGCATTTTCAACGTTGCAAAGAAATAAAAACAAGTCAAAGGGAATGATAAGAGGACACGCAAATCATTGAAACCAATTGCAAATGTTGAGTGGAGACAGCAACTAGATGAGCACATGGTCTACATTATGGAAACATATTTCTTTTATTTAAAGTTCTTGGGAAATGAAGCACATATGGACAAAAAGAAAAAGTATTAAATGATTTATGTAGAAAGCATGAAAGTAACCATACGGAGGGGCTTTTTGCTTGGCTCTTCGACATGACCTATACAAATAAAGCAAATATTCATTGGTTAAAAACATGCAGCAGGCTTTTGGAGCAGGACAACTTTAGAGAAGAGTAAGTAGCGACAGGAGCAAGGGGGCAGCTACTCTACAGACGCTCAAGCCATTGCCATTTCTATGTTTAACATGCAGTGAAATAATAAAGGCAACACAACTGGCTTGTTTTTATGGAGGGACGCTGACACAGCAGGAATGAGAAGAGGACTTACCGAAAGTTATTCCACTTTTTCTTTGACTATTGGACGCTTGGGTGCATCACTTTCACTGGGACACATGTCTATAAAAAAAGGAATTGAAAGAGAACTAAAAGGGGGAGATCACAATTAGAATTAGAATATGAGTAATGTAATTTAATTTTCTCTTAGTTTTCTTTTGTTTCTGAGAGAGTTCAAGCAGGGAGAGGGAGACAGCACAGTTGAGTGATACCACTGTTGTGGTCCACCATTCCTCCTCTGCCTGTAGCTTCCTTTCCAGCTCTTGTTAGTCTCGGTTTGCTTATTTAACTTATGTCATTTTATTTTTCTTGCATTTTACTAAGGTTAGAGATGAAATATAATGATTTAGATATTGTTTCCAATCAATAACAGAGTTAATATTGTGAATTTGATCAATTTAATAGTTTTTTTTATTAGAAACATTGACTATCTATATATTTATATTGATCCATTGTGATTGTCAGATACATTGGATGCTTGAAGAATTCTTGTGATATTCAAATGGATTTGTGAATGTTTTAATCATCAATTGTTTGTGCTTAATCTTTAGTGATTAATTTAATTGGCCTTAATTGCTAAATCTTCCAGTTAGATAGAATTGACTTTCTAGTCTAATTGAGGTAGATTGATTGGAGACAATATTCTAAATTATTAGATGGGTCCTTGAAACCATAGTCATTTTTCATATCTCTTTATTTTATCATTTTAGTTGTATTATGTTACTTTAAAATCTTCACCTCAATAATTTTATCTTCCATTAATTGTACACACCACCACCTTTATTTCCTCTTTATAAATATCATCCACCATTGTATGAGTTTGATTTTAAGCACAATTTCCTTGAAAAGATGATCTAGGAATTTTATTCCTAATTATTACACGACATCCTCCTGCACTTGTGACAGCCTTTGTGCTGCTTGTTTTGAAGCAAGTCACTTCTCCAAAATTAAAATTAAAACTAAGTTTAGGAGAAATAATAAACTTATTAATATGGATCCCAAAGATTTTTGTTATACAAAATTGGGTTTCTTAATATGGAATCTAAAGTGAAAATACAACAAATATTATTTGCAGCCCTAGGATCATGTACAAGCTCTATCCACTTCTTCAGAAAAAAAGTAGGGAAATTTAGGACCCATATAAAAAAATTATTTTTTAATAGTGTACTCCACTTTTTTTTTCGAAAGGAGTGCGTAGAGTTTGCATACCCTAAGAATATATTTAATATTATTCTTTATATAAATGTGTCATATAGTAGAAAAGTTGCCCTCCTCAACACAATTGCTAGTTCTGCCACTGCCCACCCATTGAACTGCCCTCCATATGTAGCATCTTGGTACCAAACCAAAGCCTCCAATTCCATATGATAAGAGGTCATCAAAAGTCTTTGAATGGGAGGGGTTTGATGATATTCAAAGTACTGATTGGCCTTAAAGACACAAGCTAAAGGATTATTGCCATTGAAATGAGCAAAATCCAATCTTACACATGTGGGCAAGAAATTCCTATCCTTCTAAACCATCACTCTAGGTTCTTGCATTTCTTCCCTAGGTGAACTCACACGTTGATTCTCAATCAAAGTTATAATAATATCGCTCATATGAACTAACTTGTTAGACATGCCATGTATTGACTGCTACTAATCATCCTGTTAGTGCTACATTGCTTCTTGTTGCCTTGTGGTCATCTCCTGGTGGCCCTTCAAAGATGTTGCTTGAGTAGCTTTAGCCTTGAAAGGATCTTCCCACTTTGATACCAACTGTTAGGGAAATTCTGGGAATGTAAGAAGGTCAAAAACTGGAAAAGAAGTGAACAATACAACACAATCAATCTCAATCAAGACAACACATTTTAAATGATGCATGCTTATTTCCTTTCCTCCTGGTTTTTAAAAAACTAACATATGATCAAAGTGTATCATTTATAATAAAAATACAATACACATATCCCTGTTTAACTAAATTTTTGTGCATCATTTTGTTCCTAGGCCATCTTTATAAACTTCCTTGATCACTCCTTTTCGCACTTAACTAGCTACTTTAACTACTTTTCTTCCCTACACATAACTTAGTCAATGCACCATAAGGTATGCTTGATCTTAGGATAAAATGGAGTAATTTACACTACCTTGAAAAAGACAATCAAGTAATAATATTAATTATAACATGATGAAATTGTGTAGAGGCGGCAGGGGTAGTGTGAGAACCATGATTATTGTAGGTGGGAACACCCAGAATGGTTTCGGGTGAGGAAGGTGAGCAAGATTAAGAGAATGCAATATTTGAACGAGCATGATAGCGAGTAGGTCCAAGGGTGACCAATATGCAATAGTGAGCAAGGGGCAAGTAATGCATGATAAGGAGCAAGTCCAAGGGACAGCAAGCAAGCAAGTCTGAGAGACTAAGTTGAATTTGACCAAGTGCTTGGTAGTATTTAAAGTGTTCACTCGGTACATTTATTTCACCCAACACTTGGACAATGAATGCTCGCTGCTTAACTACCCAAACTGCGTCAAGAACTATTAGTCATGTGAAATAAAACCCCTCCCTATAAATACCTCCACATTGATCAGTCTCAACAAAAACTCTATTTTCTAAAACCTAAAATTTCTCTCTCTCTCTCTCTCTCTCTCTCTCTCTCTCTCTCTCTCTCACAATCCCTCGTTCAATCCCAAAAGCACCCCCGCACTTCTAGAAGTTCTAGACTCATGTGCAAGGATAGTAGTAGGACTAGCAAATCCAATGTGAAGTTTAGAGCATCAACAACCGATCGATAAACATCATTGCTCGAGGTAAGTTCTAGACTTGTGTCATATGCATACAATTTGTTTGTTATGCTTATCATCTCAATCTAGTAATAGAGAAAGTAGAAGTTGGTTCCCTAATATTCGGACCTTCTTTACTCAAGTTCGAATGTTGCATAAACTAAAACCCTAGTTCCAATAAATGCTAAAGTCGTGGCCCTCTTCAAAACATCATGCTTATAAGCTTAAAGCAAGTAGGGTTGAGTCCACATCCTTTTAGAAGAAAACCCTAATCTAGCCGTGTGTGTATGTGTAAGCTCATGTGGGAAACTCCACAAAACTGAAAACTAACTTCCTCTTGGTTGTGGGTGAGTATGTTTGAGCATGAGTTCAGAGTGAACTTTGCCAAGTCCGAAACTTGCTTCTCATGGCCATGTGTGTGGTGTAAAGAAATGGTTGTTTTTGCTTCATACCTTATGTTGCGCCTAAACTTTAACTCAAATTAATGGACACTATGATTATCAGCCATGATATCAGAATGAAAATTTTTGGAATCACCAGACAAAGTATCAACCAATTCTTTTAAAACTATTTCTTCTCTCCTCTGTCTACCAGTTTGATCACGTTGCCACGAGATCATTCATCATAGACGCACAAGCACAATAAAAAAAAAATAAAAAGTATAGACAGGTCCAAAATTATTTAATGCATGCACCACTAAAAATATTTTTTTTTTCTTTTTATAAACTAAATGCAAAACAAGCAAGAAAGTAAAAAATAAAAATAAAAAAAAAATTTGGAATGAGATTACCAAATGGTATGAATATGGAAGCAATGTTTCTTGCTCTGTTTTCCGTAAAAAAATCGTACCTGCAAAAAGAATATGAAAAACAATTAGCAAAAGATTACTAAAAAATTTTTTTTTCTTTTTTTCTAAAGGAAATTATCACACGTTGCAATCCCCGGCAACGGCGCCAAAAACTTGTTGCGCCTAAACTTTAACTCAAATTAATGAACCAAAATTTAGTGTAGTTTTACCTGCAAGTATACAGGTGTTGTAGTACCTTACAGGATCGAATCCACAGGGATTGACTTATGTGAAAAATTCTCTTAAACAAATGAAAATAAAATACTAAATTGATAAGCTGTGTTGATACGGAAAAAGACTAAGGTTTCGAGGATCCGTTTAATAATTTAAAATATTGTTTCCGATCGAATTACTTCAATTAGACTAGAATAATGATTCCGTTTAATTGGAAGATTTAGCATTTAAGATCAAGAAAATAATTACTAATGATTGAGCTTGAGTGATCGATGATTAAAACGCTTACAAATTTATTTGACTATCACAGGGATTTCTCAAGCATTCACTGTATTCGGAAATCACAAT
>QGSO01000137.1:675047-787764 GCA_011037825.1 Carya cathayensis | reverse complement strand
TCATAGCCATGATGTGGGCAAGTTAGCAATAATTCTTTAAAACGTTCCCAACACTGAAAAAATGTTTCATTTTCCTTTTGAGAAAAATTCATAATATTTCTGCGAAGAGTGTTGGTCCTATGAGTAGTAAAAAACTTTTTCAAAAAATCTCTTTGCATTTCTTGCCATGTGCCAATAGATCTTGGTCTCAAGGAATTCAACCAATTTTTAGCTTTTTCTTTCAAAGAGAATGGAAACAACTTTAATCTAACAACATCGTCATTTATAGTTTGGGTTTGTAAAGTTGCACAAACCTCTTCAAATTCTTTCAGATGCAAATAAGGACTTTCTGAATCTAAGCCATGAAACTTGGGAAGTAATTGAATTACTCCCGGTTTTAAATCAAAATTCCCCATATTCGTAGGAAAAATCATACAAGATGGAGTACTTGTCCTTGTAGGCTGCAAATATTCGCGCAAAGTTTCCATTGGCGGATTATTTTGTGCCTCTTCATTTTCTTGTTAATCATGAACACTATGATTATCAGCCATGATATCATAATGAAAATTTTTGGAATCACCAGACAAAGTAACAACCAATTCTTTTAAAACTATTTTTTCTCTCCTCAGTCTACCAGTTTGATCACGTCGCCACGAGATCATTCATCATAGACGCACAAGCACAATAAAAATAAAAATAAAAAGTATAGACAGGTCCAAAATTATTTAATGCATGCACCACTAAAAATATTTTTTTTTTCTTTTTATAAACTAAATGCAAAACAAGCAAGAAAGTAAAAAAAAAAATTTGGAATGAGATTACCAAATGGTATGAATATGGAAGCAATGTTTCTTGCTCTGTTTTCCGTAAAAAAATCGTACCTGCAAAAAGAATATGAAAAACAATTAGCAAAAGATTACTAAAAAATTTTTTTTTTCTTTTTTTCTAAAAGAAATTATCACACGTTGCAATCCCCGGCAACGGCGCCAAAAACTTGTTGTGCCAAAACTTTAACTCAAATTAATGAACCAAAATTTAGTGCAGTTTTACCTGCAAGTATACAGGTGTTGTAGTACCTTACAGGATCGAATCCACAGGGATTGACTTATGTGAAAAATTCTCTCAAACAAATGAAAATAAAATACTAAATTGATAAGCTGTGTTGATAAGGAAAAGGACTAAGGTTTCGAGGATCCGTTTAATAATTTAAAATATTGTTTCCGATCGAATTACTTCAATTAAACTAGAATAATGATTCCGTTTAATTGGAAGATTTAGCATTTAAGATCAAGAAAATAATTACTAATGATTGAGCTTGAGTGATCGATGATTAAAATGCTTACAAATTTATTTGACTATCACAGGGATTTCTCAAGCATTCACTGTATTCGGAAATCACAATGAATCAAGAAAAATATATAGATAACCAAAATATCCAATAATAAAATCACTCAATCGATCAAACTCACAAAATAAATTTGTCGACGATCCGAAAACAATTTTCAAATCATTAAACTTCACCTCTAACCTTAGTATTCAAATTTAGCCGACCATGTTTAACACAAGTGCTATAAAAATTAAACAAACATTCACCATGATAAAAATAAAATAAAACACAAACTAACAATGAAAACAACTTAGATCAGAAAATAAAAGTGAAAAGAAACTTGAGCCGAAAAGAACTCCCCTCACAACCAGTCCGTCCCGTAGCTTTTTACGAAAATTTGCCTACGTTTGCTTCGTCCGAAAACTCAGCCCAACGTCAAGCTTAAGTCCAGCATCAAGCTCTAATTCTTTCTTCTCCGAACAGATCGACAAAAACTTGTTTTCCGTCAAACCCCACTCTCCGTAAACTGCCCAGTTTTTTTCTCTGAAAACAGAGAACCCAGTCCCGCTGCCTTCACCGTAAGAGCTCCGTACGTAAACTTTGCTCATCCGAAGCTCCTTCACTCTCCGTCAACTCCCTCTATTTTTCTCCCTCTTTACGTTCGTTCTCTGTCCGTCCAAGTGTCTGGTTTTTCTTCTATTTTTTTTCGTAAGCCCCTCTCCGAACGTAAACTCTCTCAACCTCCGTTTCTTTTCCTCACTTCAACCTCTCTCTCTTTTTCACGCCCAGCTCACGTACAAAACGGGATCCTCTCTTACCAGTTCTGTCAGTAAAAGAAATAGAAAAAACACCCCCTTCTTCTGCCCTTTCAACCCAGTCCGAAACCACCAAAACTCTCTGTTTTTCTTCCCAAAAATAGAGCAAACATCAACTCACCTCCTCCTGAACGTAAGCTCTTCTCTCCTTTCTTTTCAGTTCTGTATTTTTTTTTTCCCTTCACTCCCCTACGTTCTCTCCATCCAAGGCTAGAGGACCCAGACGAACTGTCTCTCACCAAACGAAGTCCGTCCCCTCAGCCAGCTCTCTGTTTTTATTTTTTATAGACTTCCACGTGAAGATAATCCAAGTCAAGCACCTACTTCAATTGCAGCACGTCTCTCTTCTTACAATCAATCAAGCACCGACTTCTCTCCTTAATTTCTGCATGTGTGCTGTCTCCCCTTCTGTTCTATTTCCTTTCCGTATGAGTCCAGTTGAAAGAAGCCTCCTCATGTTTCTCTTTCAACTTTCTCACGTTCAACTCCAGCCGAAATCATTACTTTTCTTCTTTCCTTTTTATTTTTTATTTCTTCCGTAATTCTTGCCTCTGAACGCATCTAACTTCAACCTCTTTTGTTTTCTTCCTCTTTTTTGTTTTTTCTTTTTTTCCGTTTTATGTCCGTCTCAGCCCCTTCTTTTCTTCCATCCGTAAGTTTTCTTCTTTCGCCGAAAACCAGCCGCTCCTTTCATCTAGTTTTATTCTTCCACCTTTTCCGTAAAAATTGATTTCTTTCGGCTTGCTCCTCTTTCTCTTTTTGTTGTCTCTCTCAAGTAAAAAAAAAACACTCTCCTACTTTCACCATAAGAGCTCTTCCTATACGTCCATTTTTTCTTTCGGTGGTTTTTTTTTTTTTTTTGACTACATGTGAAGTGCATGCAGCTTATTTTCCTCCATTTCTTTTGCTTTCTTTGATTTTCGTCTGCTTTGCCGTAAAACACTACTTTTACTTTTCAGCTTGCTCTTACTTAATTTCAGCTCTTTTTCACACATGCTTCTTCAAAGCTTCTTTCCCGATTGCTTGTGAATTTTATTTATGCTGCAAATAAAGAAATAACACTCGAAATAAATTAAAAAGAAAATAGATTTAAAAATATATTATATATGTGAGGAAGTATTGTCCAATTAAATCATAGTTATAAAATTAAGCATAAACATGATATTAATCAATTAAAAATCACAACTCGAATTTATGCTTATTAACTATTTTTCCATCTAAAACCAATAATAATGTCACGAAGCAGTTGAAATAAATTGATTTTAAATAGCTAAAATATGCAATTTTTCAGCTCAAACACCTTACGTGACTCCCTCCTTAGAAAGTATCCTCTAACTTTGCTTTCACTCAAAATGGTGTTTGAAAGAAATGAGTGTAGTGTGGATGGTGAAAAAGTGATGGAAAGTAGAGAGAAACGTTGTGGCTAAAAGCTTCAAGAGAAAATCCTCCAAGTGACTAAAAGAAATAGGGTTTTCAACACCCTCTCTCTTTTATATACATAAGAGGCTTATTGTACAAGCTAAGTTTTTTTGCATGGATGTCGTTTGGTACCTTACCCTTGAGCTTTTTCCCTTTCTCTATCATTGGATTGTGTTGGGACCACAAGAGAGCTTTTTGGACAAGTTGTGCCTCCCTCTTGAAACCAAAACCTCCATTCCCCATTTGCCCTTCATCTTGTGTCTTGGTTCAATGAACCTCATGGCAAAATGGTCTTTTATCTAACTAAGATCTTTGCAATCTACTACAAGTGTGCATATATGCCAAATGGCATGTGAGGAGTGTGTGAGTGCATGGTGGCCGAAAAGTCCATCTCTTCCCAAGGAGATCTTTCTTCCACCAATGTCTTGGACATTGTGTGATTGGTCATGGTGGGTGGCAAAAGTACACAAACTCCCCTGTCCTAGCCATCCATCTCAAGTAGTCTTCCACAAAATTCTTCTAGAATCCTTGTAGGCATGTAGGCCTTCTTTTCGCAAGCAAGATTTTGCCTTTTTTCAAGACAAGACTCTTCACCTTCCATTTGCATGCATGACACATGGCAAAACCAAATCATCTTCTCCATGGTTGCTGTGCATGCCATTTGGCTTCCCTTAGGTTCCGACTTCCATAGCCTCTTCATCCTTCTTCTAGAATCTCTCCCCCATAGTGACAAGTGTCACCATATTATCACCTTAGAAACAAGCCTTCTTGCATGCATGATACATGACAAGAAGGGATCCATTCCCTAGGATAGGAGTTTACCCTAATTCCAATGGGCTTTAAAACCCTAATTCCACTACAAGGCCAAATTCTTCATGGGTTTGGGCCTTCCTCAAGACCTCATGTGCCTTCTACTACAATATAATCTCTCAATGGGTTATTTATCCTTACTTGGCCCAAAATAACAATAATTATTAAAATAAATAAGAGACTTAGCTAAAATCTTGGTCATCACATGTGGGAACCCTAAGGGCGTGTGACACATCTTGGGCTTGAGGGAAACCAATGGTATGGTGTATGTGGGCTTCAATTGGAAGAATGAAATAAAAGATAAAGCTTTGGCTTCATGGGTTGGGCTTTTGTTGGGCCAAAAGTGCAAGCCTTGGTTATGGGCGTTCGAGTGGGTTATTATATGGACCTTATGTCCAGATTTTTGGGGCCTATCTATGGCCTCAAAAGCCTACTAGGTTGAGTCCTAATCTTTGGATCTTTCCTCAATTGGGCTAAAGTCTTGAATCTTACTAAGTTGGCTCTAATATCTTGGGTCTAATAAGTTAGTCCCATAGTCTTGTGTCCAATAAGTGGGGCCTAAAATTTTATGCTTTCAAGTTGGGCCTAAGGCCTTCACTCTTACTAAGGCCCTATGGCTTTATACCCTTTACATTGGGCCTATTTTTTAGTGTTATTCAAGAAAGGCTTAAAACTTTATATCTCCCAAGTTGGGCCTAAGTCTTTTTAACATCTTATTATTAGCCCATCACATCCTTTATTGAATTAGTCCCCTAAAGTCATATGTCCATCAAGTAGGGTCGATGGGCCTAAAGTCTTATGTCCATCAAGTAGGGCTTAAAATCTTATGTCCATCAAGTTGGACCCATGGCCTTCGTGTCTCTCCTAATCCTTTATACCCAAAATCAATTTAAGTACTAAACCAATAAAGATCCAAAAATTTCATTTTCCCCAAAATCAATATTGCACTAGGACCTTAATTATTCTAACCAAACCCAAAGTATGCAGTTCTCTTGCCAAATCAAAAATCTAAAAATGTTCTTAATCTCAAATAACCTAACTTCTAATTAACTAGGATTAAGGCTACTAAGGTTAAGGTTTAAGGAGCTTTTTTATAAGGGGGGGGGGGGTGTTGCAAATATTTTTGTAAGGTTCCAGCTCGAAAGTATGTATATATTGCTCATGTAATGTATTTGATGTGCGGTTTGGAAGAGCGAGAAGTTGAGGATCGAAAAGACAATATTACAAGACTTGTCAAATAAATAAATAAATAAAGATAAAAGGTATAAAGCAGAAACTGATAAATAAAGTTACAGTTCTTGACCGAATCTTTAAGGCTTATAGTGGGCGAAAGATAAGCATGAGAGATATTGAAAGTTTACTGTTACTCGAAAAATTCATTCGGAGAACTAGAAATGCAGATTTATTTTATATGTTTATCGCTGATCACTCACACTACTAGTACTTAAGCATCTCGACCAAAAGTTAGAAGTATCAAATCCCTATTTTATTATCAAAAGATGTACTTAACAAATTTAGAACCAAAAATATGTGATGCCTTCCATGTACTAATTTGGAGACGAGAGAAGTTAAGGTTAAGGCCATGTTTGGAACTTGGAATTGAATTAAGATAATTCAATTCAGTCTAATTTTAAGTTGAGTTTAACATCCAAACATTCAACTCTCAAATCACTAAACTCATCTTAACTCAAAATTTCTTTACACGTAGGATCCCCAACCTTTTTCAACTCAAAAATTCTACTTACAACCAACTTGGGGAATCTCCACGTCACCGCGTCCTACTTAGCATATTTCAAAACGACATCGTTTCTAATTTATTTCAAACAAAGATGAAGTGGCCTCCGTCCCAGTCAAAATGCTCATCCCCATGAATTGGATTCTCTTCGTCTTCTCCATTCCCATCATCTTCCCCATGAAGCCAGTCTTCATCCTCATCCCCCCCTGAAGCCAGCCTCCACTGAATCGAAACCCTTTTCTCTATCCCCATCAGCTTCATCTTCTACACGAAGCTGGTGGATCTTTGTCTTCTCCACGAAGCTAGTGGGTCTGTCTTCGAAACCTTACATTCGTTCGTTAAAACCCCAGTCTTTTTCATTCTTTGATTTCATTTTCATCTTCTTCTTCTCCCCATTGAATCATCCATTGCCTAGTTTCTCCCTTCTACTTCATCTTCAAAACCCCCATCCCCATCCAACATGTTTCCTTCTCCCCATCGAAAGCCTTCGTCTTTGTAACCCCCATCCCCATCATCTTCGTCTTCTCCACTACCTCACGAAGCCACAGCCCACGAAGCCCCAGTCATCTTCTCCATAGTCACAATTTTGATATAAATTTTGCTAGCATTCTCCCCAACCAAATAGCAAAAAGAAGTAGAATTTTGATCTTGAAAGTGTCGTACAAATTGATTTTCAAAAACTGAAACAAAAGGGTATCCTGTATTGTCGATACAATACCCATTACATGAATTTGATAAATTAATTGATTTACAATGAATAGAAAGAGAGACTTTGGTAGCTCAATGAGTCTCATAAAGCTCCTAAAGACGCTTCTTAGAAAGCCCCATTTGACCTCCATTTTTTTTCCAAACCTTTATGAGCTTTGTTTTCACTACAGGAAATAAGTTAATTTCTACTGATGTTAGTTGCCATTAATACTAGCAAAAATCATCAGAATTGCTCAATTCCAACTACTGCTAATCGCCCCAAGTAGCCGCTTCTAGAGAGCCAAGTAAAATTTTTTTTGACGATTTTAAAAATTGACAAAAGTATTCATCATTTCTAGCAAAAATCATAGCCCTCTAATTTGATAAAATTTTGTTGCAAAAACTTTTGTCAAAATTTATTTAGTCGCTAGTTATTTTTCCAGTGATGGGTATTCACCACACATAGTTGGTTTTTCACCGTAAATACTCTTGCCTTTTCCAGAATAATTTCCTGGCGTTTTGGAACCGACAAAATTTATTCCTGGTGTGTGGTTGTTTTTTTCCTGATATTTATTTATTTTATGACAGGTAATTGCTTGCTAATAAATTAAAAAATGCTAAATTTGGAGAAATTTATATTTTCTTGACAACATCATTCAAATTACCTCAAAGTACAGTTTTGAAATTCACCACTTTTTAGTCTTAAGTCTTACATAATACCATCCAACATATCACATTGGAATGTAAATTTACAAGTGAAATTCTTTCTTCATGGATTGAACTTTGATTATATCTTTGACAACTTCTGAAACATTTTTGCTCTGTATTTCTTGATACCTTGATTCAATCATATGAGAAACAAGAGTACAAAACAAATCATGAGATTTTGGATTTATATCTCTTGCTAGAGAGAGCAATCAAGATGGTGAGAATTGATTAGAAGTATCAAGTCAAAATAAATGCTTAAAGCAAAACCAGCAAACATAAAATTAAATCAATACATAGTACTCACAGTTGTATTCAGTCCATCCAATTGCCGGTTTTACAAGATCATACACTACTAGCTTATTTGAAAGCACCAAATCTGCAATTTCAATTCCATCTATGATTTATTAAATGAGAAACCATCAATCATAAATAAATCATTATAAAATCTAGGTGTGAATGAGGGAGTATATAAATGTAGTTCTATACTGCACCTCCCAAAATAGTCATTTGGCTTCCATCCTAAGACATCCCACTCTTCTGCCAACCGATACACCACACATAATTCGACAAAATGTCATAAAAACATGATACATACCTCTGTGTGTGTGTGTGCATATATATATATATATATGTGTGTGTGTGTGTGTGTGTGTGTGTGTGTGTGCATGTGAATCTTGTGAAATGATTATACCAACAGAGCGAAAATAATGTTTTCAGAAATATAACAAAATAGCACAATTGGTAGGAGTGCTTGACACTAGGAAAACCCGTCAGTTCATTTGACAATGTACTCTCACTTGCAAGGTAGACTACACATGAAAATGTTCCAAATTATCACAACCCAAAAGATTCCAATGAGGTCTATAAAATTTCAAGTACTAAGTGCAAGAACACCATAGCAGCTCATTTAATTAATGAAAAAAAGAAAAAAAAAGGTGTCATCTATATTTATTGATATCTACAACTTTTGAGGGTCATAATAATATATAAAATCTACTAGATTTATCTATCTAATGAAAATGGTCATTTTAGCAATCAATTTTGGTTGAGCATTTAATAATAACATTAGTTCAATATATGGTGAGTAAAATCTCAAGAAAACTAAAGCATAATGATGAAAGATATATAAAAAGCAAAAATAAGAAGAAGAATAAATGAAAAAATACAGTTTAGCCATATACTGACAACTTACATTGTTGTAGCAGTTTGACTGGACATTAAATGACCGACAACTTCCAAGTGACCAGTTGGTGGCAAGAGAAAAGTACATAGACATAAGCTATAAAATATCCTCAAAACCTACTAATACACTACCTACCCCACACTAGTAAATTGATAAACACAATCTTATCTAAGTATGAGACATTTTGTTTTAATATATTATTTTAACCTTCATCTCCTTACCAAAATTCACAAAAAATTGTTTGGTCCCTGAGTTTTTATAACTCTCTATGATATGAACTCGCAGAATTGGAATCCATTGAACCCACAATCAATTTGAAAACTCACCCAAGAAAGCCAAACTCAAGTCAATAGATGGAGAATCTAGACCTGTTGAGAACTCATTTCAAGAACTTAGATTATATTAAAATCTAGACCAGTTGAAGAACCTATCTCAAGAACCCGGATTATAAGGAGGAATGCCACAAAGTTTGTTATTTACCTTTGATAAGTTCAAAAGTTCAATTAAGAACAAGAGCAGTAAACTCAACTCACAATTAAAATTCAATAATGTCTAACATTCTCAAATGAGGCTACAAGTGGTTTAAATAAACAATCATAAAAAATCCTAAGTGAATAGTATCGCGGGTACTGTAGAGTGAACAGTGCTGCGCTACAATAACTTCTAAAACCCTAGTTCAAATAAAACAATAACTTTTCAAATACACCATTTGCCAAAATACAAGGCCTTCCTAAAAACCCTACTTTATTAGAAATAAGACGTGTGTGTGGGCTGGAGATCCCCCAAGTCCAATTATTCTAGATTAATTCATATGACTAATAAAAGAAGCCATTTTAATGAAATAAACAAGTCTAAGGCTTTCAATAACAATAGGCCCAAGTTGCATCTTCCATAGCATATCACATGGATGAAAACTGGATCTCCTCATCTCAAGCCCATCTTGAATATTGGGCTCTTGCTAGACTTGTCGTAAGTGGATTTCACTCATCCTTGCATAGCTTCCTTGATCTTCCTAACTCTTGATCTTGTAATTGATCCTTAAGACTTGGTCCGCCTTGGGACCCATCATTCCCCCTCTCCTCAAAATGATTCAACCTCGAATCTACACCTGGATCAAAGGGAAAAAGATTAGAAACATTGAAAGTAGCAGAAATGTGGTACTTACCTAGAAACTCCACTTGGTATGAATTATTATTAATTTTCTCAAGAATGTGAAAAGGTCTATCCAAGCCACTCCTCTCATCAACAAGTAAAAACATCAATGCTAAAGGAGTAAGTGGATTAAAATTATATACAATTTCAAGATAAGAATAAAAAATGGTAGTATGTGTGGTCCTATTACATGTAAACTCTAAAGTCAATGAAACAAGTCAATGAAAGGCAAATGATATTCCCATAAACGTTCATAAATCACATCTAAAGTCTTCCTTACACCAAAATGACAACTCCGATTATATGCAACCTCAATGAATGATAAATAATATTCCCACCAATGGTCATGCAATACATTTAAAATCCTCTTTACTACAAAATGTCCAGTCAAAGCACTTCCATGTGCTCCAAGCACAAGCAACTCACGCATAGAACTATTAGGCACAAAAAGCCTATTCTCTCTAAATAAGTACCAATCTAGTCTATAGAACTTACCAAATAATGCTTTCTCACATACTCCATGCACACTATCAAAGTCATCATCACTAGTATGCAATTTCTTATCATATTCAAATCTCAATAACTTTGCATCCAAAATGAAGATAAGGACACACCTTCTTGATATTGCAACAACCACAAAATTTTCCTTACCATATGTGTGTTTAATGACATGAGGAAAAGTCTCATTACATTCCTCCCAGTTCACATACATTCTATTAAACTTACCTTATCCTTTTAAGTGTATCAAGGACTTACGTTGGGTATGTAGGAAAAATTCTTTTGGCCAAAGGTAATGTTGCCAATTCTCTAATGCTGTCACACAATCAATTTGATGCTTTATTTCTCTAATAAATGACAATCTACTAAGAACATCCCTAAGCAACACGACCTCTTATCCCTGTAACAAAGAGATAACAATACTAGGCAAAGATTCATTAAGTTCATTAGTATTAAAATTCACCTTAGCGTAAAAATTCACTTCTCTCTTTGTTTTTCTCTTACTTTCTTCACTCACTTTTTTCTTTTCACTCACTTTTTTCTTTTCATTTTTTTTCTCTCACTCTCTTTTTTTCTTTCACTCGCTTTTTCATTTTCACTCTCTTTTTCAACATCTTTTTTTGAACTCTCAGCCTCACATATGTTTTTCAACTCATTATCTCTTTTTCTTGAGGTTTCACAATTTCTTTCTTTCTAAATCTCACTCCCACTTTTTCTTTTTTGCTTAACCTCACTTTTATACTCTCTTTTTTGATCAATCTCACTTTCTATCTTTTCTTTTTTGATCAACCTCAATTTTACCATTTCCTTTTTGATCAATCTCACTTTCACTATTTGTTTTTTGATCAACCTTACTTTTCAACTTCAGTTGGTCTTCATGGACCTGTTTTGTGGACAAAGGAGCCAGCTTGATTGTTTTGCCATCCTTTATAAAGCTGTATATATTCTTGACTTCATCATGGATCACCCTTCTATCATACTATTATGGCCTCCCTAACAAAATATGGCCAGCATGCATAGACACTAAATCACAAAATACCTCATCCTTGTACTTTCCAATTGAAAAAGAAACTAACACTTGCCTATTTACCATAACCTCCCCACAATCATTCAACCACTGCAACTTGTATGGTCCAGGGTGTTTCAAGGTAGTTAAATTCAATTTCTCTACTAAAGTAGTGCTAGCCAAATTAGTACAACTTCATCCATCAATGATCATACTACATACCTTGTTGTTGATGTGGCATATAGTATGAAACATATTCTCTCTCTGTTGCTCCATATCATCTCTTTTAATTTGTGTATTGAGAACACGTCTGGCAACAAGAGACTCACCATACTCTTCATACTCACACCCATTCTCAATACTACTAGGCTCAAGTCTCCTCTTATCTCTCACACCTTGCAGATTTCTAATTACTGCACCTCGTTGATCCATCCTATCCCTAACTTCTCCCAATGCCAAATTCAACTTTTCAAACTTTTGTTGCATAAACTGCAACACAAAGTATGAATTGTCTGCCATCCCCTTCAGTGATGTGTGAGACATCATAATACACTGCACAAAAGAATGTTAGTGGTAAAAACCTTGCACACTCCCTTACGTGTTTACGCTCGAATAATGGCACTCCATTCGTGTATCACTCTTAATTGGCTTTTTCCCGATAATGATTTTTCACTCTCTTGCCTTTTACCTCAAGAGTTTTCCCACTCAAATTCTTTAAGAACTAATTGTACTCAATCAAGAAAATACAGCCTTATTTTATTCCAACTAGTACTTAGGTCCCAGAAAAAGATCAGAGAAATACAGAAGGAAAAAAATGACGAGAATCAAGTGATTTATAAGAATGGAAGAGTAACTATAAGACAAGATATAGACTATAATGATGTATGCAGCCCCTTTGATGATAAGGCTCCATAAAATAAAATAAAAATTCAGATTTTTTTTTATTTTTATTTTTTGATTTTTTTTTTCTTTTCCTTTATTTTCTTTTCTTTTCTCACAAATTCAATCACAAACAACAACATTCAATTGTGACAATCAAACAATTAAATTCAAATACATAAAAATTGATAAGAAAATAGAAGAGAATCAATGAAACGGCACTCCAAGCAATTGACAAACTTAGAGATGCAAGAAACCTTAGAAATTTCAAACCCTAGATGGTGAAAATTTTGGTAGCCCTCAAACAAGGAGTTTAGCCACCTTAAGATGATGAACATGAAACCCAAATGATAGAGTAATTTGGCAGCCCTAGGAAAAAATGAATTTTTGCACTTTATTTTTATTTTTATTTTGCAACCCTAGAACATTGAAGCCCTAGAATTAACGATGCAAAAAATAAAAAATAGAATCAAACCTGATTGGAAACCTTGTTCTGAATATCAAATGATGTGAACTCGTAGAATTGAAATCCCTTGTACCCACAATCAATTTGAAAATTCACTCAAGAAAGCCAAACTCAAGTCAATGGATGGAGAATTTAGACTCGTTAAGAACTCGTTTCAAGAACTTAGATTATATTAAAATCTAGACCCGTTGAATAACCTGTCTCAAGAATGCGGATTACAAGGAAGAATGCCACAAAAGTTGTGATTTACCTTTGATAAGTTTAAAAGTTCAATAAACAACAAGAGCAGTAAACTCAACTCACAATTAAAATTCAATAATTTCTAACATTCTCAAATGATGATACAAGTGGTTTAAATAAACAATCCCCAAAAAGTCTAAGTGAATAGTGCCGCGGGTACTGTAGCGTGAACAATGTCGTGCTACAATAACTTCTAAAACCCTTGTTCAAATAAAACAATAACTTTCCAAATATGCACCTGGCCAAAATACAAAGCCTTCCCAAAAACCCTAGTTCATTAGAAATGAGATATGTGTGTGGGCTGGACATCCTCCAAGTCCAATTATTCTTTATTAATTCATATGACTAATAAAATAAGTCATTTTAATAAAATAAACAAGTCTAAGGCCTTCAATAACAATATGCCTAAGTCGCGTCTTCCATAGCGTATCACATGGATGAAAACTAGATCCCCTCATCTCAAGCCATCTTGAATATTGGGCTCTTGCTAGACTCATCGCAAGTGGATTTCATCCATCCTTGCATAGCTTCCTTGATCTTCCTAGCTCTTAATCTTGTAATTGATCCTTAAGACTTGGTTTGCCTTGGGGCCCATCACTTTGACTCATATCTCTCCATAAACTTGTCGTATTTCGCTTGTCTCTCCATTGGATGACATTCCCTCGTAAGTCATCAAGCTGACCTTTATAATCTGAAGTAGCTTTTTCAAACATTTATGCATGTTCAGTTAATTCTATTATTTAGGCATCAACTACTTCTCTGGATGACTAGGGAATAACCATCTCATCAAGCCCCCTTACATACCTTGATATGTGGCCCAAAACTTCCTTAAAGATTGTTACTGCAGCCTCCTTAGTTTGCTTCTTAGGCTCCAGCTCTAACATCTTTGCAGCCATCTCTAGCTATTAACCATTGGAAAATCACACATGTTAGTAAGGGATATGTACTTATACCGCACAAAATTATTTGGCAGTTTTTCCCAAAATTCTCAGGATTTTACTTTAACACTGACATATTTCTCTTTCACAATGTGAGTCACAAATATGTTCTTTTTCTTTGACCACCTTACTTCTTTAAAGAAATCGACCAAATTCTCCTCATTCCCAGACTGCAAATACAAGCAAATTAGATTCAACTTAGACTTAAACTATATCATTGAAACCGTATCATGGTAATTCTTCTTTGTCCAATCGAGGATGAAGTCAGGCTAGGGACAACTAGCAAACATATTAATTATAATTAGTGCTACAAGTTTTACATTAGCAACGTTGGGATTTCAATTACTTTATTTCATCATGTATGAAATTCTTGTACTTTTACTTGAACACGTGTAATCAATTCTTGCTTCTCATTAGCCAGTTAGCATGACTCAAGTCCACATGGTGCTTGACAAACCATGTAACCCTTGTAGTAAAAATTGTAGCATTTACACAACAAGGTGAAGTCTCACCATCCTTTATTCTCAGGGGTATCCTTCCATTCTCTCGTAACTTTTCAAACTTTGTGCTTTTTGCTGCTTTTTTCCCACGCTTCTGGCTAGGTGGTACTAATGTCTTCAATTGCCATGTTAGCATCATATATAGTTTAACAATCAAATTAATCAACATGAAACATACAATGTAAAACAATACCAATGAAAATTAGATTAATACCAGACATGTTTGTACTTAGTGAACCAACTACTGGCATGCCATTTGGTTTTGTGCTCGGGACGTAATCAGGTGGCTCAGTTGAGTCATCTGAGCTTGAGAATGTATCATCTCGGGTAGTAAGGGTAGCAATGGGTACTCTATTCTGAATTTCATCATTTCTTTAAGATCTACCTCGACTATAGCTCACACCACGTGATTGACCTCTACCTCTTCCAGTTTATCAGCAAATCCAAGGCTGTGCACTCGAAATTATTCCTACAATCACACTATATATATACAATTAGACCAATAAACTTTTCCAAATTCTTTGAAAAATGGGTGTGGGGATTCCTTAGTTGTTGCTTGTACTTCATATACCAATAAACTTTGCCAAATTCTTTGAAATATAACAAACTAATTAATTGTCAAGAAGCATGGATTGATGGAGCCTAAAAGTTTCAAAGAGAAACTCACCAGCGTTGGCAACAAGCACAGACAGTGGCGAGAAGACGACTGAGCTAGCAATGATCAGAAACCCCTGTGTCGAACCCCAGAGAGAGAGAGAGAGAGAGAGAGGGAAAATGGAGAAAGTGTGGGAAAATAAGGCACGGGAGGGTAAATGAAGACAACTTAATAAGTAAAAGTCGTCGTAATAAGTAAAAAATTTCGTCGTAACAAAAGCATGAACGGTAAATATGTTATTACGACGATACAGGATTACCCAACAGGCTTCTTTGCGTCAAAAATGTTTGCGGCGAACAAAAATAGTTGGAAATAGTGATTTTTTCTAGCGATTTTCCATATTGACACAAAGGTGTTTCCAAAATTAAAAAGGTAGCTTTTTGTGACAATAATTATATCACCGAAAATAAAAATAGCCGCAAATGCTGTTTTTTCTTGTAGTGTTTATTCTTGTTGAGCACCAATTTGGGTGTTTTTCAGTCACTTGAAATCCTCTGTTGAAATGGATTTGGGCATTTTTAGCCACTCCAAATGCTTTACGGAAAAGGGTTAGTCCTTCATTATTTCTTTAGTCCAGTCATTTCTTCTTCCTTTAGTCCCTCTTTTTCAGTCACTAGTTCAAATATTGAGATGCTATTCCTTTTTTAGTCGATGGGTTGCTTGTTTCCTTTCATTTCTTCTGTTCCTTTATTATTATCAGAAGTTGACGTGGCAGTTGCCACATTAGTCAGTTACACGACTGTTCTACAAGGCCGGTTGCATGTAGAAAAATTGTTTTCAACTCAACACTTCTTTACACGCGGGACTCACAATCGATTTTAACTTCCTATAAATACATCTAAACTTATCTTAACATTCAAACATATTTAAACTTATCTTAGGTGGGCCCCACAAAACCCACTCTACCATCTCAACTCATTATTATTCCTAAAAAAACTCAATTTATCTCAACTTCTCAACAGGGTCTAATAAGTTAGATATATGAAGTTGGCCACATAGAATTTATTTAGCAATTAATATTGTTAGAGAAAGTTATTCGGATGGTTATAAGTATAAATTCATTTTATGTGTTTATTTCTCTTATACTCTAAGTAAATCTCTAGAATTCAAGAACTCTAGGGAAGTCAAATCCTTATTTTATTATCAAAAGATTTAAGTACTTGGCAAACATGGAACTACAAAATATTATATCAGATTACAACATTTAACACAAGTTAATTAATATCATGAGATTCAATACTTTAGTTCCAGTCACTTGATAAACAATATTTATGAAATAGATATTTCTTATATATCTACCCAAAACATGATTTCATGCATGCAGTGATTTTTCCTCGCCTCTAAATACCAATGGACAGACGCCAAGAATAGAGAACAATGTCAGGGAGGAAATGTACAATGCACCACTGAAGTGAGTGAGCCCAGTAGGACGTGCATCGTACTTCATACCCAATTCAGCGAACAATTGCTCTTGCATAATCCTCTGCTGATGGTGTAAACATAGACGTTCTCTCAATCGCTGCTACCTTCGACACCATTTTTGTGGCCACATATAATGGTACCTAAAGATCATCAGCCTAACCCACCGCCCATATTCAGGATCCAATATTCAAAGCTTTGTAATTTACTTCTTTAATGTTCTACTTGTGAAGAGTAATCTAATATTTTCTATTATTTCTCATAAGAAGACGGAAGTAGAGACGTCACCAGAATGTTGATCGTAGCTGACACTGGACGTGGATTCCGTACTACATGTATTCCACATGTAGAGATCTTGAGAACTGATCTATGTAACTGCACATGCATCATATTCTCCATTGCCACTGAAGGCCTTGCTCCACTGCAGTAGCTTTTGTTTGCATTTGGTGAGTCACTCAATTACAGAGCTCAGCATATTTCTCCCATTCTAGGCTGCTTCCATACCTCTTCTATCTGTAAATGGCACTCCTCTCTTAAAGACTAGCTTACTTCAAATCGAAAAAGTTTGTGCTTCCTGAACTTGTGAGGGTCCTTGGCATCCAAGGTGATAAATAAAGGGCAGTTGTCTGAGCTCAAGGCTGGTAGGGTATAAACTCTCGAGTAGGGGAAGAGGTTAGCCCAAATTTCAATACAGAAAGCCTTTTCAAGTCTTCCTTTAATGAAAGCCCCTCCAAGCCTTTCATTTGACCAAGTGTATTTGTTTCCAGTGTAGCCCAAATTAGCCTGTCTACATTCCTCCACAGTTGTACTAAAAACCTTAATTTGACTATATGGTCTCATATGTCCACCCCATTTCTTTCCAAAACTCATTATCTCATTAAAATTCTCTACACACATCCATCCGAAAGTAGGAATATGCTTGATTGCTATGAGTAATTGCCAGCAATCCTTCCTCTTAACTATAATAGGGTTGCCATAAAACCCAATTAGTTGCCAGTCCATTCCCTGCTTGATGCCCTTAACTAGTAAAGAGATGTGGTTTTGAGTGTATGAGGTGACTTCTACCTCAATGTCATCCTTCCATAAGAAAGCTATGCCTCCACTAAGGCCTTTACAATTAATTATAAAGCTGTTTTCGAAGTTGAGCCTATGTTTGACAGCTTCTATTTTGTGTCTTTTGCATTTTGTTTCCATCAAGAAAACCAAAGATGGGAGCTTTTTTTTGCACTAGTTGATGCAAATCCTGAACTGTCTTGGGGTTCTCAAGCCCCTGACAATTCCAACTAAGGCAACTCATTGAGCTTGGTGGGGCTGTGCCACAACCACCACCTTGTCTGCATTGATTGGGCCACTCCTTCCAATACCTTCTAGTTTTGCTCTCTTAATCATCAGCTTATCACTTTCTACACTAGAGGCTCTTTTGTTCCTTGTAGACCCTTATGCTTTAGTACTCTTCTCTTGCCTATTGGCCTTGGTGTTACTTTTATCCCTTGCTCTCGTCTTCCAACTGGCCTTTGTTTTGGCCTGTTCTAAGACCATGACTTGGTTAGTTAGAAATTGGTTCAGGGAATGGGCCTGGCCAGTAGGTCATTTGAGTTTGTGGGCTCCTTTGTTGGCCTTGAACTTTTTGAATAGCAGGGATGCCTACCTTTAAGGGGCCTGCAGACTCCATTCCTGGCTTATCACTTGGGTTCCTTTTAGAAGAGGAAAATGCTTTATCAACTTTTAGTGCCTTTTCTAGACATTCCATCTTCAGCTTTGACTCTAGCTCTGCCCCCTCTCTGATTTCCTGCTCCTGAGCCTTAGCTATTCGTTTTTCTGTTTCACCAACCTGAAACATGACAGTTTCCTTATCTGTGCTAACACCCTAAAAAGCATCCTGACTTTTTTCCTGGTTCTTGGATTTTCCTATTATATCTTCATCCTTGTCCTCCCCTCCTCCCCTCCATTGCTGAGGGTCTGGTTTAGAGAAATGGCCTTCCCTCTCACCATATTTTTTATATTGGACATCATCCTCTCTTACTGCAAGAGCTCTCAGCCATACAGCATATTGCTGCTGATCACCCCCCAACTTGGTCAATGGGCAAGAGGACTGGATGTGTTTAATAACCCCACACTTGAAGCAGAAAGAAGGGAGCCTTTCATACTTAAAGTGCACCCAGGACCTTTTGCCCTCTACAGTTAGGAACAGTCCCCTTAGGAGAGGTTTAGTTATATCCACTTCAACCCTTATTCTCAGGTATTTTCCCCATCTAATACCTCTTTCATCAGTCTAGACTTTAACCACCTGCCTACATTATAACCAATCTGGTTCCCCAGCTCTCGAGTCATGCAACCAAAAGGTAGATCATAAGTTTGAATCCAGAACTCCTCCCTATTGAAAACAACTTCAGATATTGATATAGAGACATCAAAAGATTGAAGACAGAGAACCCATCGGTCAAAAGACCAAGGCCTCCTAGAGATCACCCTCTTCATATCATTTTCCTGGTTGAATTCCACTAAGAACTTATTAATTCCAATATCTGAGAATTGAATCCAACTCTCACACCTCCACACCTTAGACATCCTACTCTTAAAGGCTTCCTTATTGACAACCTTATCAGTAACAATAAGAACCAACAAGCAAAAATGGTTCCCTTGAAGCTCTTCTTTCTTGGAGGAGGCTGTCACAACAACCCCCTCTTGTTCTTTCTCAGTGAGAGCCAACCTTTCCCATTGTCTAGTTTGTTCTTCCTCTATTGACTCCCCTTCAATAAACTTGCCACCCCAAGCTAGAGGACTCACTCTACTCGAGAGAGAAAAACTCCCTATAGGAGAGACTTCATCATTTCTCAGTACGCTCCAACTCCTCAACAGGGTCTAATAAGTTATACATATGAAGTTGGCCACATAGCATTTATTTAGCAAGTAATATTGTTAGATAAAGTTATTCGGATGATTATAAGTATAGATTTATTTTATGTGTTTATTTCTTTTCTACTCTAACTAAATCTCTAGAATTCAAGAACTCTAGGGAATTCAAATCCTTATTTTATTATCAAAAGATTTAAGTACTTGACAAACATAGAACTACAAAATATTATATCAGATTAGGACATTTAACACAAGTTAATTAATATCATGAGATTCAAGTCTTTAGTTCCAGTCACTCGATAAACAACAATATTTATGAAATAGATATTTCTTATATATCTACCCAAAACATGATTTCATGCATGCAGTGATTTTTCCTCGCCTCTGAATACCAATGGACAGACGCCAAGAATCGAGAACACTTTCAGGGAGGAAACGTACAAAGCACCACTGAAGTGAGTGAGCCCAGTAGGGCGTGCATCGCACTTCATACCCAATTCGGCGAACAGCTGCTCTTGCATAATCCTCTGCCGATGGTATAAACATGGACGTTCTCTCAATCGCTGCTACCTTCGACACCATTTTTGTGGCCACGTATAATGGTACCTGAAGATCATCAGCCCAACCAGCCGCCCATATTCAGGATCCAAAATTCAAAGCTTTGTAATTTACTTCTTTAACGTTCTACTTGTTAAGAGTAATATAATATTTTCTATTATTTCTCATAGGAAGACGGAAGCAGAGACGTCACCAGAATGTCGATCGTACCTGACACTGGACGTGGATTCCGTACTGCATGTCTTCCACATGTAGAGATCTTGAGAACTGATCTATGTAACTGCACATGCATCATATTCTCCATTAAAGGTTCGTTGAAATGAGTTCGATGGTTGCATTAAATACAGAGACCAAACTGATCCTACGTCTTCAATATCACTATACTGTACGCATGCAAAGAAAAGGAGAGAAAAACTCCTACTTTCGTATCAACTACAGGGATCGGTCATATCCATATAATATATTAGTATGGGAATACTATTCCCACATAAGATTTTTATCGAATTTGTTTACCGAAAACTTTTTTTTTATTTTGTTTAGTTTTTATTTATTTATTAATTAAGTCAGTGTTTTTAAATGAATACATAATTTTTTTATTTTTAAAAAATATTTAAATACTTCAAAAAAATGGTGAAAAAAAAGTAAAAAAAAAATTTACACTAATTGATAAAGAATTTCGGTGGAAATCCTCTATGTACGTGACAGACTCCTTTTGATATACGTGTGTGATTGTGTCTCCATTAATTAATAGGAGATTTTTCATTCACACAGTTGAAAAGTAAATGTAAAAGCTTCAGAGGGGTGGGGAAAAAAATTAAAAATAAATTTAAGAGTAATGCTATCTATCCGCATGCAATAGATGATCCTTTTTATCATCATTTTTTTACTATTTTAAAAAGATGATAAAAGAATTCCTAGTTAAAAAAAAGAAACCATATATGTGCACCCATCCATCTCAACCAAAACATAAAAGCTATAAAATAACTTTGCATGTGAAGTTTCTACAATGTAAAGATCTGAATGATCTAACCACTAAGGCATTATTTAGATAATTAGATGGGATGAAATTATATAAAAAAATTTGTGAATAGTAGTAACTTAATTAGTTTATAAATAGAAGTGAAATAATTTGAGTTAAGATTTTTATTGAATTGTGGAAAAATAGAGAGAAAAAACAATTGAATAAAAATATTATAAATTTAAAATAATGTTAGAATATAATATTTCTTTTTTAATATTATTTTTATATTGAGATTTGAAAATGTTGAATTTTGATATATTTTATATGAAGGTTTAAGAAAATTATAATGATTAGATGCAAAAACATGAAAGAAAAATTGAAAAATATTTGTGTTTTAGTGTTTGGATATTGAGATAAAATGAGACGAGACCAACTGTGTATCCAGAAGTACGGGGCAGATATCAGATTTTCAATATTTATTCCTACATTATTAAATAAATTTCTCAATTTTAATTATTTCTCCTTTTTTTAAAAAAATCTTAATTTATCAATGCATCCAAAATTAATATGATTATTCATGATATCGAAACGCCTCATATAATATATTATATAGTTAATAATTTAAATAAAAAAAGGGCTAAAAATCTAAACTTAAGTTTAAAGATGTTATATGAAATCATAGCATATATATTCTTTTCTTGCGAAAAAGAAATAAGAAAAGGACTCCATAATTAAATAAGAAACAGGCTGGCCACACATATATCAAGAGGTCCGACCGCTGTCTAAGCCAGCATTAAATAATCATTAATATTTCTTTTCGTAAATTATTGCATGCACGTACAGGCATTTACACAGACACGTCATCATCATGCATGATTGGTACTGAATTAAAGCCCTCCGAAATTATATATCACCAAGTATTCACACGGCAAGATTTTTGTGATTAAAATTTTATAATAAAAATGATTATTTTTGACCAAAACATAATGAGAAATAAAATTTTTTGCGATGTAATTTAGGTTCTTTTAAGCTTATAGACTAATATAATACGTATGTATATTAATATAAAAAAATTTATATTAATTGTATAATTTTTTTTAATATTAATAAGCAAGCTATAAAGTATGTAGGTAATATCTTTTAATTGAATTAATATTTGTTCTACATATTATATCTAGATTTCATGTAGTTTCCGATTTATTTATTTCTCTCATGAATTCATCATAAATTTATATATTTTATGTACTTTTTAATTGTAACAAACAAAAATTTCGATGGGAGTCATGCATGCATTAATCACAAATACATATAATAAATATTGGTTTACAGCTATAAAGAAATTTAACAAAAATAATTATGAATATTATGATAATATTTATATTTAATTTTTAATTTTTCTTGCTGGAAATGAATCATTTCCATTCAAATAAAATTTAAAATTTTGATTAAAAAAATGAAAAGAATATTCAAAATATTTTTGTTTATCATTGCTAAGATGGTTTGTATAAAGTGCCATGCATTCTTCAATATTTTTGAAATTAAAGAACCGTGTAACTAATTAATATGCGAGACTTACGCTTTAGTAGCAGCATAGATTGTGTAAAGAGGATGGGAAGGTACGACAATGGCGGCTCCAGAGCCAATATTCACAATCGTCCCTCTCTTCCTTTGCATCATACCTGGTAGAACTGCTTTCGTAACCCTAGTAGTCCCCTCCAAGTTCACCTTAACAACATTCATCCACACCTTCTCATCCACCTCATGAAAATACATGGCCGCAGGATATGTAATCCCCACGTTGTTTATCAGAATACCGACGTCCAACCCTTTGATGGCCTCCTCTAACAGCCGGACGCCGGCCAAAATGTCGCCGGAGAAATCAAACCCAACAATCTTCACGTGGGTGTTTGGAAAATCAGCTTGAATTTCCTTCGAGACAGTTTTGAGCTTGTTGGGGCCTCTGCTGACAAGTATTAGGTTTAGGCCTTCGCCGGCTAGTTGGTAGGCAAAGGCTTTTCCGATGCCGTCTGTTGCTCCAGTGACGACCGCCCAAGAACCAAATGATTTCTTGAGATTTCTTGGGGGTCTTAGGAAAGTGGTGAAGACCCATTTGAAAAGAGAGACGGAGGGTTTCAGGAGGGTAAGAAAACCGGTAAATGAGAGAAAGAGAAACCATGGAGGTTGGGTTTTGAGGTGATGAATGCATGTTGATAGCATTTTTGTGGGTCTTGAGTTTGGGTAGACTGAGTTAATGTTATTGCTTTGGGTTGGTAGATTTTATCTAGATTCTTTCTCTATAAGATGCTGGTCTGTATTGCTCTTTGGAGGCTTCTAATTTATAGAGGGAACGGAATGAGACCTCTCGCTTCGAAAAATAAACTGTTAAAAATCCTACCTTCTCTGGTTGGACATCTCATATCAATAATTCTATTGGAAAGCATTTACACAACCTACCATGATCTACTTATATAATTTAATTTAAAATATGAATTTTAAAATTTAAATTTTACTAATTAAATTATGTTTTATAGATAGTGTGCGGTGTAAAAATCTTCAAATGATAATATTCGAGATTGTATATAGATCAATGCATTTTCACGAGATCTGAAACAAATAATCCATGATGATTTATATAACATGAAGTGTGTACAAGATCATTAATTGTTCATATTAAATAATAGTAACTTTATTTATTATTTATGAATATCATTTAAGTCTACAAATATAATTATCTGAAAGAAAAATATTACTAGATAATTTGAAATCTTAAACATATGGATTAATACTTTTAAGTCTTCTTTTCTTTCTATAACATATTGTCTTGGCTATTATATAAGTAATTTATAGAATCAAGAATCAAATTAGAAAGACAAATTTCATTCAAAGTAGGTTTTTAAAAAAAGAAATGATATTTGTAGTTCTAGGATGTGCAAACCTCGTGTACCTATTTAAAAAAAATAGATAAATCTGAAACCCATATGAAAAAAATTAATTTTAAATGGCGGCTTCCACTTTTTGTCAAATAGAGTACGCGGAATTTAAATAGTTTAGGACGTTATATAGCATTACTCTTAAAAAATAATAGGATGTATCCAGTTAAAAAAGGAATGGAAGAGATCTATCCATTTATGAGAAATTTTACATACAAGTCTCGAACCACACATCTCTACTTAATCAATATGTGATTTGTTATTTTTGTAGTTCTATTTTAATGCCTAAATATTTATATATTTAAACAGAAAAAGACAAATAATAAATCACATAGATATTAAGTGAAAGTATATGGTATCAAACTTCCAGCTTGTAGCATTTATCCTCCATTTATTCATCCAAATAGATTTTTTTTATTCAACTAACTTCTTTTCACTAATGAAAACTAAACTCTATTATAATTTTTTCATACACAAAATTCTCATCTCATCATTTAATTTTTTAAAACTTTCATACAAAATATAATAAATAATTCAACTTTTTCGAATCCAAATTCAACTTTTCTAAATCTCGAAATAATAATAATATTAAAAAATAATATTTTATTTATCTTTCAACTTTCATTTCAATAATAATAATATACTTTCTAGTACTTCATGCCATTTTTACCCTTTTTTTTAATTTTAATTTTATTTTTTTTATTTTTTTTGTTCCTCCACTTGTAGTTTTTTTTTGTTCTTTCTCTTTATGTCTGACCCGAAGTGAGGAGTTGCTAAATCAGACACAATATGGGGCAAGAGTTGTTCAAGAGTGGCGGGCAATGCTACGGTCGGTGGTCGTACGGCTGGCTTGTGTAATAGAGGCTGTTGTCCATGCATGAGCTGGGTGCTCATGCTGTCTGGGCTCGTGATGTCGATGCTTGCAGTGGGCCTACCGTTTGGGCTCATGACGATGCTTGTGATTCTATTGCTTTTGTTGTATTTTGTACTATAGTTTTTTGCTGTTTAATTATTAATAAAGAATAAATAGGCTATTGGACTTGGTGTCCATAGCAACACTGTCCCACACTTTGCCTCTCTAGAAGGATGGAGGGGGCTATTCAGTTATGTTTATGCAGAGCGCTTTTTATATTAGGATAGAGTTATATAGAAGTTAAGACAATATCTGCTACTATGTGTACGGGAATACTCGAGAGCATATGCCTAGTTTGGCTTTATATTTTGAATTTTTCTGTATTGATAAGTCACATTTGTAACTTCGGTTTATTGAATGAAATGAAGTTTGTTTCCATAAAAAAAAAAAATGTTAAGCCTAGAAATTTTCATTATGAAGTGTTTGGACAGATAAATACTTTCAATTCATCTTATTTTATTTTACTATTATAATTCTTTTAAAATTTTTATATAAAATATAATAAATAATTCAATTGTTTAAAATTTTAAATTAAATAATAATAACAGTAAAAAAATAATATTATAATAATATTTTATTTAACTTTTAACTTTAATCTAAAATCATTTCATCTCATCTCACTATCAAAATAATCGTTATATATATTGCTATTAAAAAAAAGGAAAAAAAAAAGAGATAAAAACGGAAAGATTAAAAAAAAGTAATAATAAATGTTCTCACGAGGCCGAGATCGACGGGGGCATGGTTTCAATGACTCACACCTAACTATATATTCACACGAAAGTAAGGTGATCATCTAGAAATGTCACGCCGACCGCCTCCCAATTAAATTTGTGGTGTGTGCGGTTCGGCACATTATACATTCGACTAGCCGACCGTCTCCTCCTAGCTTCCCACACCCAGTCAATAAAAATAGAAGAGCGTTTCGTCTAAAAACAATCTTACAAGGTAAATTTTAGAAAAATATATAGTATATATATATATTAAAAATAATGTTACTTTATCCTTTCATTTTGTCCACTTATTTTGACAGTTTATATGTTTATTATTTTTATTATTTTTATTTTCTGATTTAGAAATTGACTATTAGTGTATTGATATTTCTTTTATATTTTTTTAAAAAAATTAAAAGATGAATTTTAAATCTATTTTATAATAAAAGATATTTTACAATTTATCATAAGGTACTGAAATATGATACGTGCAACAACTAAGATTAAAGCTGAATCTAGCTCTACCCGTACGATCTTCATAGATCAAGCATTGGCGTTTACTTTGGAACGTACGACTAGAGAGCTTAGTTGGTTATATACATATCACGTGCCTTCATATATATTATACATATCAAATTATTATATTATTATAGTCAAGCAATGGAATCTGAGCAGAAGGTCAAGCAATGGCTCTATTTTATTGGTTGTATTGGAATTAGAGTGGTTATAATACATGCACGCTTCAACCTTCAATTACTAATTTACTTCATTATGGTAAATGTTTTAAAGGGACGGCCTGAGGTTCATGAAAGTACATATTCATTATAGAAAAACCGAAAGGATTAACGTGAAAGTTGCTCTTATGATTTGTTCCCTTTCAACTACTTTTATTTTACCAAAGGAAAAGACCCTCCATTTAAAATAGAGTTCTAAAAAGAGTTGTTCGCGGATCTCAAACAAATTGTCTTCTTCTTCCTATTCTCGGAGATATTATGACAAATTTTAAACCGTCACAAAAAATATGTATGTATGTGTGTATATATATATACGTTGCAGTGAGATAGTGCCTTCTTGTGTAAGGTAAGATATACCTCATGCATAAGGCATGTCAGTGACTCAGTGTCCAGCAATCTTTAGCCTAAGCTAATAATTGCGGACCATATTTATGTACGTGTATCAGGGAAAGCGGGAAAAGGATGAAAACGACACGTAGATAGGTTGTACAAATTGTACATCTTTCTATGTGGAAAACGAACATAAATGCTTCAACTACTTATTGAAGTCACCCTTGAGACGTGCGACCAAAGTGCATGTGACCATATCATGTATAAAGAACAGCTGTATTCTGATGCTAATAAACATATGCTGGTCAAGTCGTTATTTGTCATATGAGACCTAACATGGAGGTAACCTAATGACTTTGACAGCAAAAACTTCCCAGGTTTCAAGTCAATTTAGCTGATGAATTCATAGTGTGGAGTATAAACCACAATGGTCCACACTATCTTAAAAAAGATAATCAAGTAATAATATTAACTATAATATGATGAAATTGTGTAGAGGGGGGGGGGGGGGGGGGGGCATAGGGGTGGTGTGAAAACCACGCTTATTTTAGGTAGGAACACCCTGAATGGTAGCACCTTATTTCTTGAGATAAAGGGGCCGGGGTAGTGAGGGGAGATGGTTTTAGGTGAGGAAGGCGAGCAAGAGTAAGAGAATGCAATATTCAAGCGAGTAAAAACAAATGGGTGAGCAATAACCAAGGGCAAGCAACACGGGATAGCCAGCAATTTCACACATGATAGAGAGTGAGTCCAAGGGCAAGCAATATGCAATAGTGAACAAGGGGCAAGCAATGCACGATAGGAAGCAAGTCCAAGAGAGAGTAATACGCGATAGCGAGCAAGTCCGAGAGACTTAGTAGAATTTGACCAAGTGCTTGGGAGCATTCAAAGTGTTCACTCGGTACCTTTATTTCACCCAACACCTGGACAGTGGATGCTTGCGGTTCAACTACCCAACCTGCATCCAGAGCTATTAGTCATGTGAAAGAAAGCCCGTCCCATACCTCCACGCCAATCAATCTCAACACAAACTCTGTTTTCTAAAACCAAATCTCTCTCTCTCTCTCACACAATCCCTCGTTCAACCTCAAAAGCACCCCACACTTCCAGAAGTTCTAGACTCATGTGTGAGGATAGCAGTAGGACTAGCAGATCCAATGTGAAGTTCAGAGCATCAATGACCGGTTGATAAACATCATTGCTCGAGGTAAGTACCCTATTTGATACTTATAGTGGGTGAAAAGTGATTGTATCATATGCATACAATTTGTTCATTAAGCTCGAGAGATCCCTCCTCACAAAATCGTTTGCGGTGCATGGAAGAGTCAGATAACTCTGTGGAAGATATAACAAGATACATCGGTTCCTAGTTTTCCTGGCATAGCTTGGTTGCTCGACTAAATTCTAGATCGTGTAGGGTGTGGTTGGATTTTATTTCTCTCCTCTTGGCATTTAAGCTAGCGGGTCCAAGTCTTAGTAGTCCAATTGGTAGGGTCTAGTGGTGGCTGGCGTTCCTAATCTGATAATACTCGTCTGGTTTTAATATTTCCCTTCCCTTCGTGACCCAATGCTTGCATCCTAGGTTATTCCAACTTTTCTCTTTGAGTCCAATAAAAGGCAACCATATTACCCAACCTCCTCGTTCTGCACTCTTCTCTCTATCTCCATACCTACCTAGGAGTCAAAATAGATCGTTGTGCCACTCTCTTGCTTCGAGCCATGTCTATATTGGTTTTCATTTTATCCTTCTTCTCCCAAGTGGCTTCTTTAGTGTCGTGATTTCGCCAAAGCACCTTCACCAAAGGAATTTTCCGATTCCTAAGTTTTTGTTATTTCCAATCTAAAATTGAGCAAAAACTTATTCGTATGTCAAGTTGGGTTGTAATGAAATGTCCTCCAAATCTTCAGGGAGAAAATTACGGCAGCTAACTCTTAAGTTGTGGGTGCGTAATTTTGCTTGTGGTTTCTAAGTTGTTGAGAAGCACAGGCAACAACGTGTGGGCTAGGGGTATGTGGCATATCTTGGACTTGAGAAAAACCAATGGTATAATGTATATAAGCTCCAATTAGAAGAATGAAATAGAAGACAAGGCGTTGGGCTTCAAGGGTTGGGCTTTGGTTGGGCCAAAAGTGCAAGCCTTGGATGTGAACTTTGGAGTAGGTTATTATATGGACCTTATATCCAGATTTGTGGGGCCTATGCATGGACTCAAAGGCCTACTAGATTGGGTCATAATCTCAGGTCTTTCTTAGGTTGGGCCAACGGCCTTCACTCTTACTAAGTTAGACCCAATGGCCTTATGCTTACTAAGATGAGTCTAATATCTTAGGTCTAATAAGTTAGGCCTATACTTTTGTGTCCAATAAGTGAGGCCTAAAATCTTATGTCTTCCAAATTGGGACTAAGGCTTTCATTCTTACTAAGTTAGGCTCAATGGCTTTGTGTTTACATTGATCCTATTTTCTAGTGTCCTCCAAGAAAGGCTTAAAACTAAATTTATATCTCTCAAGTTGGGCCTATGGCTTTTTAACATCTTATTCTTAGCCCATCACATCCTTGGTACATTAGGACCCTAAAGTCTAAAGTCTTATATCCATCAAGTAGAGTTTAAAGTTTTATTGCCTCTTCTAAGCATTATACCCAAAAAACTTGGGCCCTTAGCAAACCACTCTTTGGGCCTTCTCCAATTCCATCAAATATTTAACCCAAATTAATTAATGTGACAACCTTCCAATATGCCATTTGTCATTCCTTTATAGGGCCTCTTGGCTTCTTATCCGCAAAATTGATAAAGCATCAAAAATTCTCCAAAATAATATTATTAAACCAATCAAGCTCCAAAAACTTCATTTTCCTCAAAATCAATATTGCACTAGAATCTTCTAATAATTTTACTAAACTCAAATTATACGGCCCTTTTGCCAACTCAAGCTCCAAAAATTTCCTTTCTTCAAAAATCACAATCTTATACTAGCTAGGATCATGGGTGCTAAGGCCAAGTCCTAATGGGCTTTTTAGGTGGACTGTTACACTGCAGTTGTTCTTTTAGTGGGAAGTGTTTTCCCCTTTGCTGTCCCCATGTTGGAAGCCAACAAAAGATTGTGATAGTGGTATACCAAATATTGAAAAATATCTTGTTTTAGTATCTGCATAGGCTTCTTAAGATAGACTATTGCTGTATTGTCCCTATTTTATTGTTATGCACCCATCACTTTTTGTTGTAATGATGGCTTGTGCTCTGATAATCCAGATTGGGATGGGAAAAAATCTTAGTGATTAAAGTTGTGGCTCGAGCAATTTTTTATGTTTGATTTTGCCATTCATTTATCTTGAATGAATGCCATCTACTTGGGTTATGTTCTTGGGCTTTCTAATAGGATCTTAGTACTTACGAAAATATAAGTGCGATTTGCTTTTTCCTATTTAGTGCATTTATGACAAGCAAGATGCAATTGTGTGTCAACTGTCAAGCAAGATTGGCTTTTTCCTTTGAAGTGCATTTATTCCAGTTCTACATATACAACTGCTTTTCGTGAATGTTGAAAGAGAGAAATCTTAGATTCAATCAGCTTCAAGCTGTAAAATGTGTCTTGAGTTCCGATTGGTGTTCTTCTTCTTTGGGGCAGGTTTGGAGCCTCAGATGAAACACAAAATTTTTATTTAATTTTATTTCATCTCATTTTATTATCAAACATAATTCAAATATAAAATTTTTAAACTAAAATTTTTCAAATTAATTATTACGACTTTTTCAAACTTTCAAATAAAAAATAATTCCAACTTCTCATATCCCAAACAAAAATAATATTATAAAACTATATTGTTACAATATTTTTTATTCAACTTTTTCTCCTATTTTTCAAAACTCAAAAAATACTTCACTAAAACTATTTCACTACTATTCACAAATTATTTTACTATTATTCAAAAAATTTTCATCTCATCTCATTATCTAAACCTCTCTTAAATATGTTCGACGGTTATTTATATGATCTCTTTTTGGTAGAGGACAAGTTGGAAAAACTTATTTGCATTAATGGGTCCCAGGTTTCTTGTTTCTATTGCATATATTGGTCCTGGAAATAAATAATTATTTTACTCTCATTTTCTTTATGTGCGGCCACCATAAATCACGTGCTTACTAACATGTATACCATTATATATATATATATATTTTTTTTTTCTCAGTTGAAATAGATCTTCAGTCAAGTGCACAACTCAAGTACGAGGTGCGTATGTCATCTTCTAATGCAGTTATTTCCCATTGAAGTTCAGTAGAACTTGGTACTTTTAAACATTATGTGCCAATTACTCTTCGGAGCATCTACTCTTTGCCAAGGAGCCCCCTCTCTCTGCATGTGTATGTGTTGAAGATTAATGGAGTTGCTGAGTTGGAGAACCAAGAAGCACAGTCACCCTCACCTACATTTGCATTGGATGGCAGGTCAACAAATAGGAGAACCAATTCTGTAAAGAAATAGGAGAAGAATTCTGAGCAATTAGTATTGTTTTTATGTATAGTTATGTCCTTTTCTGTTATTTGTTTCATTTTTTGTAAAAGCAATATCGGCAAGGTAGTGCTAGGTAGTGCATATAGAGGGAAAAACACTGCTGTTTTTCAATGAATATTTTCCCACACTTTATTGATGTAATAAGAGCTAACTTATATACACAGCTAGGAAAAACTATTTACAGCAATGTACTTCAATGAGGCTAAAACTATGCATCAGTTATAGATTTTTCTAAGTCAATGCAGTAGTTGCAAACATATACAAAATTGATTTTGAATGATCTTAGTTGATTGCAAGCTAGATGTGCTCTATTCTGTCTTGGCCTTGATTCTTGAAATTTGTCTTTATACGCCCCCGCAAAATTGAGCTTCCATAAGCAAGCCCGATCTTGTTTCTCAAGATTTTTGTCCTTTGTCTCAATAATGGCTTTATCAACAGGTCAACCAATTGATCTTGTGTATGAACATGTCAAACTTGAAGAGAACCACATTGAACAAGATCACGCACAAAATAGAGATCAATTTGTGTATGTTTCATTTGTGAATGTTGGACGGGATTTAAACTTAGGTGCGTAGCACCAAGATTATCACACATTAATAATGGGGCTGCTTTTAGTGGAAAACCCAACTCATGAAGAAGTCCAAGAAGCCACATTGTTTCGGACGCTGCATTTGCAAGGGCTTGGTATTCAGCTTCGATGGTAGGTCTTGCAACTACTCTTTGTTTCTTTGAGCTCCATGAAATTGGGTTTGGGCCTAAGAAGTTGATATATCTAGATGGCGAGGTTTGGTCATCAATATTTCCAGCCCAATTTGCATCGGAGTAGGTGATTAAAGTAGGAAGTCCAGATTTTGTGAGCTGTATACCATGAAAAATGGTTTGCTTTAAGTAGCGAAGAAGCCTTTTTGTTGCTGTGAAGTGAGTGGTGGTAGGCTTGTGCATGAATTGTGACAACTTGTTGACTGTGAATGAAATATCCGGACGCGTCAAAGAAAGATACCGCAAGCTGCCAATAATTCTTCTAAATTCTGTGCTATCCACATTTGTTGTGCCATCAATTAACTTGAAAGATTGAGTTGTTGAAAGAGGAGTTGAGACATCTTTGGCACCACTCATGTTGGTATTTGACAATAGCTCTCGAATGAATTTGTGTTGTGATAGAAAGAGCTCTGCCCGAGTAGATATAGATTCCACACCTAGGAAGAAATGAAGTAGACCCATATCCTTAAAGAGAAAAATGATCTCTCAGTTTCTTGATAATTGAGGCCACAAAGCTTTGGTTGTTTCCTATAATCACAAGGTCATCGACATATACCAAGAAATAACAAATGATAGAGTCCTTTCTATATATAAATAAGGATGAATCAGCTTTGGAATTTTCAAACCCAAGCTCAAGCAGTGCATTTTTTAGTGTAGTGTACCATGCCTGAGGGGCTTGTTTAAGTCCATATATTGCTTTTTGTAGCCTGCAAACATGATTGGGTTTAGATGGATCTTTGAACCTCGAGGGTTGCATCATATATACAGTCTCAGATAATGCACCATGTAAAAGGCAATATTAACGTCCATTTGCCTCAACTCCCAACTATTCACAACAACAATTGACAAAACTGTTCTAATTGTGGCTAGTTTAACTACTGAGCTGAAGGTCTCTTTGTAATCAAGCTCGGGATGCTGATTATAACCCTTTGCAACTAAACGGGGCTATGAATCGACCCACTGATCCATTAGATTTTCTCTTAACCCTGAACACCCACTTGCAACCCACTGGTTTATAGTTCAATGGGATTGGCACTAAGTCCCAAGTTCCATGTTTCATGAGAGCTGTAAGCTCATTTGACATAGCATCACGCCACTGTGGTTGAGATAAAGCCTGACTCACACTGGTTGGTTCAATGGTCTCAAGGAGAGGATGTTTAGACACGGTATTGAGTTGTTTGGGTTTAAAAATTTGGTTCATAGACTGAGTTGTCATTTGGCATTGATAGGTTTTGGGCATTAGGGTTTTGTGAGATTTCGACTTGTCCTAGGGTTTGTGCAACAGGTGAGGGGTGAGGAATTGATGGAACCAATGAGTTTGAATCATCCAGACAAGTATTTGGACTAGAGATATGAGATGAGGAATTCAAGTGCAAGGAATTATGACCTAGATTTTCAGATGAAATCTAAAGGGAAGAAGAAATAGGGTTAATGAGATTACCTAAGGAGGATGCGTCAACGGCGACTACACCTTCTAGAGTCATTGATGAGGGCATCAGTGTAGATGGCATTGACGAGGGCATGGGCATAACCTGGGCATCGAAGAATAGAGAAACATGGGTGTGTTTTGATATTTGGCTTTTCGGGTTTGTGGAAGACACAATGGGGGTACTTAGTTCATCGAATAGCATGTGCCAAGATATGTAAATCTTGTGAGTTTTGTAGGCACTTTGGGTTTAAGAGTAGCCAAGAAATACACAAGGTGTGTAGGGTCGGGTAAGTGGGTAACAAAGATACCCAAATTTTCTTAATTTGAGTTAATTTGGTCTTTGACCAAAAAGAGCATCAAAAGGAGAAAAGTTTTGAAGAAACGGAGTGGGTTGCCTATTGATTAGATAGGAGGCTGTTTGGAAAGCGTGAGGCCAATATGAAAAGCGTAGTGATGCATCATGGAGAAAAGTGAGACTTGTTTCGACGAGATGACAGCGACGATGCTCGGAAACACCATTTTGTTGTGAGGTGTGTGGGGCGGTGGTATAGTGACCAATACCATTGAGCAATAAAAAGGATTTTAAAGCAATGAATTCGCCACCATTATCAGAGTACAAGTTTTTTATTTTGGTTTAGAAGCATGTTTCTACAAATTTTTTGAAGTGAGGAAAAATTGTATACACCCCAGATTTTGTAGCCAATGGATAGAACCATAGGTATTTTGTGAAGTGGTCAACCAAAATAATGTAATAACGAGATCCGTCAATTCCAGTATAATGAGCGGGTCCCCAAACATCATTGTAAATAAGTTCAAGCGGTGCATGACTACAAATTTTTTGTTTTGGCAACGGGAAGGGAAAAATTCTTAACAAGATTTTGAACTATTCTAAGGGAAGGATGCACAAGATGCTTGTGCCACCCATCAATTGAGGTTTGTTCATGCACATTAGCAACCATTTTGGAGGGGGGGGGGGGAAACATCATTGATTCTGGAAAAGTGTAGACACCATTTTCACATTCTCCTCTTAGTAGAATCGCCCCCGTGATCTTGTCCTTCACAAAAAAAATGAAAGGGGTGAAATTCAACAACAACATTATTTTGTTTGGTAAGATGATGAACTGAAATTAAAATTTTGGAAAGGTTTGGAACACAAAGACTATCACACAAGATTGAGGTGCATTTGGGTGAGTGTAATTCCAAAGAACCAATGTGTGAGACAGTCAAACCTGAACCATCACCAAAAACCACCAACAGTTTTATCCTGCATAACCCACCAAAAACCTAAAAACTCAATGGAAACTCAAAAGTTTTATCATGTTAGGGCAACTCAAATGTGGAGAGAGAGATATATATACTTGGCGTCGGCAATGGCTGTTGGAGGGTGAAGTCTCGGTGAGTGCTATGGATGATGGGTTGTGGGCGATGGAGAACACAACAATCTTTGTGCAGGGTCTGGCAAAGAAAAGAAAGGTGGGAGGAAAGGGAAAGGGAGGAGAGAGAGGGGAAGGGAGACGGGGAACTCTCATTCTCATTATTAAAAAAAAAATTGACGTGGCACTATGACATATCAGTGTGTAGGATCTCTTTGTATTCCAACAGTTTCCTATCTATAATCCCCTGCTATGTTACTTTTCTGTCTTTTCCTTCTAAAACCTGCTTTGTAATTTTAGGAAGCATTTAGCAGAGCATTGTAGATCTTTTAGTTTAGGAAAAAAAACAAATCCTTTGTTTTTACACTTATCGAAACAGGTTATCCTATTTACCATGACGTGTAACCAACCACTCTTGCCAGCTTATGCTTGTCTTCTTTTTTTTCGTTTGATTTTTTCCTTTACTATCATGGTCTGCATGTTGGTTTTAGTTTGAGTACACTTGGCTACCTTTTTTTATTTTTTTAAAATTAATTTTATTTTATTTTATTTTATTTTTTTGACTACAAGAACTGATAGATTAAGGTCCAGTTTGGGTGCCCAAGCCATCTCATTTCTATCTCATCTCGGTTGTACGGTTCCAGAGTTTTGCCTATCCAAATGTTATAATTCATCTATTAAGTTTTGAAAACATCCACTTAAATAAACAGTAAATAAACAGTGTAAAATTGACAATGAACAGTGCAAAACAGTAAATGAACAATACAAATCTAAAGTGAAACAATTCAAAATCTCAAGAATTTAGGTACTCTATAAATACAGTGGGACCTCTACCTTTTTCAAATTCTAAAAAGTAAAAACTATTTCATCTCATCTCACTATCCAAACACACATTTTTTTACAAAGTACTATTGCATCTCATCTTAACTCAAAATTTTTACTACTATTCACAATATCTCATCTCATCTCATCTGAACTGGATAACCAAACAAAGATTTTTCCCATGAATTATTTGACAAGAAGGGAATGTAATTAGTTTATTTTCCTAATATGGAATGGCTTCGTATCAATTTCTTATATAGGGAGGCACATAAGATTGGGTTAAAATTAATTAAATCCCAAGATTGAAACTTGATAGGTGTTGCTCAACTTGTAAAAGAAATTATCTTTCAATAGAAATTCTGATCACACTAATATAAGTTCAAACCTTTTATGTTCTTTAAAGATGGGAATGGCTAACGTGCTTTCTATTTTGATTGATACATCATGCTGAAATTTGGTTGTTGTTTGTAGGAATGCAGACTGGTTTGAGGCTTGAATAAAGATAAATAATTTGAACATGCCATGGAAGAGAGAGAAAGTGTGTACGTGGAAGGTTCAAACTCCTTTAATTTTCAGGGCTGTGCTAGGGATGCTCTTTTACTCATTCAGTGCCTTTTTTTCCATGGTTTAGTACTCTGTTTTTTTCTTTTTCTTTTTTTTTGGTTTCGAACTACCTAGAAATTGTTGTCTGTATTCCAATATCTGAATTGTACTTGTGTTTTTTCCAATTGCTTGTTAAAAAGTATACCATAGAGAGGTTGACTGAGATTTACAGGATCTATTCTAGTTATTGTACTATTTTTTTATTGTTTTATAATCTATGAGCTTAGTGTATTTGTAATATATTGTTCACATTTTTCATGTATTTTAGATATAAGGGTGTGATACTGTTTTACTAATGTTATGATTTACTTTTTCCAGCAATAAAAGAATTTCTGTGAAAATATTTTACTTTTTCCAACCCCAGTTAACCATGGTTGGCATACTTTTTGCGATGAAATTTCACACTTTTTGGACAACATAAAAAATCACAGAAAATAAGAGTATTTCTGACATACATTTCGCTCGCGGGTTTAAGTACTATATTTTGCCACTGACTTCTCGAGAGGCACATATGATTTGAAGTGGCAGAAAAAAGTATAGTTGTTCAAAAAATATGTTGTAGTGAGCTAGATGTGCCTAGCTAACATACTGAGACATCGAACAATAGGATCTCACTCTCGAAAACATATAAAAATAACCTACTTGTCGTATTTGAGTTCCTCGCAACTACAAAACGTATAGTTCACAAAGACTCGCGATAATATTTTCATTATATTAATCTAATTAATATACATAGAATAATTTACATAGAATATAACTTGCGTATTAAATTATTGGAACGTCTAAAGTTCTAGTAATTTAACGACTGAAAAATAATTTATTTAATAAAATATCATTACAAAATGCAACTTTAATTATTATAAAGACATTAATCAGAAAAAATAATGGCTTTCGGGCAATTGCATGAGGAGAGAAATTAGCTTTTTTTTTTCCCCAAAAATTAAGGGTTGACTCCATGCTTTAATTTGCACGTGGATGTACGTTGCTGGAGTCACTCAGAGCAATTCTCATCAAATCCACAAGTTTTGTAGGTTTTATTTGAGTAATTAAATGCTAAAACAATGCCACCCCGCTCAGGGTCTCCTAGAACTAGGGAGTTTCATACACTCCCGAACGTACTCTCCTCCAAAAATAGAGAGGCCCCAAGAATAAATACTTCCTTGATTCACCAGTTGCTTGACACAAAGCTCAATTGAGACACGAAAATGGCAGAATCCAAATATTTCTTGCGTCAAATTGCATTTATCATCCTCTTGTTGTCCATTTCCTCTCCTTCATTTGCTCATAACAAAAGCACGACAACTACTACTCCTCCTCCTCCTTCAGGTTGTTGTGCCTGTCCTTCAGGTTCTCCTCCTCTACCTTCAGGTTCTCCCCCTCCTTTAAGTTCTTCCCCTCCTTCAGGTTCTCCTCCTCTTCTTTCAGATTCTCCCCCTCCTTCAAGTTCTCCTCCTCTTCCTTCAGGTTCTTCCCCTCCTTCAGGTTCTCTTCCTCCTTCTAGTTCTCCACCTCCTTCAGATTCTCCTCCTCTTCCTCCTTCAGGTTCTCCTCCTGTCCCTTCAGGTTCTTCCCCTCCTTCAGGTTCTGTTCCTCCTTCAAGTTCTTCCCCTCCTTCTAGTTCTCCCCCTCTTTCAGATTCCCCTCCTCTTCCTCCTTCCTCTCTTCCTCCTTCAGGTTCTCCTCCTACTCCTTCAGGTTCTCCCCCTCCTTCAGGTTCTCCTGCTCCTCCTTCCGGTTCTCTCCCTCCGTCAAGTTCTCCTCCTCCTTCAGGTTCTCCTGCTCCTCCTTCAGGTTCACTCCCTCCATCAGGTTCTCCTACTCATCCTTCAGGTTCTCTCCCTCCATTAGGTTCTCCTCCTCCTTCAGGTTCGTCACCTCCTTCAAGTTTACAAATTGATTTCCAAAATTGCTTCTCTAGGATTTTTGCTTTTGGAGATTCGTACACAGACACCGGAAATGCTCAGTTAATGGGAGGATTGGAATCCTTCATTTTCCAACAGATTTCACGTTTCACATCGAGTCAGTTACCTGGTTATAGACTATGTAATGGACGCTTAGTCATTGATTTCCTATGTGAAGCTCTCTCCATACCCACCTTGCGACCCTATGCAGATTCTTCTGCAGAATTCTCAAAAGGTGTGAACTTTGCAATCGCCGGATCGACGGCGCTCTCACAGGACTTCTACAGTCAGTTTAATAAACGTGATTCATTGATGTGGAAGGGGAATCCAGAGAGTTGCGACACTCAAATAAATTGGTTCCAAAAGTTTATTGCAGAGAGAGGATGCAAGGGGATGCATGAGGAGGCATGCAGGGGAGAGATGGCGAATTCACTCTTCTGGATCGGTGAGATGGGTGGCAATGATTATGCTCGCCTTTATAGCTCTCATTTTGTCCATAAGCTAGTAATAAAACAAGCTGTTGGACATGTCCACAAACTTTTGAGGGTAAGCATAAGCCTTATGTGTTGTACCAAGGATGGTCCTAAAACTGATTGTCTTATTAAGTGGGCTTGCAAATAAATGTTATCCTTAGTTAAAAGACCAATTGCATTGAAAATTCCCACAAATAAATAGTAAGCATTTGCATGCCTTAATATATATATATATATACACACACATACACACACATAAATATTTGGGGTTGCCATGGAAGGTCTCCTCAAGTTTTATCCTTGGTTGAAAGCTCTAACTAAGCCTGTTTTCTTTGACAGATAATATTGGACAAAGGTGCAAGGTTTATTGTGGTTCAAGGGCTACCACCAGCAGGATGCCAACCATTGCACTTGTCATTTTGTTCGTTGAAGGACCGTGATCAATACGGTTGCTCAAATATAGCAAACTCGTTGATAATGGCACACAACGAACTTCTACAACTGAAGTTGGAAGAACTACGAAGAAAATATAGCAATGCTATGATCATATATGCTGATTATTGGAAAGCATATCAAACCATACTGACAAATTATAGAAGTTACCAATTTGAACAACCTTTCGCTGTATGCTGTGGAGCTGGGGGTGGACAATTTAACTTTGACTTGCACAGCTTATGTGGATCTGCAGGCACATCCACCTGCAAGGATGCCAACAAGTATATTAACTGGGATGGGATTCACTTGACAGAAGCCATGCATAAACATGTTTCTGATCTCTTCTTCCACAAAGACCATTGTCGACCATCCTTTGCTGAGCTAATTATGAAGAAGAAACAGATGATGATGGGATCTAGTCCATAAAAGCGATGATATATGTAGCTAGCTGATCTTTTTTCAGTTGAGGCTTACATAAACCATATAATGATCAGGAAGAATAAAGGCATTTTAGATGCTTCACACCAATTGTAGCTAGGTTCATAATCAAGCTCCGAATGAATGGATTCAGAGAGCGGATAACTTTTATTAGTTTTAGACAGTTTACAACCATCTGTCTAACTTTGTTCTATATGTTATTTTGACTCAATATGATAATGAGGTTTCTTTCAGTTTGTAAGTTTACTTTTGTGGGATCTTTTTGTGGCTAAAGCATTTCTATTTTCATATTTGACCTATAAAACGGTTTTATTTAATTTCTATATATAACGTATTTACTATCTTGTAGTCCCTTCAAATTAATTTCTTTACACCCAACAATCATAGCCACACTTATTTTTATGGTTCCTTTCTATGTTGGAAGACAATAAACACATAAATCCATTATAACAACCGGATTACTAATGGTGTAACAATACCCAATGGCAGAACCACCTTATAGCTAGGTAGCTAAAAAAGTTCTACCCTTATGTACTCTCCAAATTTTTTAAAAATTTGTATATACATAAAAATGACTCTATCCAATATATGACCAAAAACTTTATTTAATTTCTATATATCATGTATCACTGTCCATTTGTGACAGTCAATTTCTATCACATAAAGTACATTTGAACGTGAACGGGACTGACTAACATTCAAATATTACTTTTTCTAAAGCTCGATTATATTAGTTCAGACGTGTTCGAATACATTAATAAATACATTTGCATGTATTCCTTGTTCAAACATTTGAAATGTGATGTCAGAATTTTAAATTCAAATGTTAGTTATTAGTAGTTGAGATGTGAAGATATATACGTTCAGAAGGTTAGAAGGGTATCCTTCGTCTAACTGTTTGAAATGTGAAGCTCGAATGATACAATAATTTAAGTTCGAATGTCTATTTTTCATTAGTTCAGATGGCCATGGACACATTTGCACGTTCGTGAACTTTAATGTTCGAACATAATATTGTATGTGCGAATGTTGTTTCAAACATGTGAGGTTTACAATCAAATGTAAAGTCAATCTGAATTAATAAATCGATAAAATTAAATATCACACTAATTAAATTTAAATTATATCTTACACAAATAAAAGACAATGTCTGAAAATGTTTGAGACTGATGGTACAAAATAAAATAAAACTTACTTGATAGCATCTTGTTTCAAACATAACTTCAAGTTCATTTATTCTTCTTTCCCTGACCATTGCGATCCTGCTGCTATGATATAACATAATCCATCTAGATCAACATCTCCCACTGTATTTGTTCTTGAACTTTAATGATTATTCCTCCGTCTTGGTCTCTTTTCTACTCCTAAAGACGCGTCTCTAAATCTGATTGTTGAGACATGAGATCCTGATCTAACGCTTGCTGTCTCAAATTCGTTTGCTCAATCTCTTCACATGCAGCTTCCAAATCATTGGTAAGATTATTCACTTCTCAACCTGGGATCGTAGAGGACGAACTGACATGCTAGAAGAAACATCCAATCCCTTTGACAAAACCAAATTTAATCCCAAAGACCAGGGTAAAAATGGTCGTGTAACTAGGAGTAGATTCCTTAGAGGTAGACTGCATGTGGCGCCCCCAAAATCCCCACGTACCAACACGGGGAAATTGAGACGTCCGGATGATGACATCCCGGGTCACCACCCTAACGAAGAGTGCCAAGTGTGTGCAAGCGACAAATGTGCACAAGAAGATACGCAGCGGATAGCAAAGTCAAATACTAAGTACCAGAATTTTTTCTTAAATAAAATACAAACGGTTCAAAGGTACATAATAAAAATATTACAAGATATTAATATTGTTTCAAACCAAACATAAAGCATGAACTCCAACTTAGATCTCCGGCGGAGCCGCATCCTCGGGCTCAGCCTCCTCCTCCTCCTCGAACACTGCATCAAAATCTACGGTACCAAAAATGGTGCCGCAGGTAAGTAAAATCCAAACACCACTAGATAAAAGCATATTAAACTCAAACAATATGCACGAATAAATGCCAATGCATAAAACTCCCAAACCATATTTTTTCCCACGCACACCAAAAACCCATTAGGCTTAAAAACATAACCTTTAAAACCAAGTCTCGCCATTATCCCAGATAATGGCCCAAACCACCATTTTCCCAGAAAATGGATCACAAGACCATCGCCATTTTCCCAGAAAATGGCCCATATCCGAAAACCATGAAAATCAACCAATTATGCATGCACCATGATCTCCCCTAGGGATCATCCGCACACTCTGGCTCTGTGCCACACCGCAGGTAACGTCTACGCGTGTGACACCTACACGAGTGATGCCCAGACTCGCGCCTCCACCTTGCGCGTACCTGGCCAGGCCATCCTCTAGTCCCCGCCACTAAAAGGACCACGGAGTCGACACGACAGCGTTACCGTATCGTGCGATCCGGTCGTCGCCCGGCGACAACCCAGGGGATGTCACTCAGTATTATCCACTCCCGAGTGACCAGAGGAGCTCCACCGAGATAATAACCCATCCCGGCTTGGGCTCGTGATACGCACACTCCCAAAAACCATTTACGCCAATAAAACATGATTTTATCCAATAAAATAAAATACAAGTGCATGCATCATGTAAATGCCAATTTCAATGCTCGACAAATAAATTCAACCATAGCACAACAAATCAAGCAACTCCGTCCTCCATCCATCCGACCCCCGAACTCCTCGGACTCAGTCCGGAATCAGCGAACCAACCAAATAATTTATTGAAAGAGTAAAATACATTTAAATCTAAAAGTAGCGTTTGGAAAATACTTACAGCGCTATATAGGATTTTTAGAAGGTTCGGCGCGAAGCGAACGGCGATGCGAAAGCAACGTAACAGTGCAAATGCACTGTTCCCGTGGGTCGCAAAATACCCACTTTTGACCGGGGACAAACCAAGACACCAAATTGATAGGGAATGGTCTAGAGATGTTTATGAAGCTAGTGGAAGTGAGTTTTGGCCGTGGGTGGCGGCGAAAACGCCGGTAGGGGCGGAAAAAGGGCAAATCGGAGTTGAGCTCGTGGGAGCCGCTCCGGTGACCGTTTGAGGCCGGGGATGGGTGGGTTAGGTCGGCAAGGAGTAGGGGAAGAAGTGGTGAAGAGGTGGTGGCCGGAGGTGGAGCGACGGCGGCGGATCGGGCCTCAAGCCGTGCGGCTTGTTGGGCTTTTTCCGGCCAAACGGCCGGCCGGTTGGGGCTGGGAGTCGGAGGGGATGATCACCGGCCGGAGGGGAGTCGACCGGCAGGGGTGGCGTCGGGCACGACGCCGGCGAACGGCGGGCCTGGGCGGGAAGGCTTTCCGGCGTGGGTGAGGAGAGAGAGAGAAAGAGAGGGACGCGGGGAGAGAGAGAGAGAGCCGAACGGGAGAGGGAAAAAAAGGAAAAAGAAAAAAGAAAAAAGGAAAAAAGAAAAAGAAGAGGAAAAGAAAAGATGAAGGAAATTAATGAGGTCCAGTCCTCACGTCGGAAGTCCAAAAACTGATCAGCCGAAAACGGTAAAAACATAAAACGATTAAAATAAATTAACACTACATCAAATAAATAAATAAACACCAATAAAATATTTTAAACACATCAATAAGCTAAAATAAAATAAATAACTAGTAAAAACCAATTATTTAAATTTTTAAAACCAAAAACAAGCCAAAATAAATTAAATCACAATTTAAATCCAACAGCCAATAAAATCCATTTAAAACTCGATAATTTAAAATAAAAGCACTATAAAATATTTAATTAAATTAAAATATTCCTTCAGTGAAAATACACATAAAAGCGGGTCATCATACTGCAACTCAATCATTTTCTCCTACAAGAATTGTAAAACCTACAATAAATAATAAACAAATAAGAAATGGTAAAAAAACTTGCAGAACAAATTATATCTATAATGGCATAATGCCTTATTGTTGGTTTTGACTTGCATAATTATCTTTGGCTACAAGATCAATCCACTTGTAGTTGGCATTAGTATGGGTTGTACCACGCACATTATCAGAGTACCCACAATTTTGATAAAACGCACCATTCAAAATCATGTGTATGTGCTTGTGTTGCATTTATGAATCATTTACGTACAATACGATAACTATATATGTAGCACCTTGCCATAAATTCAATGGATGAATATTCAAAGGATGAATTTCTTTAAGTTTTAGGAATGTCATGAAAATCACAGAATCGTCTCACGAATCGAGTAATCACCAAATTTTAGTCTATCAGCATAATCAATTTCTTACTCACTTTCGTGCCAGAAATATGGTTTTATTTATTTGAGGTACGTAGTAGTTTCAGATTGAGAAATTGTTTGTGCCATTATCTTAAATGAATATGTAGGATTTTTCAGTACAATAATATTTTTTTAATTTTTTGGAGCAGAGTTGTTCGAAAACACCTTATATGACTCCCCCTAGCCCCCATTTTGGATTGGACGGTGACTGATACGTCGGGACATGTAACTCAAGGCTACATAGCCCTCGTACATGATAGATAAGATGTAATGTATGTATTAATCTAGCAGTATGCAATAATTCACAATGGAAAAATTCCTTTACTACATAGGTCTAGTGGTAATGTAATAATCATGGTATCAAAGTGTAAGCATCCCTTTTCATTCTTGGTTCTTAAATATATAACATATCATTTGAGCTCTGGTGCTTGGTCATTCACATTACAAAACATATCTTGGAGCTCAAGGCCTCATTCATTTCATAAACATATATGGTTGGATACCTCACGGCTTTCTTATGCACTGTGTGTTCCCTGCTAGTTATTGCATCAACCAATGACCCACTTGACTTGACTGAGGTGAATACATCATATTCTTAAACATACTTATTATGGTAGTTCACATTTTCACCTTTACCATATGGCACCTACTAGCTTTTTGGTCCAACCACCCCACTCTGATATCCTCCCCTTTAGGATCCATTCAACATCTGTCAACTGTGCTTCATCGTCTCTGGAGCTACCACTCTATTTTAAACACTCCAGAGTAAATAAAAGAGTTCCTGTAGAGCATTCCCCCTTCCTAATAATTGGGGTATTGATAAAACGTTCATTGACTCTTTTCTTTTGAAGGCAATGCACAAACCTAATGCATGTGACATAGACTTATGATACTTTGCTCTTTTCATTCATCATGTAATTATGTATGCCAAGACTCATGTAAATCATATGATATGTAATCTTGCGCAACAATGCACATTCCACATTATGGCTTGAAAGTATTAGAACATGCGATTATTTTTACTTACTCAATAAAACAATGACATTCAATGAGTAACTAGGAATAAAAAAATTGTACCACTTCAAGTACTATACATGGCTGAAACATTCAAGTGCTTCTAACATATTCGGTAATGCATCAATAACCAATATAGCAACATAAACATCATGTAGATCTAAATAGTAGATGTAACATTACAAATTATTTCCATGGTAAAACCGAATAGCAAACATCATGATAATATTAAAGAAATAACATGGCAACATATATTTAGATGAAACCGAATACATAGCATGATAAGATATGTCATCCAATCATATAACAAAAAATGCAAATTCCCACGTCATATACATATATTATCCAAGAGTAAGTTGAAGGTCTACTTACAAAAATTTCGACAATAAAAAATGAGCAAGCTAAAAAATACATATCAATATTCATTAGACATGGTCATCCAAAACCCTAATTCTTGTATGTGAGTGTGTGTTATGTTCTTGGCTTATGAAACTTATTTCCAAGACAAGAAATGCTTTCTAAAATTCGAACTCCCCTTCTTCTGAAGTCCAAAACTCATGTGGAAACAAAACCCTGGCTTACACAAGTGTTAAGGTCATGGCTTTCATTCCTCTCAAAGCCATCACACCTATGTGCTTAAGGCAAGTGGGGGTTCGGGTCTCCATATTTTGAAAAAAAAAACCCTAGCCTTCCTGAGGGTGTGTGTATTTGTGCACATGTGCCAGTGAAAAACTCTTATCAATCCGAAACCCTCTTCTTGTTTTCTTTCTTTGGTCGTGTGTGTGAGAAATGGGAGGATGGTTCTCACCTTGTATGGCCTTCCTGCTTGGATGGTATCTCTATCCCTTGGTGTACTTAGAATGGTGATTGGAAGAAGGTGGTAGCGGTGTGGGTGGTGTTTGGGTTGAGAGAAAGTAGTAGAAAGTGAGAGAGTAGTATAACATAGTGACTCAAGAAAGAACTTCACCAAGTGACCAAATGACTCAACAATTTTGACTCCTCCCCTTTGTATAGGCATGTAATCCCTCCTTGGAAAACCAAAACCTTTGTGCATAGATGCCACATGGCTTCCTAGCTGTGTGCTTCTTCCCCTTCCTTATGATGGATTGTGTTGGAAATCAAACATGGCTTTTTGGACAAGTGGCATGTGCCTTCTCAAAACTGAAACCCTATTCCTCTTGTCCCCTTCTTCATGTGTCTAGGTTCATTGAATCTAGTGGCAAAAGAGTCATTTTTAAACCCTAATCATCTTCAAACCACTACACGTATGCATACTTACCAAGTGGCAAGTGACATGTGTGTGTGTGTGGTTGCCGAAATGCCCTCCATCTTCCCAAGAAGATCTCCCCTTCTACAATGGTCTTGGGCATTTTGTGATAGGTCCTTAGTGGGTGGCAAGCACAATTCCCTTACCCTAACCATCTACCTCATGTCTTCCCTTCACAAAATTCTTCTAGAAGCCTCGGTAGGTGTGTAGGTCACATCTCCAAGCAAAACTTTCCCTCTTCCCGATGGCCTTCTTTCTAGGGTTTGGTATGCAAGTGACAAGTGTCATTTTCTTGAGGGAAAATGGGGTGGCCGAAACCTAGGAACGAGGTTTTCACCCCTTCCTAATGCCACTCTTCCTCATCTGCATCATTACATCATGCATGGGTGACACTTGGCAACTTCTTCTTGAAACTAAAAATCCAACTCTAGTGTGTTGTTGTCTTTTGGCTTTTCCCTAGGCACCACTTCCCCATGTACCTCATCATTCCCTTCTTCTAGAAGTCCTCTAGACTAGTGACAAGTGTCAAAAAGTGTTTCTCAACAAACAATTCCTCTGCATGCATGACAAGTGGTAGAAGGTAGGTGAGAAGTCCTTTGATAGGCATGTGGGGCTTCTTAGGTCACCAAACCATAAAATCTCTCACCCCATTTCCCCATATCACATCTAGGTTCATTGCTCCTAGTATCGGACACAAGTAGATGACAAGTGGCACTAAGTAATGGGCTGGGCATGTGCCCTAAGGTCCTCTAGGGTTTCTAAACCCTAAATCTATGTTAAGACTGAATTGCATGGGCCTTGTGGGCGTCCCTTGTGGGCTTAGATGCATAGTGCATCAAGTTCAAATTTTCTAAGTGTTTTCTACCATCTTGCATGGCCTAAACTATGAGTGAAGACTGGCTTATCATTCCTTTTGATTTAATCGAGGCACTTAGGAGTTGAAATTTGTGAAACTAATTGCGCTATTAGGTTCATAGGGTTATTTAAAATTTCATGGTGCAATGTTATTTTCACCATTTTCGAAGTGAATAGAAACTTCTGTGATAGAGTGTAGTAGTCAGTCTGATTGGTTTTCAAATCACAATGTGGATTATCCAAATCAATCTATAGAAGTTTTATTTAGTCACCTAGCAAGATCTTAACCATACTGGGTGAATAGTATAGGACACTTGATACCAAAAGGAACTATGAGATGGAAATGTCATCATGCCACCTAAGTCAAACACTAGTCCATTTTTATGCAAAAACAAAAAGGGTTTCAACCTAAGTGAAATTCTAAATCTTTGAAATCCAATTGAAACCCAAAAACTTTGGTGAAAATAGAAACCTTGAAAGGTTTTCCCAAACCCCAAATGGTTACCCCAAACCTTAAATGTTGGCCAGTTTTAGCTTAGTGTTTAATTACTTGATTAAATCACTTTCATACACTATTAACCATTCAAATTTATGTCATTACACCCTTATTTATTATCTTATAACTTGGTAGATTTATTAGGCCAATAAATTTGGATTTGTGCTTGTTAGAGACTGAAACCCCAAATCAAACCCTAAATGAGGCCTAATTGGTTTAGGCCCATTAAGGCCCATCAAAAAGCTCCACCGAAGCATGGCTTCTCAAGAAAGTTTACCCCTATGACCCCACTATCGTAGGGGTACTTTCACTGCCTATGTTAAACCACATAGTGGCTGATGGGAGGTTAATCAGCCACCTCAACACCACCTTTCACATAGAAGATTCCTTAGTTAAAAACCATGTGTTGTTGGCCACTGTTTTGCCCATGGTTTAAGTTGAAAAAATCACCCTTAAATGGTCACCCTCACATCCCCTCTCGGCCCTCCAGACTTACATAAGGCTTCCATTGGTTGTTCTTCATGGTTTTGTCACTTTCACTTTTCTTTCTTGGAGAAATTCTAAGGCATTTGAACAACAAACAAGAAACCAACCATTCAAATCTTCACATGTACTATGCATGGCCGAAACATGCAAACTCTAGTATGCATGGATATTTGTTTTATACCCTTATATCTTCAAACACATATTGATAACATCTCATCCATGTCATGGCCGAAATATGTCAACACTTGAAATACCCATTACACAATCTTTTCATGAACTTAGAATCTTCTAATGCATTTGGTGGGACATTTTCAATGAACATACATGTATAGTCGAATCATGCAAGTGAATATAAATATGAGAAAGAAGTTATTTCTTGGGCTTGAACCTCTAATGGATTCAGTTATGCATCAAGTATTCACAAACATTTTAAGACAAGCAAGTTTGTACCCTAAATGTGGCATCACATCTCATTTTCTAATATAAATCAAATAATAACAAACCAATTCAATAGCATGGCAAGCAAACAATTAAGAAAGCTAATATAGGACATGATAAAGTATCATCACCTCAAATACAACATACAAACAAACAACCAAACGAGTTTACATAACATATACGTAGAATATCCGAGAGTAAGTTAGAGATTTACTTACAAAAATCCAATGTCTAATAAAATAAAGAAGCTGAAAAAATATAGTAATATAGTCATGAGAACTAAACCCTAAACTGTGCATGAATGAGTGAGTGAGTGCTCTAGGTGTTTCTTCGAGACAAGAAAAACCCTAATCTTCAAGGTTATCCCATAGGTCCAAAACTTCTAAAGAATAAAACCCTAGTTTTTCCAAAAATATGCATTGAACGTGGCCTTCCTTTCCTTCCAAAAGTATTCATCCTCAAAACTTAACCAAAAGATGGTTCGAATTCTCACTCTTAGAAGAAGAACCCTAAGCATTCTAGAGGTATGTGTGTGTGCTCTTGTAGAAAATTACCCCAAAACTGAAAGCATTCACCTTTCTTTGGTTGTGTGTGTGTACATTTGTTCATGAAGAACATATAGGAAAAATTAAAGCATCCATTCTCTTGGCCGTGTGTGAGAAACTAGAAAATAGATGGTTGGTTCTTCCTTACCTCGAGGCTTCCCTTGATGAAAGATTATTCTAGTATTTGCAAACACTGAGAACAAAGTGGATAGAAGGTGGCGTGAATGGTGTTTGGATAAAGAGAAAATGGTAGAGTAGAAAGAAAGTGAGTGACCAAAATTCTAAGTTTGTCTTCAAAAGTCCTAAAAAGACTCTTGGTCTTTCAGTTCCCTCTTCTTATAGGCATGTTCTCTCTCCTCTAGAAAACTGAAACTTGGTGCATGGATGCCAAATGACATCATCGTTGTATGACTCTTCCCCTTCCTTCATCATGAGATTGTGTTGGGAACAAGAACCAAATCCTTTGTACAAGTGGCATGTAAGACCTCCAAACTGAAACCCTAGTTCCATTTTTTCCCTTATTAAAGTGTCTAGGTCCATTGTATCAAGTGGTAAAAGGGTAAATTCCAAAACCCTAAATCTTCTACCCGTGTGCATACTTGCCAAGTGGCAAGTGAAGTGTGTGAGGGAGGTGGCGACCAAAACCCTTCAACTCCCAAGGTGGCCCTTCGTCTATCCAAAGTCATGGAGTAATGTGATTGGGTAATGTGGGTGGTTAGCACATTTTCCAAGTGTCGTCCATCCAAAAAGATTTCCCACCATGATCCTTTTAGAACCCTTAGGCATGTGGCCCTTCATTTTTCCAAGTAGATTTCACCCCTTCCTAAGGCAAAACCCTTCACCTTCTATCTTACATACATGACACATGGCAATTCCTTCTAGAAACCAAAATTCTCTCTCTTCCATGGTTGCTGTGCATTGTCCCTTAGTCTTCCCTAGGCTCCACTTTCTATAATCTCATCATTTCCCTTATAGAAACCTCCTTCTATTAGTGACAAGTGTCACAACACGGTTCCTTACAAGCAAGCCTTCTTGCATGAATGACGCATGGCAAAAAGGTGGGTGGTCCCCTAGGGTAGGCGTGCAAGACCAAGACCCTAGACTCTCTCACCTCTCTTCCCTCAATTTAGTCCAAATTCAGCGAGTTTTAGTTGTAGGTTCCATTGGATGATATGTGACGTCTAAATAATTGGGTTGAGCATGTGCCCTAGCTCTATTGGGCTTCAACCCCTAATTCTCCTATAGATGCCTAATCAGATATGGGCTTGGGCCTTCCTCAAGGCTTTAGATACCTAGTGTACCAAGCCTAATCTCTAATTGGGTTACTCCACCTTGCTTGGACGAAATAATACACCAAAAATAACTAAGAGGCTTAACTTAATCCTGGTTGTTACACCATGTGTTAGAATCAGGAGGACTCCTGGAGGATCATCTGACAAGGTAGACTATACCGTAACACAACCACGAGGTGCTTAGGACATCGATGCTCTAGTTTTTGGATATGATTATGGCTATCTTGACTAAGTTGCATGAATTACTCCTTAGGCTAGCCTAGTCGTTATTATATTAGTTTATTATGTACATGAGGAGCCCCATCTCCAATACTAATGACGTTACAAACATTTTGGACAAGTACTGTAACTTTTGGATGCCAGTCATTTTATGTTTATGAAGTATACATATGTTAATTAATGATATGTTATATTTGGTGCACAATACTACACAAGAAAAAAAATTATCTGCTTCAAAGATTACATATTGTTAGATGCATGCTAGGTACATTATATCTTTATCTGTCATGAACGAGGACAGACAGCCTTGTGTTGTGGGTCCTAATCCTTCAAAGTCTACCAAATCCCAAATGGAATCTAGTTACATAAGGGACTTTGTTTTGGTTTCTAGTGTATGAATGAGGTATTGTCTAGAGATTAATCTTAGGATGGACTTGTTTTGTTGTTGCATTATATATGTATATCTTGAGTTGTTGACTATAGAGTACAAGTTATAGGTAAAAGATTCGTGTAGCCTCTTTTTTTAAGCCCTTAACATGTAGGTGATGTTGCTTAACCACCAAACCATTAAGAGAAATGTAGTTTCGGTTAACCTCGACCTTTATAACTTTTGTATGCTTTTATTGTTAATGTTCTACAAACATCTCTGGTTAGGACTTTATGAATGATTTCATGCTTATGGGTCAAATGATACAAGTTTATCTTGAGGACTACACATTAGAAATTAAAGTTTCTAAAGTGAATATAATACTCTTTATGGGGGGCTTAATCTTAGCTTAAACTTGAGAATTAGAAAAATGGAGTTTCATAAAGAGTTAAGGGCTAAAATGAAAATGGCGAGATTCGAATACTTCATATAGTATTTTTATTATATGATCGTTTAAATGATTGTTTACTTAGCACATTAAGGCATAGACGAGGAGCTCTAGAGAAACTGCATCAAGGAAAGTTGTAAGTTATCTTTGAACTCATTTTGTGATATTTTGTGAATGACTAATTATTAACTGTTGGAGTAAGCCTAATAGAATTATATCATCTTGCTATTAAGTTTATTGTTTACCATAGGCATGGCATCATTGCATAAAGTGTGATGCCCCCAGATTCTATTTAGAATCGGACAAATATTTAAAGCGTTAGGACATGCAACACAAAGTTACCTGTCCCCATTCATGACATATAAGATGTAATATTCTTAACATGCATATAGCATTATGCAAAATTCGCAATGGATATTTTTTTTTTGAGCAATACTATGCACCAAACTTATAGTATCCCAAATAGTTAAATCGTAATCCAAGTATACTTAACAAAATAACCATCCACAATTTCAGTATGAGTCTCAGAAGACTGTAATCTCAAAAACACGGAAGGCCAGACTCCATATTTATATTACCAAAATACACTACTGAGGAAGTTCATCGAGTAACTTATGTAACTCGACTAACAAGGCCAGAATACTGTCCAAAAACTAACTATGGAAGTTGTAAGCTCTGTGTCATGTCTGCAGCATCTAGTCAAACTCCTTCAGTCTACCAATGTTCGCTCCCTGCTCTAATCCTAACACATCACCTACCATTCGGGGAGAATGGTAGTTGGAACTACCACGGTGAGATTTGATTACAAATCTCAGTAAGTTAACAGGAAACTCCCACACAAGTTAATGATGCATGCATGTCAGTAAAAACATAAATGCATAATAAAAGTCGTAAGTAATCATAGCATAACTTGACACATAGCATGACATAATTGACATAACTTAAATTGAAATGTGAACTGAACTTGAACTTATAATATAACATGGGCTAGCAACATAACATGAACGTGAACTTGAAATATAACATGGACTTGAATCATAGCATAAACATGAACATACATAGCATAAACATGAACTTGAATTTAACATAAACCTGAGCATAACATGACATAAACGTGAACTTGAGACATAATGTAAATATGAACATAACATAACATGAACATGAACTTAACATAACATGTACATGAATATAACATGACATGAATGTGAACTTGAAATATAACGTGAACATGAACATAAAATAACATGAACGTAAGCTTGAACATAACATAAACGTGAACATAACATGATATGAACATGAACTTGAAACTTAACGTAAACATGAAAATAACATGTACGTGAACATAACATAACATAACATGAACTTGATCTGAAACTTATTATTATCTCATGGGGTCTCCATGATTGCTTATTCTTATCTCATGGGGTTACCATGATTACTTATTCTTAACTTCTTGACATGAACTTGGAATCTTATTCAATAGACTTAATTAATAACATGACCATATGGGTACTACACGGGTCCCCTTGAGCCATGTGTCCCTGCCGATTACCGCATCAAAATACAGGTATCTACACCAGCTGTGAATGCATTTATACGTACTCCACAGTTGTTGTAGCCCCACGTATTCTACATGTCACAATTGTTGTATCTCACATAGTGTATGCTTCACAGTTGTTGTGGCCCCATACTTCATGCTCCACTGTTGTTGTGGTACCATAAATTTTTTGTGCCACACTTGCTATGAATACACGTAGAATAAAATATGGCTCCATCGGCGTTAGTGCCCGGTGCACTCCGGTGACCAGCTAGTTAGGCCCCATTCGCAACCTGTTGACTGTACTTCATCAACCTAGGAAATTTCACACCTATTTAGATACTCCGGCATGAACAAAGGAGTTTCACTAGAATATTAACCCATACTAGCACTTAGGGTTCTTATTGACATGAATAATTTAACTTGAATGTGATCTGAAACTTGACTTAACATAAACTTGATTTGACTTCTTTACTTAACATGACATACTTGCAATGGTGAATATTACATGATATGACATATATGTAACATATGGCATACTTATAACATATAGCAATATATGACAAAATAGATTGTGTAATAAATAAATATTCATGACAGAATAAATCATGCATAAAGATAAACATGTAATGACGTGGCATGACATGACATATATGATAACATACATACATAAATTGTAGTTCCCTTACCCATCATACATACACAGTAAACTGATAGTAATTTAGAAGCTAACTTATCTCGATCGTCGCATTCTACGTAAATAAAGTGCAAAACACGAGAACTGTAAGAGGGTATTCTAAAAGTTAGAAATTTAATTACTAACAATTAGAAATGTGTAAAAGAGACAACTTAGAGTAAAATTACCATTTTACCCCTAACTTAAGAATTTCACATCCTAACTCCAACAATTTCCAAAATTTGCATTCCTCATGTAAATTTTGTCCTAAAGTCAAATATCGACATGGAAAAATTTAAAACAAATCACAACTAAATAAAACACACTATGGCCGAAACATCCATAGGCCATTTGTCTTGATTTTTGTTGCAATTTCTTCCAACTTCAAAACTCATGCTTAAACCAAATTTTGCAACAAAGATCTTCCTATCCTACGTTTGAAACCATACTTAAAACATCCATTTAAAAAAAGCTAATAATCAACACCAAACTTTTTGGTAAAAAGATCTAAACACTTGAACCATAAACTTTGACCCTAAATCAAAATATCTCCAAGAATTCCAAAAACTCAAATCTTACTTCTACCATATTCATAACATCATCCTAAGATCAACCATGCTTTAAATCATCAAACTAAAGTCACCAAGATCACAAAATAATACTTGGAGTTTTTGGTTTTACACTTAGTCCAAAAACAGAAACTTTTTTCTAAACTAGCTTTGATAAATCTCTTGATCAATGGCTTAAGAAGGTTAGATCTTTGAAATAAAGCATCACATGGTTTAAATATGTGTCCTAAATAATATCCAACCATCAAAATTAAAATCACATGGCTAAAACTCAATAAAACATGGATCTAACCCAAAAACATCAAATCTTAGGCCTAATCAAAATCCTCTTGCATAGAAAAAATGATATATTTGAAACTAATGCTAAATATCTTCAAAATAACATCTTAACATGAAAATAAGAGACTTAGGATCATCATATAAGAATATCAAAGCCTTTAGAGTAAGATCAAATCTCGAAATATTCAAATTTTATCCAAATAAAAATTGTTTTTCGACTTCCAGTTTTCAAGTTTCTAGATTTAAGAAAATATATCATAAAAAGCTTTATTAATGCAACAAAACCTCAATGAACACTCTTAAAAATATGCTAACAACACTCCATAAAATATTCAGACCAAGATATGTCCATTAGCTTGGTCAAAAACTTCAAAACATAACATACTCTCCAGTTTCACGTCCAGAATGACATTTCCATGGTTAAAAATACTTTTGACTAACCAAATGACTATGGAATGATACGAATAATATATATATATGGAAAATATACGCAAATAGGAACAACTTTTATGAATGGGTGTGAAAATACTTACAAAGGGTTGAAAATATCCACACAAAAATACCCAAAAATCTGTCCGAGAGAGCTCTTTTGGGTTTCTCTCTAAGAACGGGGTGGAGAAGTGATTAAAGGGAAAGAAGTGTGTCTTGAATGATTCTATACTTCTGGAGGGGGAAGCTATGGGCTTGAATAACCATTGATTGGAGGTATCTATGTGACATAAAATGGAGAGTAGAGAGGGGAAAAGTCTGCCTGTAGAAGCTGTGAGGTATGGAAGTTGATGGGGTGGGTTTCTCCATCTCATCAACGCACCATTGGGTGCAGCCAAGGGCAGTGAACGGTCTACCATGTGGGGAATGAAACTTCTTCAAGAAGCTTTGCCAAGGTGGCCAAATTCGTGGGCCTTGGTGGGCCTCAACCAAGTAGGCTTCCATTTGGGGTTTAAATGGGGTTTGGTTAGGGTTTGAGATGCTATCAAGTCCAAATTCAAATTTTCTTGGCCCAATCAAATTTCCAAGGTTTAAAAGGTTAGAAAATGATGTCATAACAAGAATTTGAGAAATTAATAGCATGTGGAAGTGGTTTAATCAAGTGATTAAACACAATGCTAGAAATTGGATCAAAAAGGGTTTGAAGGCCAACTTTAGGGTTTGGGGAAACCGTTTAGGGTTTCAGTTTCAACCAAGTTTTTGAGGTTTCAAATGGATTCCAACCATTTAGGGCATCACTAGGGTTGAAACCCTCTTTGATCTGGCTCGATTTAGTTGATCAAATGAAAAAAATTTTGCTTAGGTGGCACAATCTCACACCTTGATTTCTTTCACAAATCCATCTAATGGTTCCTCTTTGTGCCAAGTGTCTAATACTATTCACTATGTGTGGCTAAGATCTTTCCAAGTGTCCAAATAAAACTTCCATAACCTAATTTGGACCTATGATTTTGAAAACATTGCACTTAGTATGCTTATCAAGGTTACTATTTACTCAGAGAAAATGTATAATAAACTTAGTACTGAAAAATCCTAAATATTTATATTAACCAACAGTGAAAATCGCTTACCAAAACTCAACCCCGAAGTGCCCCTAAAAATAATTTCATAGTTTCTAACAGGCATTTTGTCTGAAACTATGAAAATGTGTAATTGCGCTATAAAATCCTAAATATTCAACTGAGTCTAGTGGCATAGACTATAATGTATTCTGACACTTCTAACTACCTCAAACAATTAAAATCGTATTTTCTGGCACCATAGTGAGTGATAACATTGATTATGTTGACAGACTAAAACCTTTGCGATTAGCCGATTCGTGAAAACTTATAGAGTTTTCACGAGGTTCCTCAAGTCTATAGAAATTCTACCATTGAATTTCTAGCAGACTGTTACATAAAGCATGAAGTTATTTACAAAAAATCAACTCATTTGAACTAAAAGGGGATAAATCTCTCGAGTCCAATAGTTATCTCTCAACTGGTGGAGGATAGAGAACTCTTAAGGCGTAGGGTGTTTCGTGAAGACTTGAGTTTCTTGATATGGTATCAGATTTGGGCAATTAACCAAGAGAGATAAAACATGAGATTTATTTGTGATGAAATTTCAAAGAAAGAGGAAAGTGAATTCTTATAGGGGTAAATCGACATGTGCATTCATTTACATCTTTTTTTATTGGCATTGAGTGTCCAGGAACAAAGTTCCGACTAATCTTGTGGGTATACAGGCCCTCGACAAGGAGTCTTTCGTAAGTACACCTCAGATAATTCAAGAGAAAAATCCCTCAGTACGATGGCCCATAGAGATTATTTGCACCCAAGGGGATTTGAACCTTAGACTTGGGGGGAGCATACCCCTAAGCCCAAGGCCTTTACCACTTGAACCAACCTCGAGGGTTGCATTCATTTAAATATTATTCTTATTGTTAATATTTGTCATTGCATGTTTTTCATGAACATTAGTTCTAGAGCTAACTTATTGAGATTTATATAATCTCACTATGGTAGTCCGACTACGGTCTCGCTCCTCAGAACCGTAGATTATGTTGCAAAGCTGGACGAGCATTTTCAAGAAGAGGAGCAACCAAGTTTTGATGAGTTGGATTATAGTAGTCATTGCAGTTGGAGTTGTGTATTCTATAGAGATGTGAGTGTGTATATTTTGTAAATAGGTTGCAATGCTTAAGTTAATACGTATAGGTTGTAATGTGAGTACTTTATTTTGAAAACGCTTTGGTTTAAGACATATGATCTTAGTTGTAAATATTTTGTGGAGACAATATAATATGTAAATTGGGATATATTTTAAGTGGTACAAGTTTTACATTACAACATATTGTTAGTAACATGCTATGTTCATGCATTTAAATTATCATTAACATAGGAGTGTGTAACCATTGTTCCATATCTTGACACCTCAATCTTCATCAAATCCCAAGTGGGGGTTGAAGGTGTCACACCACAAAAGAGAACAAATAAAAATACAACATACATAGTTAAAAGTTGTTACATTCCCATCATTCACCTCGAGATTGTTTGCTTTTAATGGTCTAATTGGTATGGGATCTACCCTAATGAACTTCAACAACTACCATAAAAGATGATAAATTGGATTATTGTTATGGGATTTGCAAGGGAACTACTGTGAGGACTGCGCTAAAGCAAGAGAAGAGACCCTTTCCCACTTGCAAGTTGCTATGGAAGATATGGAAATAGTCAAGTGTAGCCTGTCCAGAGGATAGGGAGAACCGCACTATGTAGAAAGCCTTACAGGAGCAGTTCAACATCAAACAACCAAGGAAGGTTTGTCCAACAACAAGCGAAGAAAAGGCAACTAGGTAAACAACATGCGGCCAAACATATAGTAAGACAAGTAGCACGTTGTAGAAAGTTTGGCTGACACATCTTAGTAGGGTGATAAAGGACTTTTCACCAGTGTAAGGAGATTAAACACTATGCTAACCATACAAAGTTGAAAGCGAAGAGCTGAAGAGGGTGATAGTTTTGGGAAAGGACTGCATGTTGTACAAGGGTGAGACGGTCATGAACAGAATCGATATGGACTTGAGAACCAATCAGAATAATGAGATGTCTAGAAGGCAACATGTATCTTATGCCTACTGTGTCATATGTGATGTCCATCTAAGACATCACTTATGGCGTTGTGACTATGGAAGAAACATATTATGGACCTGCAGACCCTATCGCCTGATCTCAGAGGTTGTCCAGCACCACATGGAAGACCCAAGGCAAGCCAGAGGAATGTGCATGCCTTTTGTCTTATCAGTTACTCAGTCTCTAAAATTCTTTAAGTCCAAAAGATAAATGGATGGTCGAGATCAAAAGGCTCCTGTTCAAGCATATCTGGAGTAAAAAAAACGTTAGAATAATACCTGATGGTCTTGCCTTTGAAAATGCATTGGACAAAGGAAAAATCTTAATTTTGAGCTTGTAAAGTAATTGATCTTCTTTGAAGTCAGAATATTCAAAAAAAGCAAGTGATTGCAGAGGAAACAACAGGAGAAGTAGCAACAACATCACCATAGTATTTTAAATACTATTCAGGTAGTTTAACTTCTAAGATGGTACTGAGAATGTGTGGTGAATGTTTGTTGGTATGTTATAAGGACATGATTTGTATATTCTATAACTCTCCCCCTTTCCTACTTGAAAAATTATATAGTTCTTCTTCATTATGTTTATGGGTTATCTAAACACTCTGATTTTGAGATAATGGGTTTGAATGGTGTGAATTGGCAATGAATGTGATTTCTTGGTGTGTGAGTCTTACTGTGTGTCAATCATCAAGGAGGGGTAGAGTAATTCCTTTTTTCATTCCTACAAAACGTTGCCATGAGTTTCTTACAAGGAGATGAAGTCCTCGTGATGATCAGGGTGAAACGTTTTTGTATTGGCCACACTTGATAAACAAGTAGAGAGATTCCATGAGATTATCATATGTGGTGTTTTCGATTCGGTTGACTAGGTTGAGTGATTCTTTGTGTCAGATGGTTTAAATATAATGAATTAGTTTGGACATTGGCCTGGTGGAGTGATTTCCTACGTCGAATAGTGGAATGATTCCTTGCTTGACATTTATATGATGAGATCTAATAAGCTTTATGGGTTTTGATAATAGGGTGGATCATCACCTCTGTGGTAAATACATATACTTGAGATTTGCTCAGTAGGTGATCCCTCGACATGCTTATGTATTTATGTTTTATTTAGAGGGTGATTCATCACCATAACGATGAAGACGTGTTTATACTTAGAGGATGATATAACATCTATCCTTGTTGTGGGACTTTAGAAAATAAGGCTGGAATTATTGAACTTTTTTAAACCTTTTATTTCCTCCATAGGATATAAAAGATCTATAGTTAAAAATTGAAAGCTACTTTATAAGTCTAAAAGAGAGTTTTACGACGGAATTCATTTAATTAATAATATAAAGTCCTTTTACAAACATGAGTTCATACGTTACATAAAATACTTAGGCTTCTATCAATTTTATCTTGAGCCATGTTTATCTTGATGCTTTGTCTTCATTTCATTCCTGAGTGGGGCACACATAAAAACAAAATGAATTAAATACTCAATAAGCATTACTTCATACTGTAAAAATATACTAACCTAGGTTTTCATTAATGCATTTATCATTCATTTGCATACCTTACATAAACATTTTCTTTCCTTGAAATTATTGAGGTTTTTCTTTATAAAGATTTTTATTCCTCATAAAAACATTTCCCACCTTGTACATTCATTCATAAGAACTTAAACGTTTCATACATCGGATTACTCTTTATCACTTTTCCTTTAGCCGATAAATACTGTTATGCCCCAGATGTTGGGGTAAGCAGTCTTTTGGACTAGATTTCTCCCATGGCCGTAGGTTGGGAATCCCTTAGTCAGGGGATAGCATTGGGTGCACTTTTAGCACTACTTACCTGGCATTTAATTTAGCACTACTTTTAGCACTGGGTGCAATCATTTCATTCTTTTCATTCATTTCCATTTCATTCTTTTCATTCAATAGTTCATTTAATTTCATGAAACATCATTTAATAGCATAAAGCATAAAACTTTATCATTTCGTTTGATGGGACATAAATACAATAAGTACTACATATAACATCCATTCATATGCATACAACTATTCTTGGGGTGCATGAAACGGAGCTGCTAAAGAAGGTCATTACATACATTTACTTTAAGACTTTAATACCTTAGCTTGCTTTCATAAGACAACTTTTCATATCTAAGAAAATATTTTCTTATGGTTTCATTGCACAAAGAGAACATTTTTCTTATAAAAACATTTGATTTCAGTTTCTAAAGAAAAACATTTTATTTTCATTTTCATAATGTTTAGAAAACTTTAGAAGAATATAAACATAATACTTAATTGGAGTCCATGCCATTATTATTTCATGCAATCCATTCATATGCGTGTAAGATGGCAAGATACATGCATTCATGGCATTACGTCATTGCCATTTCATTTACAAGAGAATATTAAACTTAGAACTTGTATAATAAAACTACTCTTAACTCTTAGTACCTTTCCTTCCACGTGGTCTTATCTTTCAAGTGATTCTTTACTTAAACTTCCGTCACTTCGACTAGTCATTTTCCAAATAATCTCCTTCTACTATTTACTTGCATACTTCTCCATAACATTCCTAATTGTACAACTTACACCTCTAGGTATTCATGACACCCTTTTATTTCACTTATACAAGTCATCATTCAATCCTTGAATCATAATCATTTCCGTAAATCCTAAGTCAAAGTTATGAACCTAAAAGACTAACTTCATTTTTAACTAATAAAGTGAGCTCCTATGTTTCACTTTAACCTCCAAAGCATCACTCAACAAACCTTACAAATTAGTCTCACTTCACCTATTAGATGCAAACTACAAATAAAATACACATCCTCCATACATATACAATACAATCCAATATCAACTCAAGTTCCTATTCACTTCCTCACCTACAAACATATTACACAATCCAAACCAAACATGCATATACAATCCACCAAACATACATGTGTCATACTCCTTTATTACCTAAGGTCAACATACAATCTATCTAAGTATTCACCTATTCTTAGAAGCACCATCCATAAATAACATATTCAAGGTACACAAATTTCTCCAATACATTAACCTAATCAATTTTCACATATAAACTACCCTCTTTATCACTTAAGATCAACATACAATCTATTTAAAACATTCATTTATTTTTTACAAGCTTCATTCACGCAAATTACCAATCCATAGATCACTTCCATATAATTTATCATAACCAACATATTAATATGCATAATCTATCCAATCTTTCAATAGCATCCTTAGACAACAATTTAATTTACTCAATAGCATTCATACATCTCCAAAATGCTACCATCTTACAACTATATATCATATACATTTTACACAAACATAAAATGTAAGGAAGCCCTTCAAATACAATCTGTTCATTGCATAATCTGAAAATGTTCTGGAAACCCATACACTTAGTCATAATCAATCTATCATTCAACTTCAACATAAAGCCACCACATAACCATATAGTCCTACAACTTCATTCATACAGACATTACATATATTATATACAACTTTGTCCATTTAAAAGCCAACATCATTATCTTGCTTTCCAAGCTTCACTACAACTCCGTCAATGAATCCCAACACTTCAAGACAGACCATCTCAATCCAAACTCCATACATTCATATCCAACATCTCAATACAATTAAATCATGTAGCATAGTCCAAACTCAAGGATAATTATGCAATTACAAACCATTTACATACTCAAACATTAAGTACAAGTGAAGCCAATGATTAAACTTAAAATTTGTCCATTCCATACAATAAACTCCATTGCAATCTCAACTAACACATCCAATATATAAAATCTGTCCAATATGTAGAAACCAACAAATCAACATGATTCACCACCATTGTTCATGCATAATACACCCAACATATTCAAATTTGTCAAATGTTTGGACCTCATGGTCCTCATATAAAATCAAATCCATACAACATTGTATTTAAGTAAAGTCTAACCAGCTCTTCAATTAAATCAATATACACATATGAGTTAACTCCATTATCAATTTAAACTAGATATCTAACAAACCTAAATAATCACATAGCTTCATAAATCTCAAACCAATATAATCATCAACATATACATGGTTTCCAACCTTCACTAGTTGATTCAATACATGACACACGTCAATACTTAGCACTCATTCACTTCACTCCACTTCACACTCTCATATACATAACTCAATTTATAAGGCATATCAACATGCTTGCTACCCATGTAATCCAATCTAACATAAAAATACATATTCTATCTATCTAACACTTGTGTTCAACACAATCCATTACACAAAATATAATCATATAAACCACATATTACATTCAATATGCATAAAATTTATCCAACCAAGATTTACAAACACTTTACTCAATTTATAGGTCTCTTGAAAATACATACATATTTCCACATTACCATCCAACACAAACACACATACTCTATATCAAGCTCCTAATCAATATATCACTTACTCATAGTTCATCATAAGCAACATATTCAATACAACAAATATGTCCAATTCTTCCAAGAGTATCCTTATATAAGTTTTATACTACTTAATAGCATTCATAAACCTCCAAAATGTTAACATCTTGCAACTATACATCTTATATATCTAACACAACATAAAATGCAAGAAAATTAGTTTGAATACAATCTGTATAGCTGCTCAAATAAACTTATAGTTGGTCTTTCCAACTTCATACACACTACAACAACAATCTCAATCAACATATCATTTTGCGTGGCACATCAAAGTACATAATTCATCCCAACACTTTGCATGACATCCAACCACTTCACCACTACATAATCACCCCATCACTTTACAAAATTCATAACGTACAACCACATCACAAACTTCATATTTAATCCTATCACTTCACAACATATATCCACATCAAAAACCATTTCAACTTTACAAACACAATAAGTTTGGATGTAAAAGGATAGAAAATATACCATAAATCAAAGTGATGCCATGTGGTGGTTCTCCGTGGACATCCATAGTTGAGATAAAGGACTGGTATGGTGCACGACAGTGTCTCCTTGGTGCTTCATGGTGGTGTTTAAAATGGAGGAGTCCATGGCACTCAGTTTAGACTGCTTAAGGTGCTTGTTGTTGTCAGTCACGACGAGGTGGTGTTTGGCAAATGGATTTGCTGGGTCATGGCGAAAGGGAAACCTACGATGGCTTGTTGTAATGGACTCACTACTGCTATGATTGTTTCTAAGGAGTCACCGTCCAAGAACCCAAGAAGTCGAGAGAAGATCCAGAAGAAGAGAGAGAGAGAGAATTAGAGGGAAACAAATATAATCAATCCAAAGTTGGCCTCAGTTCCAACTCGTGGTGCTCTTATACCAAATTTATTAAAACACAACGCTTCACATCTTTACAACAATATAACACTACAACTATCAAAACGACATCATTCCTTCTACACATACTAATTCAAAGGACAACGTTTCTTCTATACATTCTATAGATTCTTGCAATACCAAAACAACTACGTTTAGAGCTAAGTTCAAATAAAAAAATTGTCAATTAGTGCTTTTTCTTCCTTCCGCACAATTCCTTATGACTTTTTTGCAGCTCCACTGTAGCCCATGACACCCCCTCCCCTTCAAAGCACCTTACTGGCAATGTGAAGAAATTTCTCTTGTAACTTCCAATAAGATTCCCAAGTTGCATCATTCACTACAGCCCCTTGCCACAGAACTAAAACTTCAACCACTGGTCTGTTATTTAGCTTCCTAGTTCTACATTGTAAAATGGCCTCAAATTTAGGAGATAAGTCTCCTTGAAGTTTAATTGGTGGTAAGATAGGGAGAGGTGAAATATGTTGCCCCAACTTCCTTTTCAAGGATGAAACATGAAAAACAGGATGAATCAAAGTATGCTGTGGTAATGCAACTTCGTAAGCTACTTAGCCAATTCAATGAATAACATAAAATGGCGTAAAGAATCGGGGAGAGAGCTTGAGATCATGCCTAGCAATCAAAGAATGTTGTCTGTAAAGCTGATGCCTAAGGTACACCCAATCACCAACTGCAAACTCCTTCTCAGTACTACCCTGAACCTTCATTCTTTCCTTAGCTGCTACTAAGTTTTGATTAAGAGCTGTCAAAATATGATCCCTCGATTTTAACAAATCATCTACTGCCTGATTAATAGTAACTCCTGGCATATATTACTACAACTTTGTTAGAGGCCTACCATAAACTGCCTAATATGAAGTCAACTTGGTTGAGGTGTGAAAAGTGGTATTATACCACTTCTCAACTAGGGTCAACCACTCCACCCATTTGGTTTATCACCTATAAAGCTGCTAGAGAAATTTTCCAAACACTTATTAATAGCCTCAATCTGCCTATCATTTTGATGGTGATAAGCAGATGAGTAATTCTCTCTGAAAGGAACTTGTAAAAGTAGATCCTCTATCATAAATTATAGTTTGGGGCATACCATGTAATTTGAACACATTATCAAAGAACAAAAAGGCTACCGTTGCAATTGTAAATGGGTGCTTCAAAGCCATGACATGAGTGTATTTTGAGAGGCTGTCTACCACCACCATAATACATGAGAAACCCCTTGAAAGAGACAATTGTTCCACAAAGTCCATAGACAAGTCAGTCCAAATCTGTTATGGCACAGGTAAGCGCTGCAAGAAACCAACAGGGTGGACATTCTCAACCTTATTCCTCTGACAAGTATCACACTCCTTGATATATTGCTTCGCCTCTTTCTTTAAACCTGGCCAGTAGAAATCACTTCTTGCACGTTGTAATGACTTTTGAAACCATGAGTGTCTTGCAATGGTGTTAGCATGTCTAAAATGGAGAATTTTAACTTCAAATTAGAATAGTTTGGAACATATATTCTCCTCCTTTTAAACAAGAGGCCATGTCTGAAAGTGAATGCAGAAGTGTAAGGCAACCCACTTTGTAAAAGACTAAGTTGCAGTTGTGTTGGCTAATCAACTTCATTGGCTTGCTTCAATTCTTCTAGCCAAGTTGGAGTAGGAGAAGAAATAGCAAAAATCATGTTAGAGTCCTCTGGAACATCTACTCTAGACAATGCATCAACTACTTTATTCTCAACCCCATTTTTTTATATTCAATGGAAAATTCAAACCCTAATAATTTTGGAATCCATTTATGTTGTGCTGCTCTTCTAGCCTTCTTTCTAGCTGGTACTTCAAACTATGATGATATGTTTTTACAATAAATGCATTACCAAGCAAACATGGCCTGCATTTCTTGATAGCTCTTACCAAGGCCAAGAACTCTTTTCCATAAGTCGACAATAGCAAATTCTTGCCTTTAAGAACCTGACTAAAAATGCTATTGGTTTTTGGTTCTACATTAAAATTGCACCCATCCCCACACCATAAGCATCGCACTCAATAACAAACTGCTGTGTAAAATCTGGTATGGACAACACTAGAGGGCTTGTCATCACCTATTTCAACTGCTCAAATGCACTTGCTGCTTTAAGAGACCACTCAAATTCATCTTTCTTCAGCAATGTTGTCAAATGAGCTACTATTTGAACATAACCCTTGATAAACTTCCTGTAAAAACCTGTCAGCCCCAAAAAACCTCTCAAAGACTTGACATTTTTAGCAATTGGCTAGCTTATCATAGAATTAAGCTTCTTAGGATCAGCTCTTACCCTATCCTTAGAAATCAAGTGCCCTAAGTACTCAATTTCAATGCAAGAAAAATGGCATTTAGATTTCTTTTCAAAAAGTTGATTCCTTTCCAAAGTCTTCAAAACAGTAGCCAAATGTAATAAATGAGATTTCAAACCTTGTTGTATACAAGAATATCATAAAAAAATGCAATAACAAATTGGAGTAAAAAATGGTTTGAATACATCATTCATAAGGGGTTGGAATGTTGAGGGAGCATTAGTGAGTCCAAATTGCATGACAAGGAACTCATGATGGCCCTCATGTGTTCTAAAAGTTGTCTTATGCACATCTTCATTCTTCATTCAAATAAGTAACCTAATCTCAGGTCTAGTTTGGAAAAAATAGTAGAACCAAAGAATTCATCCACAATTGGAATGAGCCATCTAACTTCTTGACTAACATGATTGGGGAAGAGAATAGGGACTAATTAGGTGTGATTACACTAGATTTCAACAAATTAGTAACTATCTTCTCAATTTCAGTTTTTTGAAAATAGGGGTATCTATAGTGTTGAACACTTACTGGCATAGACTTATTTTTAAGTATTATATGATGATCTTTAGATCTTTAAGGAGGTAAACCAGTAGGTTCATCAAAGACCTTAGTGTGTTTCTGCAATAATTTAGAAGCCTCTACTTCTATTTCAGACCCACCTATACTGTCTTCAGAAGACAAAAGCTACAACCAAAACCCTTTCAACCCCACTTTTGTAAAGTTAGAAAGTTTGTTTTCATCTACCAACTCAACAGTGTGTGTAAGGTCTTTAAGAAAAACTGGCCTTCCTTCATATGAAAACTCAGTTTTCAACTCAACAAAGTCCCAAAGTATAGGACCTAGGGGCAGTTTGGAGTCCCCACCATGGCCTACAATGAAATAGAAGCAGTGTTCCCATATTCATCTGTTTCCTCCAGTGCATTATTGAGCATTGTTTCCTCCTTAATTACTTTAGACCTAGAATTATACAAAAATCTCCATGCCTTCCATCAAATAAAGTCTTGGCTTCAAGTACTTATGGCTTTGATGCCACTTATCATCACAAAATAAGCATAAGCCCTTCTTCCTCCTCTCTTGTATTTGGGCTTAAGAAATTTTCTAATAAAGTAGCTTTACAGTAGGCAAAGATTTAGGTGCACCCAAGATAGATCCCATAGGACCATTCTAATAAACTGCCCTTTCAGAACTCTGCTAATGAGAATCAAATGAGCCACTTCGCCAAGATTTCATTGTACTCCAAATATACTGCTCTTAGATTTTAGCTAATCCAAAAGCATCATTCAAAGATGTAGGATTTAACATCCTCATAGGTAGTCTGACTTCATCACGCAAACCACTTGGAAACAACTAAGCTTGTTTTCTCTGAGTTCCCTTTAATTATATTAGAAGGTAACTAAAATTCAACTTTGTAAGAAGTAACAGAACTTACTTGCTTTAATCTGGTAAGAGCTTCCATTGGATCATCATAGGCGGATGATCCAAATCTTATCTGCATAGCTTAGTAAACTCCTCCCAAGATTGAAATGTCCCCGGCATCCTTGCATTCTGAAACCAAATGAGAGCTTCCTTATCCATGTGAAATGACGCTAATAAAATTCTTTGCCCAAGTGGTACTCGATGATAAAGAAAATATAGATTAGCATGATAAACCAAAGCAAAAGGATTCTTACCCACAAATCTTAGAAAGTTCAACTTGATGCCTGTAGTGAAACCTTTGTCACCCACTTCACGAAACTGTACTTCATCAACACCTTAATGCATATAAATGTTACGTACAAAATTCTGATTTTCTTGGAAATTTTTTGTTGTTTAACTACCTTGAAATTTGCTACAACAACTCAAAAAACATCTTATCCTACTTCTCCTTGTCCACTCTAACAGCCTCTTGCTGTTGAACCAACAACGCAATGGTATCCTCAATTTGTTTTTGCTGCCTGTCCTGCTGCTATCGAAGATAGTTAACAGAATCAATAATTTGAACATAGGATCACGTACCCTCTGCCATGGTACACTGAAAATTTGATACCAATTTGTAATGGATGCATTATTACTAATACTATTTTGAGAGAGTCACCCTCCAAGAACCCAAGAAGTAGAGAGAGAAAGTAGAGAGAAGATGGAAAAGAATAGAGAGAGAATTAGAGGGAATTGAGCATGATCAATCCAAAGTTGGCCTTAATTTGAACTCATGGTGCTCTTATACCACATTTACTAAAATGTAATGTTTCACATCTTTACAACAATATAACACTACAACTATTAAAATGACTTCGTTCCTTCTACACTTACTAATTCAAACGACAGTGTTTCTTCTATACATTCTATAGATTCTTACAATACCAAAACTACTACGTTTAGAGCTAACTTTAATTAACAAAACTGTCACCTAGCTCTTCTTCTTCCTTCCACAAAATTCCTCTCGACTCTTCTGTAGCTCCACTACAGCCTATGACACTTACTTTGCTGTTTGCCGGTTGCTAGCTTCAAGCTGTGACTAAGGAAGGCAATGGGTAAAGTAGTGGCTGGTTCTTGGCCTTAAGACATGAGCGGAGTGGTCGTGGCTGAGGAGATCGGGAGGGAGATGAAGAAATCTAGAGAGAGAGAGAGAGAGAGAGAGAAAGGGTCGACTAAAGGGAACATTGGTATGGGGTGACTTCTGATGGGCGGTGTTGCTACTCCAGGTGGCTGGAGGTGGTGTACAGTGTCGTTAGGGCTATCAAGAGAGCGGAAGAGAGAAATAGCGAGAGATATTGACAGGGGGAGGGAGGGAGTTCGTCTAAGGGAGAGATGGAGAGAGAGCTTACCGAGTTGAGGCGTCTCTATTGGTGGTGCTGGAAGGTCACGGTGGCTACGTTCGAGAGAGGAAGAGAGAGAGGCCTCAGGTTGTGTTTGATGGTGTCTATGTGGAGGCTGGTTGGTCATGTGTGTGCTGATTGAGCTATAATATTGTGATTATTTTACACTTAAATTTGAGTCAATCACACTTTTCTTACTAGTAATTGAATGGGTTTGGCCTTAATAAATAAATTCTAACTCAATTGATAACAACCTAATTTTATGATCTTAATCTCTAATTCATTACATAAAATTGAGGAAGTTAATTATTGTGCAATTATGCAGGTGAGCCGTGCAGAAATTTCCACACGAAAGACACACGTTTGACAGACTCATGTGACTGAAAATACATTTCACTCACACCATTGCAAATTCAAAAGCAACTGCTGAACGTGGACCCCTCAGGCTTGAAAAGAAACTCCAAAGCAATTCACACAAGCCTTCATGCTTATTTTCAAATTGGGGACCCGGCCATGTAACCGATCACATGGAAAAGCAAATTAGACTCACTCGGTAAAGTGGATGCATGAGCTGTCTTCAAGTGTGCATGCATATTTTGACTTTTCATCACCACACCTTGCAAAGAGCTCTAGATGGAAGTGGACCCCACGGAAAAAGCTACTTTGGACTTACTCTACAAGCTGATGGAAGTTCCTTTCAATGGATTTAATAAATCACATGGAAAAGTCACACGGAATGGACGCATGCAGGAGTCTAGATTGGTTTGTCTCAATTGTCGCATGCACATTCTGACCATCACCAAACCGAAGCACTAAACAAATGCATCTAGTCAAGCAGCCCTCAACGTGGACAGCTTCATTGGCACGCAGCTGTGCTAATTGAAAGGGATTCATATGCATGCTTAAGTCCCACTTTGATTCACTTTGACTCACTTTCAATGGATTTACCTCACGGAAATTCTGCGTCAAAAAGCAAATTGCAGCACCCTTCACATCCAGCTTGTCCAACCCCTGCTACTCACTGATGGACCCCACTGTCTCTCTTCAAGTCAAAAGCAAATTGCATTGCAGAAAAGTAGTTCCCTTCACACTGCTGCTCACCTCTCAGGCTACACTTTATATTTATAGTTCACACCACAAATAACACTCTTGGCGTCAAACCAACGAATGGAAGCACAAGTCCTGCACCTCTTTCCCTTCTTGGACATACAACCCCTGCATCAAACTAAAATCATGCCAGTTCTAGCCTAGAACACAGGTGTAATTTCAGACTTGCTTTGGGTCTCTTTGGGTCTTGAAAAAAGTGAAAGGTAAAGAGCAGTTTTGCTCTATTGGGAAGATGCAGCAGGAGAATCACTAATTTCAACTCTGTTGGTCCAAATCACAGAAAGGAAATGATGTGGTTACCAGAAAAGTGAGAGAAAATGGAAGGGGGAGCATGCACTCGGTGGTTTTTGCTGGAGAATTCATCAGACTCCGGAACCCACTTCTTTCTCCTTTCCATGTTTTCAGTTTTTACATTTCCCTTGCTTTGTGTTTGATTCAAGTTTTTATTTACATTTCATCTACATTAAATTGTTCTCATTTAGTTTATTTTCAGTTCAGCAGAACATTTCCAATAGCTCTTACGTTGAATTCATTTTCATTTGTATGTAATTTTATTATTGTTGTAATTTCCATTCATCTTCACGCCACTCTTGCTTGATTTATGTTGGTTGCTGGGGATTGTTTGTACCTTTATGTTAGATTATGTTCATTGGAGTTGATTATTCTAAGTAGTGTAATTTTTTTTTTTGGTTTAGATTGAACTCTATTGGATGGAAAATAGTGGCTTTTTGGTTGGCACACGTGGTGTTTGATAAAATGTCCCTTAGAACGTAAACTTCGTGAACTTCCTTTTATTGCTTGGAATCATTGGATTAGATGACATTGATGAATGTGGTTTAGCTTCTTAAGCGAGAATAATCATAATTTAATCAATGCACGTTCACGAATCCATTGAATGTATGGAAGCAATTGAAGTAGCGTCAAGGTGCATTAGAGCGAAAATTATTACTTGCAAGCTAAATATTTCCTATTCTCCACTCGTGTTAACACTTTATTTTACACACTTTTCTTGCATATTTTTAGCACTCATTCACCATCTCATGCAAAAAGGAAATGAGGGCATTTTTTATAATGTCCACAAAAAAAATCAATTCTCATTGTGAATATCATCATAGATAGCCTTAGTTAATAATTTTATTTTAATTTGGATATATAGTGAATGAATTCACTTTTTAAACTAATCGTTCCTTGAGGAAATGACTTAGGGACTTCCCTATTACTACTTGACAACTCTTATACTTGGGAGTAATTCTAAAACAATTTTTAAATTGAGTCATGTGCCATGGTTCAATAACACTAAAAATTAGGCTTAGTTCAATAATACTAAAAATATCCCATTTAAATAATTTTTTACTTTTAGAATATTTGGAGGATTTTAAAATACTTAGTTTGATTTAGAAATCATGATCTGCTAAAATTAAAAGAGAATTCAAGATTAAAGAGAATTGGTCATAGGTGATTCCTCACCATGCATAAATATGTGTTCACAAATAATATATATGGAACAGTGCATGCCTCTTCACTTGCATTGTCTCTTATTAGTAGTATTGTCATAGATGTTTAACCTGCATATGGTTTTGCTTATCGGAACCATAGGCCATGATGTAGATGCAATGTGAAGGAGGTTCCCAAAGAGGAAGGACAAACCTCACCCTAGTGTTAGAAGCGGAGGCTTATCTCCACTATTAATTATTTGTATTTGTGGAAATATACTATTTAGTCATGCAACAAATTGTGTTCTGTATCTCGTACTTAGACGAGAGTTAACATGCTAGAGACCATTTTGTGGTGTGAATTGTGAGATCCTCAACTCATTCATAGCTTGAGGTGGGGCCTTCTATATACTAATAAATATACAATCAAGGTAATATTTGCTAATAACAATAATTGACTCTCATGTATATAAACTAGTCCATACAATTTAAACAAATCAAATTGTTTATAATTTTATCATCTTAAACTCAATGGACTTTGTCATTTATGGAGTATTTGGCTATCTTAATAGATTTTGAGATCCAAGACAACAAGTTTTAAGTGAGGTATTTTTCTTAGATCTAAATATCATTAAATCATTCTCATTGTCATTTATATACTATAGTTTTATTTAAAACTACATTGTGTAATATTATTTGGGAAGTGACAATGACTTCGAGATGTTATTATTAGTAATGGATGAACCTTTTACCAGTTTAGACCTCTGGTACAATTAGCATTAATCTCTGACTAAGCCTTTATTTATTCTGTCGTAACTTATTCTACTTACCACAAATCTGATCCATGATTAAGCACCTAGAACAACTAGTAACAATGGGGTGTTGCTAGCAAGTTGGCATCACAAGCACCATGGATTCTGGTAAGGTTCTTTACCAAGGAATGGGGCATCACAACTGCAATCCATATATTGCACTAATTGATGATAAAATTTAATTGTTGTCAACTATTTGATTTGTTACTTCTATCTATATTGGTTTCAAATTTGCATGCATTCAATGGAAATATTTTTCTTGCAACCACAATATTATACTGTACCCTTTAGAATCTGATCCACAAAAATTTTAACCAGAAGAGAGTGAAAGGAAGGAGAATGCTTTCTGATAATGATCTAGAGAGAAGAAGAATGCGGGATATGCATGGAAAATTGTACATAGAGTCAAGCATTAGAAAATTGGATTCTCACAAGGCCACTAGTTAATCCCATAATTATTGAGTTTTTAATCTCAAAACAAGAAAGATATTTCCCGGCGTTTTCAAAATTGATGTCATATTATATCCCAGCGATTCTATAATCGCTGGGAAATGAAATTCTATTTTTGAAGTCCTTTGCCATCGATTAAGAAATCGCTGCCAAAAGGTCCATTTTTTACGGCAATTTTTGTTTTCCGCTGTAGTATATTGGAAATGGCTAAATAGTACCCGCGAACGTGCAGCGAGTTTCAAATTGCCGGGATATTTCTATGGTGGGGGTTTTTTGGCTTTTACCGTCGATTTTTAAGCGTCGGCAAAAGTGCAATATGTTGTACTAATTAGTATGCAATTTTTCCAAAATTACGTAAGTTGCCTCGTTTAGGAGATAGGTTGGGTTGCACCATGTACTATTTAGAAGGGCTACATGGGATGATTCATTCGTATATTAGCAATTGAGTTGTATAATTTTGATGTTGATACTGTGGGCATGACCTAAAATCGTAGTTGTTCCTTTCATGGTTATTTACTTTAATAAATATTTAGGTAAGAAAATATTCTCATTTCCTATTAATCTCTATCAGAGATAATATCAAACCAAGATTTTATTTGATTGTTTTCTAAATGACATATTTGATTTTCATAATGATCACAATACAACAGAAATTTTTTTGGATGATATTTTTTTTTCAAGTAAAACATCATATAATATATTGTTGACGATTTATTTCTTCCTAAAATGACATTTATATTGTAATGTCTGGATAATTTTTAAAAAAAATTTTTTTATAGAAGAGTATGGTACCCCAATTTTATTAATTGTAATGTCCGGATAATTATCTTATCTCATCTTTACCTAATTCTTTTATGAATAGGGACATATACTATGTACGTAATTCAGTTGATTGAGAGTAATAAAGATATAGCCCTTAAAATTTCTTTATCTGCTACATTTCCTCCTCTTTTTCTGCAATATATTCTAAGTTCTGTAAGTATCTAGTGTAAATAGTGAGGTAATAGCTGCATTTACTATATAGATCAACTCGTTTTCTTTAGTTGGTAAATATCTAAAATTTATCTAAACCTTTTGCTTCAGTTGGTCAACCTATATGTTCTATAAAATTGAGAAAGGTTTCCCCTAAGGCTGTCTTCTCTACCTCAACACATGCAATGTATGGTAACAAAAGCTGCATGTGTCCGTCTATATGTTCACAGACACTAAAAAATAAAATTGATAATCACCGTGTTAAATACTTCATAAGTTTAAGAAAGAAGGGCAAAACTTCTTTATACATGTTGGGAATCCAACATGACATTAAGGGGATGCTTAGGGAATGATATGAGATGAGAAAACCGTGAATAATAGTAAAATTATTTGTAAATAGTAGTAAAATGGTTTGATTTATGATATTTTATGTGATTTTGAGAAATGAGAGAGAAAACAAGTTGAAACTTAACAATATTACAAACTTAAAATATTGTTATAATATTATTTTTGTTTTGTGATTTGAAAAAGGTTGAATTATTTTTTGTGTTTTGTTTTGAAGTTTTGTATAAGTTGTAATGATTAGGAATGATTAGATGAAAAAGTTGAAAATTTGAAATTAAAAAGTGTTTGTTTTTTAGTGATGTTTGTGAAAGGGTATTGCTTACGTCTTATTTAAAACTGTGGGTATGATCTTTTAATCTCAATACTTATTGGTTATTTACGTTGAAATTAACCAATGCTTTTAAATATGATGTATTAAAAATACGTGTTGCTGTGGGTATTAGATGTTAGTGACTCTAGTGGCTCTATTATGGGATTTGTCGTAGCTCTTATCTAGGTTTTGAATAATACGTAAACTAAAGGATTAAGCTCCAAACAAGGGTTGGTCATGGCAAGATTCCTAATTTGTGTATGGTGTTTGATTTTCTTACAGCCGTATGCGGCGTAATGATAGGTGTATAGGTCAGCCAATATAAACCAAGTTTTGTGCTTGACTTAATAAGATGGAAGCTAGTATATGAATTCCATCATATTCCCATATTTTCTTATGAGTTCATATGTAGTGATATATGATGTACTCTACCTGTTCGTGTCCATATTTGGAAAGCTTTGCATTTTAGTTTCATGTTGATATCTCTTTGGATATATAGATTTATATTAATTACGTACTATCTCATGTTCCTGCTATCTCTATTGTTTATTTAAGAATCTCTAAAGACAACTTGAGCCATCATAATATTATAATGAAACGATTAACTCATAGGATTTCCTTTCATGAGTACTCGTGATGCAATTATAAACCAACAACGATAAATGTTTAATTAACATAGTGCAGAGATTTAATTAGCTCGTTACCCCCTTTGTGGGTTTTAGCTTTTATTTTGCTTTTTATTTTATTTTTTGGATTTTGTAATTGGTTTATGATTAATTTTGTCAGTTGAATAATCAAATTGATTGTTTGCATAAGAAAACTCATTTGAAGAAGTTGTATTAATAATTGGTTGCTTAGGCCCTGTTTCAATCATGAAGTCCTGTTTTAATCGCTGCCACAGGACTTGAAAATCATAAAGTCCTTTGGCAACAATTAATAAATCGTTGGTAAATTTTGTGGCAGCGATTTATTAATCGCTGCCAAAAGACTTTACGGTTTTCAAATCCTATGGCAGCGATTGAAAAATTGCTGCGAAATAGTGAAGTTTTAGCAGTGATTTTTTGTTTCCGCCATGGTATATCTGAAGTGGAGGAATAGTACCGATGAACCTCCGACAAGTTTATAATCGCAGGCATATATATATAAAGGAGATTTTTATAGTTTTTCCGGCGATTTATAGTCACCGGGAAAAATCCATTATGTTGTAGTGGCAATATTTCTTGGAGTAATATATACAAGCTGATCTGATTCTTTTGGTTCTTATTTCTTGTTATGTTCTCTTGGCAATAGGAGAGAGTTAGCTAGCTAGGCCATACATGGCCCGATATTAGGATACACATCTTGGGTATAACAATCTATTTAAAATCTGTTCTTGGGTTACTGGGGCTTTGAGCCCATGATCAAGTACAAAAGAATATCCAAAATTATTCAAAATTCTTTCAGAACATGCAATATTGATCCTTTTTTGCCAAAAGCAGAATTTCCAACTATTGATCTATATTAATATGTGAGATAGATATTGTTTAACAATACATTCTTATAAGATTGAGACCTGTGCCCTGCCCTTGTTGTTGCAGGCAAGTAATTAGAATAAATACGATCATGAATTAAAAATAAAAAAAACCTAATTAATATTTAATTTCTAAGGATATTGGTAAATCTATAAGATATAAACAAATAAAACACTGCATTATCTCATCTTCAAGCTAGTTATAAGATCAAGAAATAGTAAAGAATAATAGTTTATTCTTATTTTTGTTTTTATTTAAAAGAAAAAGGTTAAAAAAGAATAAACAGGTAAAGAACAAGAGTCGAAGCATCGATCATATCATAGGAGAGAATAAGGCAGAGCCATATTCTATAACTTTTGAATAAACAAATGAAAAGCTACATCCCCACTTAAAAGAGAAGATGGTGCATATATGGAGTATACTTCTGCATCCTCTGGCCTAGCTATTCGTTGCTCATCAATCATGCTCTCTCACTCCTCAACTAAATTAATTCTCTTGGATATTAAAGAATAATTTGTTAGTGGGTATTTTTTCCTTTTAGAGCCATTGAGTTTTTCGTTGAAAGTTCCTCTCCTCTCTCCTGATCTCCTCTACCCCCACTCTCAAAAGCTACGTACATCTCTCAAAAAGTTCAAACTCCTATTTGTTCAAGTTAACTTAAAACCTGTACCACCAGTACCAACTCATTAATCACTAATAAAATATAAATAAAGGAAAAACAAAACCAATAAATTAAGCTAATACACCGACATGATTAACCTAATTAATTAGTAATTTGGAAATTAATGGGTTTGATCCACTAAGCAGGCCGATCAAGATGATAGATGCAGCACAAAGTGGAGATAGAAAACAGCTTGCTTTTCTTGGTCATTAATTTAATAATGATCATATATAATAAAACTTAAGTGTCAAAATATATGGAGCAAATGAGAGTACCTACGTACGTACGTGTCCTCAAACTAGCTGGCTAGCCGCCTCGATCAAAATCTTTATATTTTTCGGTAGGGTTTTGGCCGTGGACTCATCTGCATATAATGATTAACTACGTACCTTGCCTTAGATTGTGTGATCAATTATATAGGGTTCGTACACTTTTTTCAGTACTCAAATAATAATATATAATTCCACTTGATGCCTATATATATACATTTTTATATATTATAGGCTTTTTTTTTTAATGCGTTTGAATATATAATATTTGTTATTCTTTACGCATGCAGTATCATTATGTCATTAGTTTAAACTCCATAATTTAGGGTAGTACTTAGAAGTTTCTGTTTTCAATTCAGTATTATATAAAAGTAGTAATTCTCTCGATCGAATCAGTTTCGAATATCCAACGGCTTGCTCATTTGGGGAAAATGAAAAAGGAGTGGGGGGGAGATTATGTGAAAACATTGAGGTCCAACCATCAATAGCACTTTAGGTCGATGCATGCATTCATTGGTGTTTAAGAAATGCAAATAAGTTTTTAGTAAGAATAAAGAAGTGTAGAAGGTTCATGACCAATAATCCTATAGTAGTTAGAAGTATAATCATTTCAAAAAAAAACCCATTTGTGACAGATTATATTTTTAGTAAGAATAAAGAAGTGTAGGAGGTTCATGACCAATAATCCTATAGTAGTTAGAAGTATAATCATTACAAAAAAAAAACCCATTTGTGACAGATTATATGTGATGAGAATGACTATTTGTGATTAAAATAGACTCGTTTTGACATAAAATAATCATTTTCGTAGGGAATAACTGACAACAACTGAACAGTTTTCTTGTAGTGAATATATATATAAAGGAATAAAAAGTACTAGATTCATAAAGAAATCTTAAAACACAGTGAATTCACATATTGATATAATAAAAAATTTGCAATCAATCGTATATACCATATCAAGTCATGATGTTAGTTTATGAATTTAATTTTATAAAATCTATTTATGAATTAGTCATTTCTCATTTAAAAAAAAAAGATTAATGTGTAAATGAGTGATGCAGTAAATTATTAAAGGTTTCTGAGAGGGAATAGAAATGTAAATTAACTACATTTTTCTTGAGTTTATAATGGGATCTTGAACCTGAAATCGTGGGACAAAAGGTGACAATATCATGAAAGCGTGAAAAATACGTCCCAATGCTAGGGAGAAAGTGCACACAGCAAGGCAGGCAGGCAGCATATTTGACCTGAAGATAATTTGGTGTTTTCTCCGTACGGCCAAGACCTTTTAGGGTTTTACAATTATGGGTCTAAAATACTTTTTAACAACTCTTTACTTTTCTAAGAAGTTGCCCGAGGTAGACGTTGCACGTACATATATATTATCATGATATTAAATATTACTATTAAAAGATTATATATACAATGCTATATATATCTATTATTCGATCATTTTATTATCATATATATTTCCTCCGTCTCTTGATATGTTATTTAATGATGTATATACTAGTAATTATTTGTTATATTTTTCCTGTGAATCAATCATTTAATACTATATCAAGAAATATAAAATAAAGTATAAACATGCAGTTAGTTATTATGGGGTTCGTTACAATTATAAAATAAATATAAATACTTTTTAATGCTTTCTGATTAAAAATAAGAGATCGTGATCAGTTTGTTCCTGAGGTCGAAGCATGTTAATGAAGTAAGATTTTGCAATTCCAAATACAAGTTGACAAGGAAGAAGAAGATGAAGATGCGGGGACGTCTTCGATCACTAGCCAGCCAGCTAGCTCAGGTGTTGGATTTTTTGGTCGTGTACTATATATTAATGTACCAATTCCACTAAAATATTTGATGGAATGTCACTCACCAAAGTACATAAAGATGCATTAAACTATATGAATTATTGGGCATCGACCAAATCTTATAATAAAGTTTCCCTTGCTCCCACTCCCACTTCTATTCTTTTAATTTTGTCAAGGTTTCTAAACATAACTGATACGATCCAGTGAGAACGAATACTTGTCGCACCTTCATTGGTTGACCATCACAAAAAGTCAGAGTTTGAAAATAAGACAATTAAAATCTTCTGATTTTATACTAATCAAACCCTCATTCAAATGGTTTTGGGCACATCCAAAAACTACTCCCTCCCCTCGACCAAACTTTCCTCTTGTCTTTCAAATGCATTCCACGTGCCCATGCACCAAAAGCACGCGCGTATGTGTTTATCTATTAGAACTTACCTATTTGTTTTATCCTCCTTAATGGCCATAGTTAATTAGTACAAACCGTGTAGCATTATTATTGTTATTATTATTATTATTATTATTATTATTATTATTATTATTATTATTATTATATAAATTATTATTATTATTATTATATAAATTATTATTATCATCATTATTGGTATTATTACTATTATTATAATTATCATCTTCATTATTGGTATTATTATTTTCTGATAAAGGATGTTTGAAGAGTTTATTTATATTGACCAATCTATTGAGCAATAAGTACGGTCATTTCATTTTACATGCATTATTGGGATATTGTGATACTATGCTAGAAGTGATTTCAGAGAAGATTGTTTTGTAAGTCAGAATTAGAACTCTTAACATGATACTTTTATCAAGATTTGAGTATCCATGCACTTTGATTTCTTTTGTACAGTTATTTACTCCTAAGGTTTCCACTCAAAATTTTAAAGATTTGAGAGAAAATAATTAGCTGTAACATGAGATACCATATTTCTTTCTTTATTTAATCTTTAGGCAGGATAATAGTTCTTTGTCACTTAAATAAATAATTCATCTTATCTTATTTTATTTGACGTTTTCAAAGTAAAGGTATAATTTGGTTTCTGGGTACTTGAAAACAATTGAATTAATCCCATCAATTTGTGTGAGTTTGATTTGGCTTTGGATGGAATATATTTGGACTCAATAATTTAGTTTCTTCACAAGTTAATTTGGCTGAGCTGAGTTGATCTTTTCGATTGTCAGGCTTAATTTGCTTGATTCAAATAACTTGTGCTAAGAGCTCGTCGAGTTAGCTTTACTATTATATTATAAAATAGCTAGTATAATTAATTAATCACTTATGAACTTAAGTAATAAACATAGGACTATGGATTATATTTAATATATAAGTAACTTGATTGGATGTTACATATATAAATATATTTATATATATATGTATATNACTTGAAAACAATTGAATTAATCCCATCAATTTGTGTGAGTTTGATTTGGCTTTGGATGGAATATATTTGGACTCAATAATTTAGTTTCTTCACAAGTTAATTTGGCTGAGCTGAGTTGATCTTTTCGATTGTCAGGCTTAATTTGCTTGATTCAAATAACTTGTGCTAAGAGCTCGTCGAGTTGAGCTGATCTTTTGGTTTGTAAGGCTCAATTTGGCTCAAATAACTCAAACTTGAGCTTGAGCTACATGCTTTCGCCCAGTCGAGCCTAACATTAGTTTGAGCTAAGTTGAGTTATTGTTTTTTTTACAAGCTAGATTTGAGTCAAGTTATTTCTTAAGCTTCCCTAGTGTTCTTTTCAAATAGAAATTACATAAAAGATTAAAAAAATAAAAAAATATTAGTAATATGTAACAATGGACAATAGACTAATTATAAGCATTTTATATAAGTATATATTAAACGATGTGTGGATGATCTTAAAACAAGATGAGCTAATGAGTCGAATCGAGTATAAACGATACCGCCATAATATGCCTTGACTAAGTCAAGTTGATTTTAACTGAATATGTATCATAATTTACGATTGGATAAAGTTTCTGCTCTCATGGTTGAGATTTTTCCCTTGTCATACTCGGTTCAAATTTAACTGAATAAGTATTAAGTGAATAATCAATATTATTGAGCGACCATCAATAATACAGACTAGTACTTCATTAATTTACCATCTTAGTATTGAATATTAATCCAACCAAATTAGAACATAACGGCTCATAATATAAGTTAATGGGTTAACCATGCATCCTCTTGGATAGCAATGTTATGTAATATCCTTTTAGTATCCCTTAAGTTATGGATTTATTTTTAGGGTTACATTATTATATGATTTTATTGGATTATATTGCAAATCTACGTGATATTCATATTATCATATCATGTAGTACGTCTGCCTTGATGTACTACATGATATGATAGTCCCATCACCCTCTTTTCATTTGTGAGTTATTAAATGAAAATTAAAAATATATTTAATTAACTTAAACTTAAAGCATAAAAACAATATATTCAATTAAATTACTATTTTTATTTAGAATATTGATAGTTTTCTTAGAATTTATGCTAACATTTACACTCTTTTAAAATTTTACTTATATTATGTTATTTATATCATAACGAGTAATGAGTAAAAAAAACAAATAAATATTTGAATTTCAAAAGTAAGGGCATGTTTGGACAATATCAAAACTCTTAAAATTCTCAAAACTTCTCATAATTTTATTTACAAAAATTACCCAAATACAAAATAATTTTTAAATTTTAAATTTTCATTAAATCATTAGCTAATCATTATTCAAATACAAACTCAATACGAATTTTATAAATTTTAAAATAAAAATGATATTAAAAATTATATTCAATCAATATTTTTACTTTATAATATTTTTACTTAATTTTTTTATCTCCTTCACAAAATTCAATCAAACATCATCACTCGAATTATTATATTACTATTTACAAAATTATTAGATATTTTAAATTTACAAACATGCCCTTAGACTGCATCAATAAGCTACCTTTCTAGAATTATAAGATGCCTTTTCTTATTCAATTATTCCTTCGCAAAGACTCTCAAATCGATGCTCGATCTTCTGCCTCTTTCTTTCTTTGGGTAGGCCAGATTCAACCATTGAATTCATTTCTCCTAGCTAGTTTTTACCCTTTTATCTTTATCTCTCCCACACTCTCTCAGCTGATAAAAAGATACAGAGACGGACGTTTGTGCTTTTTTTTTTTTTCTTTTACAATTCTGGATGATTTTTATATACTTTCTTTTGTTGTATTTTGGTAGAGAGAGAGAGAGTTTTAAACCGAAAGGTGGCAGAGGCTAACGTGCGCCATTTATATATTTAAAACTCCGTAAAGACGCTGATCCTTTATCGTCTCGGTTTTGTCTTGCAGAGAATCCTCGCCCCCTCCGTCCACTCCCCGACCGCCACCTCAAATTCCCCACTTCATTTCATTCTGAATTTCCAGCTTCTTCTACATGGAGAACGGCTTCTCTTCTCCTCGGAGCGAGTCTTTCCCGGCAGGTCTCCGGGTGCTCGTCGTTGATGACGACCCCACGTGGCTCAAAATTCTCGAGAAGATGCTCAAGAAGTGCTCCTATGAAGGTACGTCCCCCCTTGACTTTGCTACAGTTCACCGTCTGTGTTGCTAAAATATTCTCTGCGTTGCTTTTTACTACGGCACTTCGTAGTTCCTAATAATACTTGTTAGTTACAAGTTGGGTTTGTCCGATCATGTCTTGATTCTAGGCGTAATGGGTTCTGGGTATGTTTCATTGTTTTCACGAGGTATTATATATTCTATGTTTCCTTAGTTATTAGAGGAGCATGAGAAAGCTATGGCTTCTGTCTTATGCACAGTCGTTAAGTCTGCGTATCCTTGAACATGACTTTGAAGTGGACAGATTAGGAAAAAAAAAAAAAGACTTAGAAGTGGACAGATTAAGGATGCTAGCTTGTATTTTGTTCGTCTATCATTTGTTTGTTTATTTTTTCAAGTGAAGGTTTATTATTGAAATTGTTAGTTCGTTTAATGATAATTAACACTGAAATTGATCAGGGTTGATCTGATAGATAGTATTGCTTAAGAACATCTAATGTGTTTCAAGATTACTGAGTTTAGGTGAGCTGCGTAAGCAAGTTTTCTATTTTAACTACCCTGTCAATCCGGCATTTTTTTACAGGGTAGGTAATCTTTTCTTTTCTATAGCCAATAGGACAAATGAAAGATATTTTTTTTAAAAGATAAAAAGATATTAATTCTCCATTAGTTTTGTTTACTTCTAACATAGGAAAATGTAACTGCTGTTTGTAGTTTTTTTTTTTGGCTGAATTAACTTTCTGAAAGGTGGTGAATAAGGATAACGCTTCTAATTTGGAGCCTGTGATAAGGTACTAATTATATAATTCTTATCTATGTTAGTTGCTGGGCAAAGAACCTTTTCTGGAATCTATGATACCTTTTTTTGGTGGTTTTCAATAAAGAACTTAATTTGAATATAGACCTTCCAGCTTGATTTTGAAACTCATAATTGAGTAAAACCTGATTCGTGAAGCAGGATTGTGAATATTTGCAGTCAGTAAAGTGCCACCATATAACATTACCTATTAAAACACAAAACTAAAAAATAAAAACACCAAGAAAAGACAATCTTCTACATGATATTATTGTGGCGAGGCGTGATGAATAATCTAATGAACTTTAACCTTGTTGGAAGGCTAATTGGCACTCAAGTGGCAAAAAGAGCATTGTTCTGGCAAATATGCATGTAAGGCCCAGCCAAATGAACAATATCTTCTCTTTGGCCTCAACCAGTGGAATCCTAAACCTTTAACAGACATGATCAGAACTTCTTCACCTTCAAAATCAATAGCTTTATTATATTTTTCACGCAACCGATATTGTTACTTCTTGTCCTGCCACCTGATCAATTTACCAAATTCTGACCAGTATCATATTTTCAGTTGATGGCCAACAATTTATTACTCCATTCCTAAGCATCTCTTCAGTCATTCCCGTCATTCAAATGGCATTATTTCTTATATGCTTTCTTTTATGTATGATAAGAGAAAAAAATAGCAAATGCCTTTATTTGCATGTAACTGGTTGATCTAAAAGAATGGAGCAGAATTTATTGATCTAAGGAAGTTACATTGTGACTTTTGGTTTGAATGAGTTTTATTGCACAGGATAACATCCGCTTCTATGACTATACTCAGCCAATTGATCTGCTCCAGGATGGGTGCACCAAAAATTTGAAACCATTTTTATGACTTCTGTTTTTTCTCCTTTCATTTTTTTCCAGTGACTATATGTGGTCTGGCAAGAGAAGCTTTGAAATTGCTTCGGGAAAGGAAAGATGGCTATGACATCGTAATCAGCGATGTTAACATGCCTGACATGGATGGTTTCAAACTTCTTGAGCATGTTGGACTAGAGATGGATCTTCCTGTCATCAGTTAGTTATCCAACACTAATACATGAAACATTTTCTAAAATGCTAAAATTTATTTTACATTTATTCACATTCATTGGCATCCCTCCTTCTGATGAGTTGCATTTTATGAATCTTTACAGTGATGTCTGTTGATGGAGAAACAAGCAGGGTAATGAAAGGAGTTCAGCATGGAGCCTGTGATTATCTCCTCAAGCCGATAAGGATGAAAGAACTCCGGAATATATGGCAGCATGTCTTCAGAAAGAAGATACATGAGATAAGGGACATTGAGCATCATGAAAGTTTTGAGGGTATTAGACTATCAATAAATGGATCAGAATTTTCTGATGATTGTATCATGTTTAGTGGAGAAGATCTGACATCTTTTAAGAAAAGAAAAGATTTTCAGAACAAATATGATGAGAGAGACTATGGCGATCATTCTTCTACAAAGAAACATAGAGTGGTGTGGTCTGTTGATCTTCATCAGAAGTTTGTCAAGGCTGTAAATCAGATTGGTTTTGATAGTAAGTATGCTATAAACTTCCATTTCTAGAGTTAGTTTTTTGCAACATGGGAGTTAAAAAAGCTAAAGAAACGTTAAGTTGTTATTGGTTAGTTTTCTTTATGTGATCCTCAATCAAACATCTGGTATCTTTATCTTCGTTTCCATGAAGCCATGACATATTTTGTCTGTTTGGCAGAAGTAGGTCCCAAAAAGATACTCGATTTGATGAATGTGCCATGGCTGACTAGAGAAAATGTTGCTAGCCACTTGCAGGTAGATGCCTCACTCTTTAGGTCTTCATCCTATGAATGGCTAAATCTAGTAGGGCTTTTACAAAACGTTTCCTTATGGAATAGTTGCCAAGGAATTGCTACACACTCACACACGTGGATCCATAATATTGTATATAACTGTAAGTTTTTTAGCACTGCTATTATATATATCTTCTTTTGTTGGTATTTGTATACATACACGAAAGAAATAAATATCACCTCTCTCTTTGAGATATAAATTCAATTTTTCTGGTCCTTCTAATTTTTCATATGCTTTAATTTTGAGTGAATTTCTGCTCAGTTTCACCACAACTCATTTTTAAGGCCCTCTGTTTGTGATTTCACTTGAACCTTAGAAATCTTCCCACCTTTAGCATATCAAAATGTACAGAACCCACAGCCAAGTTATTGAATCAAACAAAAATTGAGAAAGAAAGTGTTGTGTACTGATCAAGTCATTATGAATCTGTTTGGAAGTCTCAAGGGAAGTCTCATATGGCAAAGGTGGGAACCTCAAGGGAAGTCTCATATATATATTCTTTTGCAGAAGTACCGCCTCTACTTGATTAGATTGCAGAAGGAAAATGATCTGAAAGCTTCCTTTGGTGGTATAAAGCATTCAGATGTTCCTTCAAAGGATACTTCTGGAGGTTTTGGCCTGCAGAGTTCAATCCACACGAACCAAAATGATGTTGCCAATGACAGGGACCAATTTTCTGGCAGTAACTTCTATGGTCAGGACCTGGATGCCAAAAACCATGATGGTGATCGCGAGGAAATTGTTTCAGTGCCCAAGCCAGATTCCAAAAAACCGTTGACTGCTGATGTTTCTGATCCTCAGGATACAAGGTGCTCACAGATGAGCTTTGATCATTCTTCTGCATCACTGGGATCTGATGTAAACTATACAGAGTTTGATTGTAGCATCCCAAAACAGTACCCTTGGAGTGAATGTCCGGAAGTTCAATCCAAACAGGAACATAAGCTTCTTCTTCAGTTAGAGGATGGCTTTAGCCAGCAGCCACCATGTGTTCCACAGCATTACATTGAAATTGATCAACTACAATCAGGAAGAGATCTAAGTAGCCCTATAAAAAATGAACCTGTGCTTGTCAAGTGCAAGAGCCATCATGAGAGCCATATCAGTCCAAAGGAAATTGCAATTGACGATTTTCCTGTTCAATCCAAGAGCCTTACCGCATATCATCAATCTTTTGAGCCCAGTTCAACTGCAATATCGAGCATGAAACCACAGGCTGTCGATCTGAGCTGCATTACAGACTTAGAATCTTGCCAACGAAACCTGATATCCCCAACTGACTCGACTTTTCCACCATTCAATGAGGACCTGACGGTTTGCTGGCTACAAGGTGATTTCCTAAATAAGAATTTTGGACTCCCAAATATGGAGTTTGCTGACTACAGCGACCATGGCTTTATCGCCGACATTCCTGTCCACTTGTATGACACACTAACTTCTGACTACGAGTGTCCCTATGACCCAACAGAATATCCTATAGTTGATCAAGGTCTATTTATATTATAACCTTGCCATCTTGCTTGAAGAGAGGATCCTTCTTTCTTTCTTCTTAGTCAACCAAAATTAAGTGGATTATTTCCAAGTACCTTATGGATCAGGAAATAGTTCTCCTGATCAGTTCCGACCTGGATGTTATAATTTTGAATTATAGGACTGTTGCCGAACTTTTACCATAATTAGTTTGCTTGTTGAAGTTTGGTCTTAACTTAGGACTGTATTTATGGATGTTAATTTAAGAAAAAACATGCAAGCGAATGAGTGCGTACATGGGGCACTATATGAGCGAAACGTCCTTCATCTCTGCAACTTCTGTGATCAGAGCAAAAGAATTTCATCTGTAGAATAAAAAATAATCATCCAGCCCTCGCAGACTGCTGATTTTGTTTCCCCGGCAATTGCATGTTATTATATTGACATAAAATAAAAAGTAACCCTTGGTAAGAAGTACAAGTTATTTGATATATTGTCATAGCTAGATTACTCTGGTTGGTTTATTTACATGTAACTCTTGAAAGGATTTGCCTTGGTTATTTTTGGGTAAAAAATGTAGCATGTCATCTATGTCAAATTTCACATCATATCAAATCAAAAGAAGTCTTAAGTTTAAACTCTGACTTTACATTTCATCCAATTTAATTAGATATTTCATGTATTCAGCCAATTTATTAAGGAAAGTGATGCATACCCAAAATGATACGAGAATCTAGCTCTAGATTTTACGTTGATTGCATTGAACTACTTTAAGAAGGTGAATCTACGCAAATATGACAAGAAAAACTTAATCTTCCTTGTATTGGGATGATATTAGTTATTTTTTTCCCACAAGTCTTCTATTTATGTTCACTTTTGTCTTCTTAGGAAATATTTCATTTCAGGTTTTAGAAGTGATTATAATTTCGATTCTGCCCAATGTTTTGGTAGGATTCTTGTTTACTTACGTTGTTGATGTTTGAGTGAAGAAGAAAGCTTAAACAAGTGAAGAAGAAGAGTTCCGAGAGCCTTCCCCTTGGGTGGAATTGCTCTATTTATACCTTGCTTGGATTTGACGGCCAAGGTAGATCGTGTCGTGTTAGACTGTACATCAGACTTGCAGCCACTCCCCTGCCGTGTCAGGCTATCAAGCCGAGGTCATGTCGATCTATGACACCATAGGTCACGAGCCGTTGCATGTCCAAGCTCTCTAACATGCATTAAACGCAGCATGTCTTCTAGCCTAGTGCGCCCACGATTGGGCACACCGAGTGTTGCGCCTAAACTTTGACTCAAACTAGTGAATTAAAATTTTAGTGCAATTTTACCTGCAAGTATATAAGTGTTGTAGTACCTAACAGGGTCGAATTCACAGGGATTGACTTATGTGATAATGGAAATAAACTCAAACAATAAAAAAAAATTATTAAAAGAAACGTCCAATCGAATAGAAGAGAAAATTACTAAGATGACGATTTTAAAGTAATAGAATAAATTTAAAATGATAAAACAAATTGATATGGAAAATGACTAAAGTTTTGAGGATTCGTCTAATAATTTAGAATATTGTTTTTAATCGATTTTGTTGAACCCAAGGTTTCAAGTTTCATGTAATTAAAAATCTACACATGGATTTTGATGATAACAAATGAATTCAAAGAATAAAGGAGTTTCAAGCTCAAGTTGTCCACACAATGGAGTCAAGCATATCAAGGAACCAAGCATGAGCAAGAAGGGAACAAGTTCACATTAAAGTCATAGAGTAATGTTGTAAATCTCTTAAAAATTCGAAATTAGGATTAAGGGTTAAAATTAATATTTTATCATAAAGCATTAAAATACATTTTCCACATGTGCATGAATATTTTTGAAAATTTTGAAAGATAATTGATTGTCATCTTTCACATGTGCATGCCATGATTAAAGGTTTGAATTTTGAAAATATTAAAGATGATTGATTGTCATCTTTCACATGTGCATGTTTTATTTGAATAATTTCAAAAGTGATTGATGCTTTTCTTGACTTATACAAAAGGAATATATCTTTGTTTGAAAAATTTGAAAAGTAAAGTGTGCTCCTTTTGTCATATGCAAAAAGTAAAAGATTAAGTTTGANTAAGGGCTTTGCAGCCAGCTCCGAAAACGGGTTCCAAACCTGCGCACCTTTACTTTGACTAATAATCTTAATAGTTGGCGCTTATTTCTCAAAGTAAAGAAACCTTTCAAGCCAAGCCTCCATTTGAGCGGCCTTACCCTCTTCCTAGGGGGCTGTAACTTGCTGTACCTTTTGGGGGTCTTCGTTTGCAGCTTCGCTTGCTCTTTGGCTTGGCGCGCTACTATGCCGGAAATTTCCGGGTCTCGTCTTTAGCCTTACCAGAAAAGACACTTCCATCTTGTCGTTCAGCCCCCCTTTGTTCATTAGCTTAAATCCGGCGTTCATGTTGCCGCTGATTTCTTTCATTTAAGGAAAATTCCAATTCTCCTTCTTCGGTTTGTGCCTGGCTTTGCCCTGAGGACATTAAAGAATTCAAAGAAAGCTAACTAACTTCGCTTGCCCAGTTCCGGCAATATATATTAAGGATTGGACTTCTGCTTCTTCCGCTTCTGTCTTTGAATCTGCTTATGTTACTTCCATGTTACCGTACTTCGGATTCAGGATTGGCAGAAAGAGTAGCAGTGGCTGATGAAAAACGTGATCTTGCAGGGGGTGCGAACTCGTAGCTAACGTCGTTGGTTGTCTAAATCTCTCCCCAAAAAAAAACTGCATGAAATTTTTTTAGCCCTTATACGTCTTTTCATTCTTCAGAGCCTACTCTTGCTGGAGTTGTGGCTGGGTCAGATTCCATAACCTCTGCTAATCTCCGAGCTGCCTTTCCTTCGGCTTGTAACAAACGCTCTCAGAAGCCATTATTTGATCGTTTACGGCCTGTTTCGGCTATTTGATGGACGAATGCCCTATTGGAGCCGTTTCCGGGCCTGACTTCTTAGTCAGATTAAAAGGTGGGGTTTTCCCTGAGTCGCCTATAGTAAGGAGCTATGAAGCCCTTCCCTTCTCGTAACTCTCTCCATTCATTGAGCTACCTTCGGTTTCCTTAAGGTGCTCTTCCTTACTGGATAATGATTGGCTACCTAAGGGGCCTTTACAGCTTGAGTCGGTCGGTCCGGCTACTCGGAAGGCGGGGCCATTAGTTGGAGGCCATATCGATGGGAAAAAGGCAACTCGTTTCGTCAACTGTGAAGGCGAGGCGGTCAAGCTGGAGGGAGACAGGAGGGAGGCAGGGCTGTCTTAGCATGAGCTCCCAGTTGGGGATATGATATTCGAGGTTGTCTACGAAGGAGGCAAGGCGGAAGGAAGACAGGAAGCCAACCAAGCCCGGAAGACTGCTTAAAAACGTGAGTGCGAGGGACAAAAGGGGGTGGGGGCGAGCTTTAATTGAAGTAGGGAGTCAATTAACAACGAGGCTGTAGTTTACTAATAAGGACTATTGCGACTAATCTAGCTACCCCGAAGAGCAGGAAGGCCACAAACAAGAGCATATTTTTTAGATATCCCACAATTAGAGCTATTAGCTTAGCTGGAGTTTTGCTTGGCCGGCTGAGTACGGAACGCTAGCTCTCTCTACTTTAACACTTCGTTCACTGCTGGCCCGGAGTAAGACATGCCACCTTAATGCACTAGCCAGTTAGAAGGATTTGAACTATTACTGAACCGGCCTTCGAGACGAAAGGAACGAAAGCAGGCAACATGAGTATGCTACTTCCTGCGAGAATGCATTCTAATGGTTTGTCATGTTCCTACTCCAACTCCTGCGAGAATGGCCCTCCCTACTACAGACTACGCTCGGAAAGTCGGTGATAAGCAAGAAAAGAAGAGAAGAATTTGAAAGAAGAAAAGAGAAGTCCCGAGAAGTACTTCACTTAGCCTTTCTCTAGTAGTTCTTCTCCTCCTTCCTCACTATGCTTCGCTTGACTTGAGTTGGGAAGAGTCAGATTCATATTCCGAAATGAAAACTCCCCGTAATGCTTGTATTCCCTTACTGAACGGAAGGAACGGTTCCCCTACTCGCTTGCTAATGGACTATAGCCGGAACGAAGGCACGGATTATATACCAAGTCTTTCCTATTCTCCTAGTCTCGCAGTTGTCAGCTTCTTAGCTTTGGTTTTACCCCCTTTCCCCTTTATCTAATAATAAGGTAAGCTTGTTTGTCTTCGGGCTTTCGAGTTGGATATCACCATATACTAGTGCTAGTGCGGGTGAAAGCCTTTATGGGAGAGGAAGGGATCATTGAGGGCATTCCCGGTCTTACAGTGCATTCATGCAGCAAGATTCAGATTGAATGGACATAGAGGGAACGGGGTCTAGTTCAGTTTTCAGGGTGAAAGCCTCTCGAAAAAGGCTTAGCCATTTCCTAGCAACACAAGGCAGGCTAGAAAGGCGAGAGGAGCTATAGTAGCTACATGAAACCAAGTCATTCTTTCTAGAATACTTGCTGGCATGCGAGACGAGACTGGAACCAAGGCCAAGGGCAGGAACTCTACCAACAGGAACCCTATCATCAACCAATAGGCCAGGAGCAAGGATTCCGGAAAGTTAAATTCGATATTGCAAGTGCAAGTCGACGCTACTGATATGAAAGTGAAAGTGGAGTGAAAGCCGGCTCTAAGCAGGATCCAAAGACGTTCAAATCCAGTTCCGGATATAAAAGTGCAGTTCAATCGTCGAAAGTGATATCTCTTTTCTTTTATTTGAGTTCGGTCTTCTTTTCTCTTTTGAGTCAGGTTCTTAAGACAGGACAGGAAATCGGGTTTTCTGAATATCTCTCTCTTCCGGCCTATTAAGTAAAGTAAGTTAGTTCGAGATCGAAACTGGACCTGAGAGAGACTAGACTTCTAGTAACAGTAGGTGCGCCTTCCGTTGAGGAGAGCTGTTCACAAGCAGTGGTTATGAGCTCTTTCTTGTTCCAGTTCAGAAGAGGTAATTCCTTCAGTTGCACTAGTGGATTGAATAACCTTTTTTTTTAGTTCCAACAAAGTGCATGTGTTGTTGGTTAATAAAAACACGAATTTCGATAGGCCGGAGGACTGATACTATAAGTAGGACAAACGCCTTAAAAGAGAAATGAAAGGCATTTTTCCACTTATCCAAGGAATCTCTTTCTTGGCATTTGTATTTGAGAGAGAGAGCTATGCTTAGGTCAGTTCCTTCAGTAAACTTATTTGGTAAGTCAGAAGTGAACTTTAGGTAAGTAAGTAGTCCCGTATGAAATTCATAAAACATTCATATCTGGCACTTGAGGAGGTCAATCTTAAGTGTTGGAAGCTACTGCTAAGGTACTCCCCCTCATCTATAAAAGATAGGCAATTGAGAGGGCGATAGCCCGGTTTTTGATTGAATATCCTTTCCTGTGTTTGTCTTGTATTGAGGTATACCGAAGATATGAGTCAAAGTAGGTAACAGAAGGGGAGGGATTGCTGTTTTTTATTAGTGAGGGCAAGCAGCTTTCATTTTTTTAAATATAATGGTAGGGCGAGTAGGCGGTTCGTATGTTTTTATGACCCCCAGAATAATAAGTAGGAGGATACGCAGAGCAAGAGCTCTGGAAGTCTACCCGGGCGGGCTTCTTCCCTTATATAGGATGACATAGATAGAACCTCCTTCTTTGATCCATTCATTGATCGCATCCCCTTTGCCCCTTTCTTATTATTAGTAAGATAGGGTTCCAAACCTTTTGAATCAAAGTAGAGTAGGTTGCTTTCTCAATCTTTCTCTGATTCTAGCCGTGTAGTGGATCCGGCTTTAGTCGGCTAAAAAGAGGTGTGTGTGGCCGGGCTTCTTTCTTTATAGTGCTGCCCGCCCCCTTCTTCATTCATTCATTTAGGCCCGACTAGGAACACGTGGATCCAGGGAACCTGGCTCGGGAACAGCTTCTTACTAGTAGGGGCTAATCACAGTAAGAGAGTCCAATCTCTGAAATAGAGCTTAGTCTCTCCCCATAGTAGTATACTAGTCAAAGGCCTAGATTATGACTTGATCCAATAGAGTCAGAACACCTTTATATCTAAAAGAAATGGTGCTCGATGAAACGATCCAGATTCCACACTATGCTGTGGGCTGGGGAGAGAGCTGCTCTGCGAAGCTGGGCGTTCAGTGTTCTTATGGAGGAACCATAGACGAAAGAGAATAGAAAGGGCCTTCAAAAAAGAGCGAGGGAGTGATGGGCAACCTTAGTCTATATGTTGCTCGTGAGCCGCCAAGTACCAGTCTCGCAACAGTACTGGCGCAAAAGGATCGGTCCTTCACTTGCTGATCGTTCGCGAGTCGAACTCGCTCTCTTGCCACGCCTTTCACTCACTCGCTTGAGTCGGACTCAATCACTCTTTTTGTTTGGAAGATCATTCGTTCTTCACTCTCTTGCTATTACCCGCGGGGAGCGCAGCAACCAAGGTGCATATTATCATATAGAAACAAGCGAAGCGTAGCGAATCACATAGATAAGCCCCTACCTGCCAGCGCGCGGATAGATAGGGCGGGCGAAGCGCGAAGGGGATGGATGTCTGAGCGGTTGAAAGAGTCGGTCTTGAAAACCGAAGTATTGATAGGAATACCGGGGGTTCGAATCCCTCTCCATCCGCGAAGTCATAAGTTCTCTCTTGCGTTATCTATAGATAAGAACGAATCGGATCGACTCGACGGATATGATAGATGGAATGGGTAGCTTGTCTTATGATGTAGACGGAGGTTCTTGTGTTATGATTTAGTTAGGACTTTGTCTCCCTTTCGTTATCTTCCGCTCCCCGGTTGGGGAAGGGCCGGGTGGATTACCTTTGGGAGCTAAGTCGAAGATCTCGGTGGTCTTGTGAGTGGTTGATAAACTACGATTGCAGTTTTATTTAGGAAGTCCCATAGCTGTGAGGCTTAACAGACAAAGAAAACGGTGGATACTTCCACTAGTTGAGTAGAAGGTGACGACCCTAATGAATCGACTATGAAGGTGGCTGTTAGCTACATCAGCGCTCAAATTCCTTCATCTCTAGTTATTTTACGTTTAAAATAGTTGTGGTTGGTTTGTGGATTGTGTAGTTGTATTTGTGGAATTCGTTGCGTAGTTGTGAAGCGAAGTGTGGTTGTGAAGTGTTGCGTTTGATTGTGTATTTTGTGGACTGTGCTGTGAAGTATAGGCGTGAGATGGATGCCGTAGATGTGATACGGCGGGTTGTGTGAAGAGAATACGCGTGTAGCGTATTCTGTGTAATGCAGCGACGCGCCGCGCGACGTGCACTGTAGTGATGTGTGTCGTAAAAGGAAGGGAGTACGCATGTAGTGTACTCCGTGTTGTATGGCGATGCATCGTGTGATGTGCATCGTGTTGATGAGAGTTGTAGCGAAGGAAGTACGCATAGCGTGTACTCCGTGTCGCGTAGCGATGCACCGTGAGACGTGTATCGCAGTGATGGGTTTTGTAGTGTGAATGGAAGAGAGTTCACGTGAGTGTACTCTGTACTAGGTCGTGATACACCGGATGGCGTGTCACGAAGGGTTGGATGGCGTAGCAGAGAAGTGTGGAGCGTATGGTGTAGTGTTGGGAAACTGTATGACAGTGTCCCGAAACAGTGATGATATGGATTATAGTCCGGGGTGACTGATGTCATCTTGTGGTTGACTATGGCTAAGAGTATATGGATTGAGAAAGGAATTGTTTGTTTGGTTATTATTGATAATTTTAATGAACTTGTTTTAGTGCAAAGGCTTTCTGAAGTCAAATTATCTCTTCTGGGTATAGTGAAACCTCACGTTGCTCGTGGTGTTGCAAGTGCTCATAATATGGCAATTGAGTTCAGAAGTGAAAATCTTAAGGACTTGAGTGTTCCTCTTCCAGCTGTTGTGCAGTTCCTCGTGTTTCGCACTCTATTCTCATAGAACGCGACGATCGAGGTAAGTTAGCCTCTAACTTACTATCAGTTTATTGTGTATGTGTGATGTGTAAGAGAACTACAATTTATGTATGTATGTTATCGTATATGCCATGTCATGCTATGTCATTACATGTTTATCTGCTACGAATGATTTAATCTCTCATGAATAATTATCTGTTACATAATCTTTTCTGTCATACAATGATGTATGTTATAAGTATGCTAGGTTAAGTATGCCATGAAATGTTATGATTAAATCATATTGTGCCATTTACAAGTATACGCCATGTTAGAAAAGTATATGATATTAATTAATATCTCATGCATTAAGAAAGATAAGACATGTTATGTTATTTATAATGCGTGGGGCCACAACAACTGTGGAGTACGTATTATATTTATGTTACTTATAATGCGTGGGGCCACAACAACTGTGGAGTACGTATTATATCTTATGTTATGTTATGATAATACGTGGGGCCACAACAACTGTGGAGTACGTATTATATCTATGTTATTTATAATGCGTGGGGCCACAACAACTGTGGAGTACGTATTATATTTATGTTACTTATAATGCGTGGGGCCACAACAACTGTGGAGTACGTATTATATTTTATGTTATTTATAATGCGTGGGGCCACAACAACTGTGGAGTACGTATTATATTTATGTTACTTATAATGCGTGGGGCCACAACAACTGTGGAGTACGTATTATATTTATGTTACTTATAATGCGTGGGGCCACAACAACTGTGGAGTACGTATTATATCTTATGTTATGTTATGATAATACGTGGGGCCACAACAACTGTGGAGTACGTATTATATTCTATGTTATTTATAATGCGTGGGGCCACAACAACTGTGGAGTACGTATTATATTTATGTTACTTATAATGCGTGGGGCCACAACAACTGTGGAGTACGTATTATATCTTATGTTATGTTATGATAATACGTGGGGCCACAACAACTGTGGAGTACGTATTATATTCTATGTTATTTATAATGCGTGGGGCCACAACAACTGTGGAGTACGTATTATATTTATGTTACTTATAATGCGTGGGGCCACAACAACTGTGGAGTACGTATTATATCTTATGTTATGTTATGATAATACGTGGGGCCACAACAACTGTGGAGTACGTATTATATTCTATGTTATTTATAATGCGTGGGGCCACAACAACTGTGGAGTACGTATTATATTTATGTTACTTATAATGCGTGGGGCCACAACAACTGTGGAGTACGTATTATATCTTATGTTATGTTATGATAATACGTGGGGCCACAACAACTGTGGAGTACGTATTATATTCTATGTTATTTATAATGCGTGGGGCCACAACAACTGTGGAGTACGTATTATATTTATGTTACTTATAATGCGTGGGGCCACAACAACTGTGGAGTACGTATTATATCTTATGTTATGTTATGATAATGCGTGGGGCCACAACAACTGTGGAGTACGTATTATATTCTATGTTACTTATAATGCGTGGGGCCACAACAACTGTGGAGTACGTATTATATTTATGTTACTTATAATGCGTGGGGCCACAACAACTGTGGAGTACGTATTATATTTTATGTTACAAGAAGTATGGGGCCACAACAACTGTGGAGCATACACTACATGAGACACAGCAATTGTGACATGTAGAATACGTGGGGCCACAACAACTGTGGAGTACGTATTATATTTTATGTTATGTGTATTCATGGGGCCACAACAACTGTGGAGCATGAAGTATGGGGCCACAACAACTGTGGAGCATACACTACATGAGACACAGCAATTGTGACATGTAGAATACGTGGGGCCACAACAACTGTGGAGTACGTATTATGTTTTATGTTACTTGAATACGTGGGGCCACAACAACTGTGGAGTACGTATTAACGCACGTTATTAATCAAGACAATTAAATAAGATTCCAAGTTTATGTTAAGTCAAGTTTCAGATCAAGTGCATGATAAGTCAAGTTTCAGATCAAGTTCATGTTATATTATGCTCACGTACATGTTATGTTCATGTTCATGTTATGTTCCAAGTTCACGTTCATATTATGTTATGTTCACGTTTATGATACGTTCAAGCTCACGTTCATGTTATGTTATGTTCATGTCCATGTTATGTTTCACGTTCATGTTATGTTGATTGTTCATGTTATGTTTTAAGCTTAAGTTCATGCCATGATAAGTCAAGTTCAGTTTACGTTTAAGTTCTGGTTAAATCATGCTATATGTCAAGTTATACTATGTTTATGTATGACTATAATTATGCAATTATGCTTTTACTGCCATGCATGCATTTTTAACCTGTGTGTGAGTTTTATGTTAACTTACTGAGATTTGTAATCAAATCTCACTGTGGTAGTCCCAACTACCATTCCCCCCGAATGGTAGATCTTGTTACAGGACCCAAAGGAGAATTGGAATCTGACCAACTGAATACGGTCGACTAGGCCACGGTGCGATGTTGATGATGGTATAGTATTTAACTTAGGTTAATACTTGTACTTTTGGAGTTGTATCTCAAGTATTCTTTTGATCACAACCATTTTAGACTAGTGTGGTGATCACGGCTATTTAGTATGCCTTTATGTATGAAATATGTTTCAAGTATTTGGGATATTTTAGTTTGGTGCATAGTATTGCTAAAGAAAAAAATTATCCGCTGCGAATATTGCATAATGCTAGATGCATGTTAGGAACATTGCATCTTATATGTCATGAACGGGGGCAGGTAACCTTGTGTTGCATGTCTCGACGCTTCAAATGTCCGTTCAATCCCAAGCGGAATTTGGGGGCGTCACACCAACCATGTTCATCATAAGTGCTATAGAAATTAAATAAATATTCTCGATGATAATACTAAAATAAAATACAAGAAAGCAGTAGAAAAATAACTGAAAAAATATAACGAAAGTAAAGAGAAGATGAGAGCACCAAACAAAAAATACTCCCAATTCGTTCGGTCCAGCGTTCCTTCGGAGGAAAAGAAATAAAAACTCTCGTCACCTTTTTCCTCCATTCATTTCTCTTGCTTCTCTTTTTTTTTTCGTATCTCTTTTCCCATAAAAGAACAAGAGCTTCTTTCTCTTTCGTCCAGCAACCTCTCGTCATTCCTCTCTCCACCGAAACTCAGACCAGCTGCCCCAGTCTTTCTTCGTCACAGTCCCAACCCAACTAGAATCGAGTTCCCTCTCTCTCTACACTTTTTTGTCTGCTCCCAGAAATCTACTTAGCTCCAAACAAAAACCTCTCTCCGTGCCCTTGGTCCTTCAGAAAACTCACTTCTCTGTTTTTCTTTCTAAAAACAGAGCACCCTTAGAGTACTCCCTTCGGTTTCGTAACTCTCTGCTTTTTCTTTTTTTTTTTGTTTCGTAAGCTTCTTTCTCTCTCTCTCTCTCTCCAAAAAATCAGCACTCCTCTTCACATCTTACTCTTCTAATCTCTCCCAAACATGCTACCTGACACCCTATAAGTTCATCCTCAACACATGAAAAGGTTCGCCTTTTCTTTTCTTGTTGCAAAGTTCACTACATGATGGTTGAAATGCGCTGCCTTTTTCACGTGCTTGATGGTTGAAATGCAATTGCCGTGTGTGCTTGTGCTTCCATAAAATAATGAGTGGGTCCCACTGAACCATGTGCATGTGTTTTTCCTTTGGTTTCCTATCCAAAATCAAGCCGATCATGTGCTCAAATTGCATGTATTTTATCTAAAGACAGTCTGAAATTATAAAATCAAAGGAAGAATAAAAATAAGGAAAAGAGACAACACACCAAAAAACATAGAAAACCAAAAATAAATTAAAAAGTAAAAATATAATATCAAAGAAAAACATTGCTCATGTGAAGAAATATCGCTACATTAAATCAGAGGTTATACCTTTAAGTATAAACCATGATATTAATCAATTTAAATCACAACTCAAATTTATACCTATTAATCATTTTTTCATCTAAAACCAATAATAATGTCATGAAGCAATTAAAATACATTGGTTTGAAATATATAAAATATTCAATATTTCAGCTCAATCACCCAGCGCGCTGCCTATGCTCTATGGCGATTGCTTGTTATGTACTTTCTTGTAGGGCTAGGTTGCCCACTGAGGTCCCAAGTGTCGGCAGCTCGTGGTAAGTTCTTTGATCGGGCCAGGCTTGGCACAAGGGCCCCTCTAGAGGAGAAGGAAAATTGTGGGCTCGGTACATGTCCACTATTCAGGTTCCTCGCCTACTTAGAATCATGCCCGATGGGCTTGGGGCTTTAATGGCCTAATCCATTGGGTCAAACCCTTCCCCTCATAGTAACCCATGAATCCTCATCACAACCATGTGGTGGGGATTCAATGCACCTCTTCCTCCCTTTCTCGCTTGGGGGACCCTGGGGGGGGGGGGGGGGGGGGGNNNTGGGGGGGGGGGGGGGGGAGGCTTTTCCTAAGCCTTTCCAGCTTCTGATGGTTGGGGTCAATCCTTATCCTGATCCTTTACTTCTTTTCAATCATGGATTGGTCCGTGTCCTCCACACACTCCCCACTTTCTCCCTTCTTGCTTCCGTATTGTCACTTGTCAGTTGAGTTCCCAAGAATACCTGTCTACCCTAATGAATGCGTCTCCCTAGCTCCTGTGGCTATGCTAATTCCAGGTGGTTGATTAGATCGGTCAGTTGCCCCTCTTCCCACCCACCAGGGAGCTTATTGGTCCATGCCTTTGACTTGCCTAACATCATTGTTGCCGCCCATGCTGATTGCACTTGTTGGGATCCTCGAGCCGTCTTGCTGGCATCAACATCGATTTATTTCCCTCACTCCCCCCAATCTGCCTTCGCCATAAAAGGCTTCCTTCATCTTCCTTTTCCTCCATTCTCGCCCGCCTCCTTCTGTGTTTCTTCCTTCCCCACTCGATGTTGCTCAGCTCTCTCTTTTTTAACTCCCCAAACTTCCTCCATTACAATCCCCCTCCTTTCTTTTCTCGCACTTTCCCACCACCATCTTTTTCTCCCTTTCCGTTGATTTCATGAACCCCAAAAAAGCTCTTCCCCTACCCCCCCCCCCCCCCGGGTGTACTTTGCAGTGAAGCACTGGAATTCATAGGTCACCAGTAAGGACCTTCGAGTTCTTTGGACCACATATGATATTCCCCACTCTGCTATCCTAGAGATTCCCTGATTGGAGGAATATGCGGTCGCCTTTGATGGATGGTGTCTTGGGTGGCCCTTCACCCCCCAATGTTTGCGAACGGCCTGCACCTCCCGTTTTGCCATCCTGTTTGTGAGGTTCTCAACTACTTGAGGCTGGCCCCAGCTCAGCTCCACCGTAATGCTTGGTGACTCCTGGCATCCAGCTACATCATCTTCCAGAAGGCCCTCATCGGAATAGCCGAGGAGTATCCCAACCTGACTACTCGAGAATTTTTGTCAGTGTATCACATCAATTGTCTGTCGAGGAGCACATGTAGTTTCCAAGCTTGGACCACTGGTTGTAAGATTGCTATGCTGGAGTGGCGCCATTCGATCGTTAAAGACTATTCTTGGAATTCTTTTTCGTGACAGGCTCAGGTTGGGAATACCCTGATGGCTATTATATGGTAGTGTAATTATAGTTATATAGTTATTGAGAGTATTAAAATAATTAATTATCAACGACATTTCCTTACTGGTAGGTGTTGACTGGTTGTCTATCTATTGTGTGTTAACTTCTTTAGGACTGAATTCCTAGGGTGGAGAGTCCTCAACAGGTTCGGGACTTGACGGAGGAGGCATATTTCTTCATTGTTGTTTTGGCAGCATCATTGAAATTGATTAATATGATTAACAAAATTAATTAGAAGAAATTATTAAAAGTATAATATTGTATAGTCACCTATATGAATACAATATTTAGTACTTTTATTCTTCATCTTCGGATGTATTTTCCATGCTTCTTTCGAAATCTTCCTCAATAACATCTTCATTATCATCATTAACCTCTTTTTCGTCCTCCTTACCCACTTCCTCCCCTGATTCTTCTTCGTCTTCTTCTTCCAACTCTTCTTCTTCTTCTTCGTCTTCCTCACTTACTTCAGACGGGTCGAGATTGACAAGTGGGATGTCATCTCTACACAAGGGGAGCAACTAGAGTGTACCAAGGTCAACAAACAAGTTAATACCCTCTCCATCTTCTTGGTAGGCCTTTACAATCGGAGTGTCATCTTTATCTCCATTATTGTCATGGTCTGCACTCGTTCCTGCTTCATATATATTTTGAGGGACAAAAATGTTTGTACGTCTCGCCAAGTTATCTCTCCACTATCTTCATCAATGCTTTTCATTGGATCAATCAAGTAATAGACTTGGGTAGCTTGAAAAGCCAATACGAATAGATCATCTTCGTACCATTTAGATGTAGTATTAAAGTGATTATCCCTATATATAGAAACCTGACCACCGCCTAGATCCCACTAATCACATTTAAAGATATATGTTACAGACCCACCTAGATATTTCAATTAGATAATATCACATATGAGATCATAATAGTCACTATCACTACAAGAGAAGTGAGTTTTTGTGACCAAAATTTAGTAACCAAAAGGACTATTTCCTACAATTTTGGTCATTAAATTTTGATCACAAAAGCCCGCTTCTCTTGTAGTGTATCATTTGTGCCATGACTCCCCTTGACCAACACACCACAGTTTTGAATCTTTTTATTACATTCACGGTCCAGAGTATGGAATCTATAACCTCAAACCGTGCATGCAGTGTATCGAAGTGCTCTATTTGAAAAACCACGGGCCAATGCATACAATTCAGGAGAAATTGAATTGTCATCACAAGCACGTTGTTCCAAAATCAAACAATTGAAATAGTAAAAAATTAATTAAAAGTTACTCAAAATTAAAAGTTTCAAAATCTAACATATATATATATAATTTTAGTTCATACACGTTGTTCAAACCATTCGGAAAATTCTTCCTCGTGTCTTGCCTCTATAATCTTTATGCCTTTTGTCCTAAGTTTGTCCATGTGCTCACTGTATATATGTGCAAAAGAATATTATTTTGAGCGCAAAAGTTAAAGTTAACCTTTTTTACTTAGAATTATTTGAAGCACCTGAGATAGTCATCAATTTCCTGATAATTATTTAGCACGTACTATCGAATTTGACCCAACTCTCTATCAATTAAATCGTAACTTGTTTGTGCACCCAAAGGTTGTACATTATCCGAAAACACTGATAGCTCACGAGGAGGCAGAGTAGCAAGATCAGCATTTCACTCTTAACAATTAAATCATGTCTCAACACCACGAAAATATAGAGAGCAAAATATTAACCATTCATCATGTATATAGGCCTCTACTGTTGAACCCTCAGCTCTGGCTTTATTCCCAACAGTGCGCTTCAGTCGACCTAAATATCTTCCAACTGGATATATCCAATGGAACTGCACCGGTCCACCCAACAGTATCTGTCGGGGTAAATGTATTGCTAAATGGATCATGCCATCAAAAACTTATAGTGGAAAGATCTGCTCGAATTTACATAGTATAGTAGCAATGTCCTCTTCTATCTTCCGCAATATATCTCGATTTACTACCCGAGCGTACAAATCCTTGAAAAACATACAGAGTTTGGATATGGCAACACATACATTAGATGTTAGCTTACCACAAATTTCCACCGGTCTACAAAATTACTTGACAGTCATGACTTTTCAATCCACTAATTTTTTAGTCATCAGGGCTCACGCATCTACCGATATTTAAAGCATAACCATTTGGTAACTTCACACCTTGCAACCATTTGCAGAAGTCCATCCTCTCCTCCATCATCTTCGTAAAACATGCATGTGGCATGACCTCCCTGTCACCTTCCACCTGCAAATGTAGATTATGTTTAATTCCTATTCTCTCAAGGTCTTTCCTCATCTTGATCGTGTCCTTCATCTTTTTGTTAATGTTCATCAATGTACCCAGTATATTATCATAGAAATTATTCTGTATGTGCATTACAACCAAACTATGTCGCAACATGCAAGATTACCAATACAGCAAGTAAAAAAAAATACTACGCTTTGTCCAATTTAATTCTATTGCGCCTTACTTTCTCTTGTTCTTTCCCCGATCTTTGCCAAAATTGTTCGTTCTAAAATGTACCAATTGTTCGACTATCTCTTCCCCAGAAAATTTAGTGCAATTCTATCCTCTACTCTCCCATTAAACTTAGCGTCTTCTCTTCTCCATGCATGATTTGTTGGTAGATAACATCGATGACCCATGAAACACATCTTCTAAGAATATTTTAACCACTCACTAACAGTTTCTTTATTACACGTCGGACACACTAACTTCCCCTTAGTACTCGAACTGGAAAGATTCCCATATGCAGGAAAGTCATTTATTGTCCACATTAGCACAACATACATCTAAAAATATGTTGACGTGGATGCATCATAAGATCTGATGCCTGTTTTCCATAACTCTTTCAGCTCTTCAATCAACGGCTGCATGAATATGTCAATGCCATTCTCAAGTGATCTGGGGCCAGGATAAGTAAAGTTAACAAAAAGTTGGGAGCCTTCATGCACGGATTGTACCGAATCAACACTACAGGCCAAGTGATATAACTTGTACTCATATTCCCAAAAGGATTAATCCATTAGTTGTGAGTCTCAGGCGCACATTACGAGCTTCATTTCTAAACTTTGAGTATTGATCATCGAAAGATTGCCACGCAAGTGAGTCAATTGGGTGCCTTATATATGCATCATCCTTAACTATTTTCTCTCTTTGCCACCTCATATCCTGAGCTGTTTTCTTACACATATATAGTCTTTGCAATCTAGGTCTCAAGGGAAAATATCGCAAACCTTAATTGGGATGTTTTTCTTACCCTTCCACCTCGACTCTCCACATGCTGGACATGCTTGTCTCTCCTCTTCTCATTCCAAATCAAAACACAATCATTCTTGCATGCATGTATGGCTTGTACTCAAACCCTAATCCCTTTCTCAATTGTTTCGCTTCATAAAATTTTTTCAGCAATGCAGACCCTTCAAGAAGCACCTCTTTAAATAAGTCTAATATCAAGTTTATTGCTTTCGTCGACATCCTACACAATGACTTAATGTGAAGCAACCGCACAATAAATAACATTTTGCTATGTTAGGTATAGCCAGGATAAAACTCATGTTTTGCATCTTCTCACATTGCAGCAAAATTCTTTGAATCAATCCTTCAGCCACTTGAGGCATTGTCATCAACCTCATCCATAAACATTCCAACTCCAATGTCCCCCAACATCTCCTCCATCTCATCCCGCTCATAATCATCATTCATGTGCCGCATATAGTTCGGATGACCGATGAATACATATGCTGATTGGTCATATGGCTCACCATGCAGTACCCATCACCCAAATCCATACCATTCACAAATATATGACTTTTAATTTCATCCAACCCTATCGCACACAAATTTGTACACTTCATGTAACCACGACTATCAGTAGAGGCATGAGCAAAATCAATGAAGGTTCTCTTATTCCATGCGCATAGAGTACGTAATCATTTCCAAGTCTATCGCCTAGACGCATCCAACTTTTGTCTATTTCTAAAAACATCTATCTATTAGTATAACACAAATAAATTTACATGCATGTCATGCTCCAATTATCACTACTTCTTTGATAAGGTAGTTGGTCCTATCCCATTTGAGATTATATTATCTATATTGCACAAAGTTTATCACTCTAGTATTTTCTACATCAATAGAAATTTCAGAAACACCTCCCATAGTTCTCCAAGTATACATATTCATATATAGAGATTGTGACCCTACGAACAGTACGCCCAAAAAATAGTAGAGGAAGACACCGAAAGTTCATAAACAACATATTCAATAGGAGTAATAAGAATGTGCAATACAGATAATATAATCCCAAACTGTCCATATTGGACAATTCAGAAATTAGTGGGCACCTAAATGTATACTAATTCCCAAATGAGTCTAAGGTTATTTATGCAATGTCACAAAATATCTATAAAAAATAACTGCAAACAATATTAGCATATTTGAATTACTTATGTCAAGCAACATTTCTTGTGTTATATTGTTAAACTAGAGAGAGAAGGAAGAATATGCTAACAAGTTTTCTGTCTCAGAGACAATGAGGAAGAATTATCTTGAAGACATGTTGGGGTTTTAGTCTAATTGCTAAATTGTCGTGAATTTAAAGTCATGTGAACACTCATATCCGAAGAAACTATGACAATCAAGCAATTAGCCTTTATGCACCAACATTTCTTCAAGATAATTATCCCTCATTATACTCTATGATAGTAACATAGTAGCCAAATTTTGTAGGGCTTCTTTGTTTTTGTAATTTCCAAATTCTTGGTCTAGTTTGATGGTATAATGCATGATACTGACAAAACTAAAATTTTGCCAAAGAAAAGAAGCTTCCGATTTTTGAACAGATCACAAAGTACTTTATAGTGATCTTGGATTGGCTAGGGCTATCCTATGTGAAATATTTCATTTATTGATCTCGGGTTAGTATATATAAATTATAATTTTAACTGTTATTATATATCTTCGATACTTATTATATAGCTTAGTATTAGTTGATTTATTTTAATTACTTACAAGTATAAGTACATATTAATTATAATTAGTTATGCCCTATGCGAAATATTTCATTTATTGATCTCGGATTAGTATATATAAATTATAATTTGAATTGTTATTATATATCTTCGATACTTATTATATAGCTTAGTATAAGTTTATTTTTTTTAATTACTTACAAGTATAAGTACATATTAATTATAATTAGTTATTATGTCTAAATACTTATTAAATCTTAAATATTTATTCCAATATTAAATTTATATTAAATGTTAATATTTTAACCTTAGTGAATAATAAGTTTATCCTTAGTTTTGAATTAAGTTCCTAAACTTATAATTTCCCTAAGAGGCCCAGGCAAAATCAATGTTATTATAATTGATACTTATGTAAACTATAATTTTAATTGTTATTATATATCTTAGTTACTTATTAATTGATACCTATGTAAAATATTTTAATTTTTACTTATTTCTTATTATTTATAGTATAACTTAGTATAAGTTTATTTATTTTAATAAAAGTAAACAAAAATATGCACATATTAGGTAGAATTATTTATTATGTCTAAAATGTTTACTAATATTTATATACTTAATGGAGTGAATTATTTATTTACTCAATATTATATTTTTTCTAACTAAGCATTTATTTGATCCTTAATTATTTAATACATATTTTATTTTAAATATGTATATTTATTTATTCCAGCTCTCTACTTATTTGTCTATTAGTTTACCCATTTGATCATTAGCATGCTTATTCTTAAGTTGTTAGTATCTGTTAATAAGCTATTTACTATATGTTCCTTTGTAATCATAATATTTTAATTAGTTAAACATAAAAATTATAATCACAACTTAAGAATCACAAATAATCAAAAAATCCACAAATCTAACATACACAATCAACCCCAACATATGCTTCGAAAAATTAAACAAATGATAAAAAATTACAAAAAGATAACATGTAACGCCCCCAGATTCCGCTTGGGATCGAACGGACATCTGAAGCGTCGGGACATGCAACACAAGGTTACCTGCCCCCGTTCATGACATATAAGATGCAATATTCCTAACATGCATCTAGCATTATGCAATATTCGCAGCGGATAATTTTGTTTTTAGTAATACTATGCACCAAACTTATAATATCCCAAATAGTTAAATCATAACCAAACATACTTAACAAAATAAACATCTATGATTTCAGTACGAGTCTTAGAAGATTGTAACCTAAAAAACATGGGAGATCAGACTCCATATTTACATTACCAAAATATACTATTGAGGAAGTTCGTCGAGTAACTCATGTAACTCAACTAACGAGGCCAGAATACTATCCAAAAACTAACTATGGAAGCTGTAAGCTTCGCGTCGTCTACGGCGTCTAGTCAACCTCCTTCAGTCTAGCAATGTCTGCTCCCTGCTCTGATCCTGACACATCGCCTACTATTCGGGGGGAATGGTAGTTGGGACTACCAGGGTGAGATTTGATTACAAATCTCAGTATGTTAACATGAAACTCCCACACAGGTTAAAGATACATGCATGGCAGTAAAAGCATGAATGCATAATTAAAGTCGTAAGTAAGCATAGCATAACTTGACATATAGCATGACATAACCTGAACTTAAATGTGAACTGAACTTGACTTAACAGGACATGAACTTGAGCTTAAAACATAACATGGACTAGCAACATAACATGAATGTGAAATTTGAAACATAACATGGACTTGAAATATAGCATGAACGTGAACATGCATAATATAAATATGAACTTGAACTTAACATAAACCCGAGCATAACATGACATAAACATGAACTTGAGACATAATGTGAACGTGAACAGAATATAACGTGAACATGAACTTGAAAATAACATGTACGTGAACATAACATGACAGAAATGTGAACGTGAAACATAACATGAACATGAACATAACATGAACGTGAGCTTAAACATATCATAAACATGAACATAACATGATATGAACATGAACTTGAAACTTAACGTGAACATGAACATAACTTGTACGTGAGCATAACATAACATAACATGAACTTGATCTGAAACTTATTCTTATCTCATGGGGTCACCATGATTGCTTATTCTTAACTTCTTGACATAAACTTGGAATCTTATTCAATTGACTTGATTAATAAAGTGACCATATGGGTGCTACACAGGTCCCTTAGAGCCGTGTGTCCCTACCGATTACCGCATCACAACACAGGTATATACACCAGCTGTGAGTGCGTTAATACGTACTCTATAGTTGTTGTGGCCCCACGTATTCTACGTGTCACAATTGTTGTGTCTCACGTAGTGTATGCTTCATAGTTGTTGTGGCCCCATACTTCATGCTCCACAGTTGTTGTGGCCCCATGAATACACATAAAATAAAATATGGTACCATCGGCGTTAGTGCCTGGCGCGCTCCGGTGACCAGCTAATTAGGCCCCATTCGCAACCTGTTGACTGTACTTCGTCAACACAAGGAATTTCACAACTATTTAAACACTCCAGCGTGAACAAAGGAGTTCCACTAGGATATTACCCCATCCTAGCACTTAGGGTCATGATTGACACGAATAACTTAACTTGAACGTGATCTAAAACTTGACTTAACATAAACTTGATCTGACTTCTTTACTTAACATGACATACTTGCAATGGTGAATGATACATGATATGACATACATGTAACATATGTCATACTTAACATGGCATACTTATAACATATAGCAATACGTGATAGAATAGATTGTGTAACAGATAAATATTCGTGACAGAATAAATCATGCATAACAGATAAACATGAAATGACGTGGCATGGCATGGCATATATGATAACATACAAACATAAATTGTAGTTCCCTTACCCATCATACATACACAGTAAACTGATAGTAAGTTAGAAGCTAACTTACCTCGATCGTCACGTTCTACGAGAATAAAGTGCGAAACACGAGTAACTGTAAAGGGTCATTCTAAAAGTTAGAAATTTAATTACTAACAATTAGAAACATGAAAACATGCTAACTTAGAATAAAATTATCATTTTACCCTTTACATGTGGAAAAATGACCATTTTACCCCTAACTTAAGGATTTCACATCCTAACTCCAAAAATTTTCAAAATTTACATTCCTCTAATAATTTTGTCCTAAACTCAAATATTAACTCAGAAAGATTTAAAACAAATCAAAACTATGGAAAACACACTATGGCCGAAACATCCATAGGCTATTTCTCTTGATTTTTGTTGCAATTCCTTCCAACTTCAAAACTCATGCTTAAACCAAAATTTTGCAACAAACATCTTCCAATCCTAAGTTTAAAACCATACTTAAAATATCCATTTAAAAAAAGCTAATAATCAACACCAAACTTTTTGTAAAAAGATCCAAATCCTTGAATCACAAGCTTTGACCCTAGATCAAAACATCTCCAAGAATTCCAAAAAAATCAAATCTTACTTCTAACATATTCACAACATCATCCTAAGATCAACCATGCTTTAAATCATCCAACTAAAGTCACCAAAATCACAAAATAACACTTGGAGTTTTTGGTTTTACACTTAGTCCAAAAACAGAAACTTTTTCCTCAACTAGTTTTGATAAATCTCTTGATCAATGGCTTAAGAATGTGAGATCTTCGAAATAAAGCATCACATGGTTTAAAATGTGTCTTAAATAGGATCCAACCATCAAACTTGAAATCACATGGCTAAGAAATCAATAAAACATAGATCTAACCCAAACACATCAAATCTTAGGCCTAACCGGAATCTGCTTGCATAGAAAAATAATATCTTTGAAACTAATATCTAAATATCTTCAAAATAATATCCTAACAAGAAAAAAAGAGACTTAGGATCATCATATAAAAATATAAAAGCCTTTAGAGTAAGTTCAAACCTCGAAATATTCAAACTTTCTCCGAATAAAAACTGTTTTGCCACTTCCAGTTTTCAAGTTTCTATATCTAAGCAAATCTATCATCAAAAGCTTTATTCATGCAACAAAACCACATTGACCACTCTTAAACACATGCTAAAAACACTACATAAAATTTTGGGACCAATATATGTCCATTAGCTTGGTCAAAAACTCCAAAACATAACATACTCTCCAGATTCACGCCCAGAATGACCTTTTCCATGAGTTAAAAATACTTTTGACTGAACCAAATGTACCATGGAATGATACGAATAATATATCTACGGAAACTAGACTCAAAGAGAACACAATTTTAGAAGGAGTATCGTGTGAAAATACTTACAAAGGGTCAAAAAGTCCACGTAAGAAAGACCCAGAAATCTGCCCGAGAGAGCTCTTTTGGGTTTCTCTCTAAGAACGGGGTGAAGAAGTGATGAAAGGGAAGTAAGTGTGACTTGCACACTCAAGACTTCTGTAGGGGGAAGATATGGACCTGAATGACCATTGATTGGAGGTAGATATGTGACATAAAGTGGAGAATAGGAGGGGAAAGGACAGCCTGCAGAAGCTGTGAGTTATGGAGGTTGATGGGGTGGGTTTCTCCATCTCATCAAGGCACTATTGGGTGCAGCCAAGGGCAGTGAATGGTCTGCCATGTGGGGGAGGAAACTTCTCCAAGAAGCCTTGCCAAGGTGGCCAAATTCGTGGGCCTTGGTGGGCCCCAACCAAGTGGGCTTCAATTTGGAGTTTAAAGAGGGTTTGGTTATAGTTTAAGATGCTATCAAGCCCAAATCCAATTTTTCTTGGCCCAATCAAATTTCCAAGGTTTAAAAGGTTGGATAATAATTTCATAACAAGAATTTGAGAAATTAATAGCATATGAAAGTGATTTAATCGAGTGATTAAACACAATGCTAGAAATTGGATCAAAAAGGGTTTGAAGGCCAACTTTAGGGTTTGGGGAAACCGTTTAGGGTTTCGGTTTCAACCAAGTTTTTGGGGTTTCAATTGGATTCCAACCATTTAAGGTTTCACTAGGGTTGAAACCCTCTTTCATCTGGCTCAATTTGGTTGATCAGATGAAAAAGGTTTTGCTTAGGTAACATGATCTTACACCTTGATTTCCTTCGCAAATCCATCTAATGGTTCCTCTTTATGCCAAATATCTAATACTATTCATTATGTGTGGCTAAGATCTTTCCAAGTGTCCAAATAAAACTTCTCTAACCTAATTTGGACATTCCACATTGTGATTTTGAAAACACTGCACTTAGTACGCTTATCGAGGTTACTATTCACTCCAAAAAAACGCACAATAAACTTAATACTAAAAAATCATAAATATTCATATTAACCTACAATAAAAACCATTTACCAAAACTCAACTCCGAAGTGCCCCTATAAATAAATTTACAGTTTCAAACAGCCGTTTCGTTCGAAATTATGAAAATAAGTTATTGGGCCATAAAATCCTAAAGATTCAACTGAGTCTAATGGTGTAGACTATAACGTATTTTGACACTTCTAACTACCTCAAATGGTTAAAATCGCATTTCTGGCACCATAGTGAGTGATAACACTGATTATGTTGACATACTAAAACCTGTGCGATTGGTCGATTCGTGAAAACTCCATTAAGTTTTCACGAGATTCCTCAAGTCTATAGAAATTCTACCATTGAATTTTTAGCGGGCTGTTACATAACATACAAAAGTTATAACCACAACATATGCTTAAAAAAATACACAAATGTAAAACATATTCATTTTAATCCATAAACATACACTAATATTAAATATTTTCATTTTAAGACTAAGCATAAACACAACACATTTTTTCATTTTAATTCATCATATTACACAATCCATATCACAAAGATTTCCTTTTAATTCATCAATTTAAACAATTTATGTAACAGCCTGCTAAAATTATCAGTTTTGGATTATTTCCCGACAGCAATCACATCTCTCTCGTCTTTACCCTCATCTGGAATCACGCGTATAGATTATCTTTTCCGTAAATCACGTAATTTGTTCTTCACCGACAGCTGTAAAATCATGAGTCTTCCAAGACCACGCCTAGCCTTTCTCAAGCCCAAACTACCACTTTATGTGGTGGACAGCCACCGTACGCCGCCACGTACGTTCCTCCGACGCATGTTCGTGACGAACAACGAGCGACGCACGGGTTATCCCGTCGATGGTATAACCTTCTATCTCTAGTTATTTTATGTTTAACATAGTTATTTTGGTTGGCTGTAGACTGTGTAGTTAGTGTTTGTGGAATTCGTTGCGTAGTTGTGAAGCGAAGTGTGGTTGTGAAGTGTTGAGTTTGATTGTGTAGAATGAAGGGAGTGCATGTGAAGTGTACTCCGTGTTGTATGGTGACGCACCGTGTGATGTGCATCGTGTTGATGAGTGTTGTAGCGAAGGAAGTACGCGTAGCGCGTACTCCGTGTCGCGTAGCGATGCACCGTGAGACATGTATCGCAGTGATGGGTTTTGTAGTGTGGATGGAAGAGAGTTCACGTGAGTGTACTCTGTATTAAGTCGTGATACACCGGATGGCGTGTCACGAAGGGTTGGATGGCGTAGCAGAGAAGTATGGAGCGTATGGTGTAGTGTTGGGAAACTGTATAACAGTGTCCCGAAGCAGTGATGGTATGGATTATAGTCCGGGGTGACTGGTGTCATCTTGTGGTTGACTATGGCTAAGAGTATATGGATTGAGAAAGGAATTGTTTGTTTGATTATTATTGATAATTTTAATGAACTTGTTTTAGTGCAAAGGCTTTCTGAAGTCAAATTATCTCTTCTGGGTATAGTGAAACCTCAAGTTGCCATGGTGTTGCAAGTGCTCATAATATGACAATTGAGTTCAGAAGTGAAAATCTTAAGGACTTGAGTGTTCCTCTTCCAGCTGTTGTGCAGTTCCTCGTGTTTCGCGCTCTATTCTCATAGAACGCGACGATCGAGGTAAGTTAGCCTCTAACTTACTATCAGTTTATTGTGTATGTGTGATGGGTAAGAGAACTACAATTTATGTATGTATGTTATCGTATATGCCATGTCATGCTATGTCATTACATGTTTATCTGCTACGTATGATTTAATCTCTCATGAATAATTATCTGTTACATAATCTTTTCTGTCATACAATGATGTATGTTATAAGTATGCCATGTTAAGTATGCCATGAAATGTTATGATTAAATCATATGGTGCCATTTACAAGTATACGCATGTTAGAAAAATATATGATATTAATTAATCATCTCATGCATTAAGAAAGATAAGATATGTTATGTTACGTATAATACGTGGGGCCACAACAACTGTGGAGTACGTATTATATTTATGTTATTTATAATGCGTGGGGCCACAACAACTGTGGAGTACGTATTATATTTATGTTACTTATAATGCGTGGGGCCACAACAACTGTGGAGTACGTATTATATTATGTTATGTTATTATAATGCGTGGGGCCACAACAACTGTGGAGTACGTATTATATTTATGTTACTTATAATGCGTGGGGCCACAACAACTGTGGAGTACGTATTATATTTATGTTATTATAATGCGTGGGGCCACAACAACTGTGGAGTACGTATTATATTTTATGTTACTTGATAATGCGTGGGGCCACAACAACTGTGGAGTACGTATTATATCTTATGTTATGTTATGATAATGCGTGGGGCCACAACAACTGTGGAGTACGTATTAACGCACGTTATTAATCAAGACAATTAAATAAGATTCCAAGTTTATGTTAAGTCAAGTTTCAGATCAAGTGCATGATAAGTCAAGTTTCAGATCAAGTTCATGTTATATTATGCTCACGTACATGTTATGTTCATGTTCATGTTATGTTCCAAGTTCACGTTCATATTATGTTATGTTCACGTTTATGATACGTTCAAGCTCACGTTCATGTTATGTTATGTTCATGTCCATGTTATGTTTCACGTTCATGTTATGTTGATTGTTCATGTTATGTTTTAAGCTTAAGTTCATGCCATGATAAGTCAAGTTCAGTTTACGTTTAAGTTCTGGTTAAATCATGCTATATGTCAAGTTATACTATGTTTATGTATGACTATAATTATGCAATTATGCTTTTACTGCCATGCATGCATTTTTAACCTGTGTGTGAGTTTTATGTTAACTTACTGAGATTTGTAATCAAATCTCACTGTGGTAGTCCCAACTACCATTCCCCCCGAATGGTAGATCTTGTTACAGGATCCAAAGGAGAATTGGAATCTGACCAACTGAATACAGTCGACTAGGCCACGGTGCGATGTTGATGATGGTATAGTATTTAACTTAGGTTAATACTTGTACTTTTGGAGTTGTATCTCAAGTATTCTTTTGATCACAACCATTTTGGACTAGTGTGGTGATCACGGCTTTTTAGTATGCCTTTATGTATGAAATATGTTTCAAGTATTTGGGATATTTTTAGTTTGGTGCATAGTATTGTTAAAGAAAAAAATTATCCGCTGCGAATATTGCATAATGCTAGATGCATGTTAGGAATATTGCATCTTATATGTCATGAACGGGGGCAGGTAACCTTGTGTTGCATGTCCCGACGCTTCAAATGTCCGTTCAATCCCAAGCGGAATTTGGGGGCGTCACAATTTAATTCCTTCTAATTCATCAATACCCAATTGATACATATTCACAATAAGCTATATACAATCAAAATTCACTACTCAACTCACAATATTTTACCCATATCCAATTCATCAAAATTCACAATCAACTCACATTATACACATCCCATAT